>BMAO01026231.1:0-363931 GCA_019973975.1 Trichonephila clavata | reverse complement strand
TACATGTATTGCTTATTGAAATATAACTGGCTGCGTAACTTTTTATATAGCAACCTCCCTGAATCCAGGTGGCAGATGAAAGCCAAGTAGTAGGTTGCTCGATAGTGAATCTATCGCTGCTCTAAATTGTTTTCCACAGCATTAAAGAATTTGATGAATCTTCAAGTATCAAGCATATTGCATTTATTTTGTGACTATGTATGAAATATAATACATCTGACCAAAATATGTTCAAGTTAGATCTAGTATATTTGTATTATTGATTATAGAAAAGCAGACAAACACACCAAGTAAATTTTGCAACTGAGCAGGACTTAACATTTTAAAGGTGATATTACTTTACTGACTGCCAAGTGCTCTAAGATTTTAAACGATGCGACTACGATTTTATACAAAACTTGCCTGTACATGTCTATGCTGTTTACTAATCTCTAGAAATACCTAATGCAATATTTCCGAAAGGGTTTGGCAACTGATTATAAAATTCATCCTTGTAAATGAAACAAACAGTTCAAAGTTGATTTTAAATTTCAGTTTTCTATTATCATTAGTTGTGTATTGTTATTTACCCCAAACACTGCGTTGTCTGTGTTAATTCTTTCCATTTCATTTTAATGAGCCTTTATCTCATACTTTAATTTTCTTTCACAAGATTAATGCACTGTGTTGAAAACATCCTTACGATTTTATTTTTATGGATTACCAGAAATGAGTACAATTGTGTTTTTCTTACGCATCTTTGGGTGAAATATAAATATTTACCTCATTGATTGATTGTGAGTACTGTTTGTCACGCCAGCAATGAAGGCTATTACGTATTGTGATCGAAGTAATTTATTTAAAGTAACTGTAAATATACTGTTTTAATCCAAAATTTCATTTTAGTTGAGTTTTAAAAAGCAATCCCATTTAATAATACTTTAATGCGTCATTATCTTTTCTTTTACTTTAATATCAAAATAATAAATTTTTAAAAGAGAGAAATTACTATAAATATTAAACTTTATCTTCTTCCTGTAAGCCCACTTTGCTAGAATAAAATATATTGTTGATTCTCCCTTTGAGAGGCTTAAATCACTCCTTAAAAATTATACAGCAGAAAATTCTAACTACAGGAGAGGTGCAGAACTTCCGGCAACTTTCCGATTTTATCAACATCAAGTCAATTGTCTGGGGGCCTGACTTTCCAGAACAATTTTCCATGCAGTTCTCCTTGTCGCCAGTTCCATACTCTTACCGTCTTAAAATCAGTGTTTATGAAGTCCAGCCATCGAAGTCTTGGAACTTTGTCAAAACTCGGCAAAATATCTGCTGGTCAAATGGAAAATCTAATTGCAGAGACAAAATGTGGCACTTAAAAGATAAAGAAAGCATAGTAACAAAATCTGAATAGAACCCATATAGTATAAAAACGAAGGCCGATGACAGAAAGGTTTGATCTTTATATCTACCACTGAATTATCCAAATAGTTCTGAGGCATGAGTCGCATTCCTTAATGAGCATCTGCGTCAGCTCTCTAGTGTTCTCCACAGGATATGATCATTTGGCCAGGCGTCTCCCCAAAGCCTCCTACGCGTGCTCGATAGGATTCAAATGAGGGGAGTTCACTGGCCAATCCAAAGATATGTCTTCTACAAACTCCTGACAGCGAGACTTATGCACAGTAATGTCAAGTCGCCCATAAAAACAGAGTCTGGACCAAAGACACCTTAGAACAGATGTACGTAAGGGAAGATAACTTCATGATAATAATGATCTCTTCTAAAATAATGACAATAAGGAATTTCTATCAAAAATGTGAAGTTACAACAATCCTTGCTCACAGAGGTAGAAAGAGGACAACCCTGTTTCTATCCCCACATTAGTGGAAATGAGAGCAGCCACTTTCCACATCAACTAGCACCGAAAATCCTTTTTCAAAAGGAAATGACTCATATCGATTTCATTGATAAGATATCCAGTATTTTTGTAAATGTGCCATCCATAGACAGGACTCACAGAGAACGACTATGACACAGGCCACCTGTATGAAGGCGTCTGACCACAGGACACCAAGGCTTTCACCAAGTTACTCTTGTCAATCTCTTTGGCTTGATGATATATTAGACATCCTTATTATTTCTTCTGATACTACCACTCATACCCTGCACCAGCCCTCTTCGGCTTTCGTCCACTGTGGTACAACACTTTATCAATCTAAACTCTTTAGATATCTTTCTGCCTAATCCACCCATCTCGCTTCACAACTCACTCTACCAGGTATAACATGTCCCTGGAAGGTTTGCAGCCCCTGGCGAAGAATCCTGTGGGCCCAGCGTCAAAATTCTTGATGCAGGTTGATCCCTGATGGTTCCCCTGAACCAAAGTCCTGATGGCTCTGAACCAAAATTCCCTTGATGGCTCTCGAACCAAAATCTCTTGATGGCTCTGGGAGAGCCTATTTCATAATTTGCTGAGGTTCCTTTGAACTCTGAGGGACATATATTGATACGGCAGTAGCTACACCCCTACTTGTAGCCATACTGTACATCATTCATCTTCAGGAATATCAGAAAATTGCCTTGGGTAGCTGCGTTTCCTTTGAACTATCGTTATGTGTCTCACGTCATGCTGTCATATTTGCCTATGCATCACCTTTCTCATTGAGTTGATTTTATTGTGTAACAACTGAGTTTACTGCTGTATGCTGAAAATGATAGTTTAAATTCAGATGTTAGGAGACAAACACTTAAAGTTAAAAATATCTGCTTTCTAGTCATCTTTTTATTATTATTTTAATTATAAAACTTTCCAATTAACTCCTCGGAAATTCTTGTCAAAATTTTTACCTAACAAGATTCTTTTAGATTTTTGAAATCGACCACATTTAATAGATTTTCCATTTTTCAACATCACCCAGACAAGAAATTAGCATTGAAACTTGCTTCTCTTCCTGACATAGCATTGGAACTATTCATTCCCATACATTTATCTACGCATTTTAATTGAATTTAATAACTAAAGCCCCTCTGAATACACCCTTTTTCGATATTTCATCCACTTTCCAACTTTTAATTTTTCCCTCTAAATGATAAATCTCTGCACCATAATCTTTGATCATCTCTAATTATTAAAGCTGCCTTGTGACTCCATAGATTTTACTACATAAAGACAAATATTCCTGATAAATTCCCACATACTCTGTGCCTGTGTAACCCACCTGTGCAAAGAGATTGAGCCCAGCCAAGAAATTCTTAGTGCATCTCATGCTTTGTAATAATCCAAAGAAGTATTTCTAGTATGGAATCTCTAGCTGATCACTATCTTTAAGGAAATGTTACCTAATCTCCATTGTTGAGGCCATTGAAAACCTGATTGTTAAAATAGTTCCTGTAATCAGGTTCTGGAAAGGGTTATGTTTACTACACATCAATTGAACTCACAGGGCTAAGAACAGGCTGTGAAACAATTTCCATGAAGCTGTGCTAACTAATTATATTGTAGGAAACTTGTTAAAAATCACATGACATTTCTGCAATTAATCAATGGTTTCCAAATAATTATACTTTTATTTGTAAAAATAGTCCCATTCATGATTATACTTTTATTTCTTTATATTTTCATGATGTAGACGAATTATATAGGGTATAGTTATTGCAAATTAAATTGTTGTACCACTATACATATATTTGTGCTAAGATTTTAATTAAATCTCCCCACTTACTGTCCAAAATTATCAATCTTCTAATTTATTTTAGGCAATTAATTTAATCTATCTTTGCAAATTGTTTTTAATAAGGTGCCAAGTAGTAATATATCTTAGCTTCTTAAAATTCTTTCAATTATCTATCCCATGAATACAATACAAGTTAATTTAATTACAAATAATTCAAATAAAATTATTAAATACAAGTATGTATACTCAAGTATTTAATCTAGTGTTTCATTTAAATGTGTTTGTCAGAACTACTTATTTCTACTTTAAATAAACCTTGATGAAAATTATTAACTTTAAATGCATGCAAAATCTCATTTAATTCAATAAAACGTCGGAAATTAAATAAGGTCCTCAAAAATACAATAAAAGAATCGGATCTTTTTCTTTTTCTTCTTCTTTCAGATTTGGCTAACGTATCCTGAGGCGACATTTACTTTTCCAATCTTTTGTAAATTAATTGACGAGAATGTACAACATTTCCATTTCAGTAATATAATAACTGATCCTGAAAAGAAAATATCCTGCATAACTAGCCAAGAATAAAAAGGAAAGGGGTGGGAGGGGGAGAAGGAAGAAGGATTCACCATATTCTTCTAGCTTCGGGGTCAAATGATGAATCTTAGTTCACAAAAGAATTGAGCGAAGTCCCTATACATGGTCCCTTTGTCTTCAAAATACTTATGATACTTAATTGTTGATGTATCTAATATTTGAACCATTTTTCCTTTTCCCAGCAAGCTTTCCTCTGACCACTTTATTAAATGTAAGGGGCCCCACAGCACAAAAAGAAAAGAAGTATTATTCCTTGCCTAATTGCACGAAACTGTTTCTAAAGATTAGAACCACTCAGCGTAATTGGGTTTGTCTTGTTGTTATTCTAGAAGGTTAGCTAGAATTCTTTCCTGTTCTATAGATAGTATCTTAGATAATGGTTTGATCCAAAATAGAATGTCATTATTCTTTCCAATTAGTAAAATATTGTATTTTGAAGACTATCGTGGAATTTATCCTCAAGAGATAGAACGGAATGTTTGCCACCTAAAATAATCTGAATTCTTATTATGTTTACATCGAATATATTCATTATCATATCCTAAATCTATTATATTTTGTTTGTCTAGAAAGTAAAACAGGCATACAAAAGAGAAGATGTAAATTTCTGAGGTCCTTGATGAATACAATCATTTCCTTGTGAAATCTTTGGAACAACAATTTTTAAGATCTTTATCCTTTAGGAAAATACTTTGGGCTAAAAGGCACCATGAAATAATCGAGTAGAATTTTTCCTTATCTCATGATTTTGTAAGCGTGAATTGTGAACATCATATTGTTATTTTGATGCCACTCAACTGTTGGCTGTAGAAATAAATGAAATATCTATTTTTAGAAACATTACAGAATAATAAGTGCAAAGAATCTCTAACACTGGAGTGATGGGGCTTGAGCTTTTAGTGTTATAAATGAATAATGAATATATTATATTCTTATATTTCAATTTTAAGAAATGAAAATTTTGAAGTGAAAACTTTTAGCGGCGTTATACTTTTGCTAGGAAATCTTATGGTTTCTGCAATACCGATATGTTCGATCATGCACGCGCAGGCTGTCTGCCTTGATAATTTTCTGAATGGGTGAAATCTCATGTTTATGGTAAGACATGCTTTGTTAGAGGTATATTCAGAAATATACAGCTTGACGTATATCTTGTAAATGAAATCTGTTTTGATTTGTGAAAATCTAATGTGCATTGTTCAAGGCTGTAATTCTGAGAGAATGGGCAATATAATAATGGCTGCTTATATTTCAGTTTGAAAATCTAGAGATAGATACAACAATTTTATCTAAAATTTGATGATTTATAAAAGAAGGTTCTGAATATCGAAAAGATTTAAGGAAAATATGATAAGCAATGTACTCCATATGAGACTTCATCATTAACTTGCAGATGATAAAATCTATCAATAATTGAATTTCTAAATGAAACACTGAATTTAAATATGTCTACCTGAAAACTTAGTACTACAAAATATAGAATGACGATTGATGTGGTTTTGCTGATAGATAAATTTGAATCAAAGATTTTCCTTTCTTTATTTAGTTAACATAAGCTCATTGTATCTTTTTAGAACAAATGAAATAATTGGAAAGTACAAAAGTCTGGTGCATTAAGGAATGAATGATGACAATGATGCAAATAATTAAAATATTAAAATCAAGTACATTGAACTCCATCAAATACAAATATTATTCATAAATAATATACTGTATATTAATCTATATTCCAATTGAATCAACATATTTTGTCATGATCTGCAGCGCCTGTAATATATCTGAATAATAAAACCATATAACATGTACTTAGTTGTTGTTCGAGTGTTTCAATAGATGAAACCAGATTGATGTTGATAATTTTAATTCAAACATTATGAAATTCCAAATTTTAATACTATAAGCCTAAGTTTTCACTTCATCACAGTCTCTAACTTCAAGCACTTTTATTTATCTCATATGTCATATTCTTTTCTCTGCTTCTCCACAGCCTTTGCAGACCAATGCTGACTCATTGATCCTCCTTCAGCTGACCTAATCAGTCACGATGGCCTTCCATCATGATCCTAATAATTTCAGATACTTTCAACATCGTCTAACCCTGTCTTGCAGGTGGTGGTGGTGGTCCTCTACGTCTGGTCCCCAATTCGAAAAGCATTTTTGGTAGAAAAGAATGAAGATCTGTGGCTAAATGGCCCTGCCACCTGATACGTGATGCTTTTTATGCTCTCACAAATGTCAGTCCTACCACATTTGCCATTGCTATATTTCCTGCAACTCCATGACTGTGGCATTCCACTCATCATCTCCTCTTGAATAGTTTCAAAGATTCTCAGATTTTCTTTCAAAATGAGCAACTTTCCTCCTTTGCTTTATTGAGGTCCAGCATCTACTCTACAGAGCACAGGGCCTGACTTTGCCTATATATGCCTAACTGGTGTTTTGTGCAACCAGACTTGAATTGGCTCTGAGGCCATGAAGACTTCTGTTAGCCAAAAATTATATTGTTATTCTTGACGAGAGGATAATCTGCGCAAATAATTACATAAATTACAGATCAGAGTTCCTAAGTAAGTGTTGTTTTACAGTTTCCAAGAGAAGTTACTCATCTTCAAAGGAGACAAATACAGAGATTTATTAGTTGAAATCAAACTCACATTTTATCCGCATTACACAAGTCTCATCTCCTTTGCTTACCTCAAGGCCTAAAAGCTTTATAAATCCATGCTTTCTATGATTCCAGGACATTATATTTTCAGAACTGAATAGTGCTTCTGCCCATATCTACAAGAGCCGAACTTGCTCTAGAAATAGCTCATTTTAAGAGTTTATAAGGGAAAACATCAGAACTTACTCTGCCTGGATATTTGTATGCAAGCACTTTAATTCACTGTAATCCTCTGAGTTTGAGGTTATTTGAAAACTGAAATTCCTGCTATAATATTTCTCATTGACAGGTTGGATGATGTCTAAGTGACAGATACTCTTGAAGGAAATAGTCTGTCAACCTGAGCATTTCATTTTTAACATAAACTCATGAAAACGAAAAGGAGGCTTAAGAAGCAATAGAAAAGAGTAAATATATGATGTAGGCCTTTGTTTTAATAATGTAGGTGTAAATAATCTTTATAAACTCTTTGGCAGTTTATATCTGTTATCATTAAAATACTCACTTATAAAAATTTCAACATTTTAAAATTGAGAAAACTTTACTTAAGCTAATAAAAAAGAAATAAAATGACACATACATATTGAATAATACATTGAAGAGTTAGAAAAACTGATGCACCTGTCTAATATATTGCAGAGCTCCCACAAGCATTCAGAAATGACGTAACAGATTATGACATGGAATCAACTAGTATCTGAAAAATCCCTGAAAGCAGTTCAAATCTTAAATACTCCAGAACTGTCAACAAATTCGCAGGAGAGCGAGGTGGTGCAGATTTCTGATCATTAGGTAACGGTAACGGTTATACATTTACGTGGAACCTTAGAGAAATCTCTATCGTCCACTCATCATAATAAGTAGGAAAAAATAAGAATAATTTGCTGAAGTGTTACATAAGAATATAAAGCGGTCCACAATGAGTGCAGCGCAACAATGCTGGTGGAGGGGGTGAATGGGAAACCACTCATGCAGTTGATTTAGTTAATGACGTCACATCTCTGGCAACCACGTCCGTCTTTCAACCGGCTGCCGCATCGCGACGGAACGAGGGGAGAAAAGGGAGGAATTTCTTTAATATCAAAGATTAAAGAGAATATTATTTTTAAGTCCGTTACTCATTACCTCTTAAATATCTGCGTGCGGTTATTGAAAGGAGATTTTAAATAACCACTTGGAAAAAAGTTAGAAAATGTGGAGAAGTTTAAAATTTCAGATCATTATGTTGCAAGGCATCACATATATGTTCAATAATGCTCGTTCTTAGGGTTTAGGGGGCCAAAGAAGTGTCTTAGGTAAGAAGATTGTTCCTTGAGCCATTCTATAGCAATTCTCGATATGTAGGGGGACGCATTACGTTACTGGAATCCGTCAGAATGCACAATGTACATAAATGAGTGCAAGCGATTGGAAAGGATACTTATGTACCTGTTTCCTACCAGAGTAGTCTCTACCCGTACCAGAAGTTTTATTTCATGCTAATTGCCCGCGTCATATACCAACTAAGAGGCTCCATCGAATTGTATAGTTCGATGCATAGGGCTTATGAATTCAAGAAGCTGTCTCCCTATGCGTACACATTCCTCCACCCTATACAATTAGAAACAGGGACGTCTTAAGACTTCTTGAGATCCCGGGTCCCTACGCAAAAGTAAGCCCACCTATGATCCCTGTAATGCTTAAACAATAATCCACACTAAATTCCGATATACAAAATATGAATAATCTCCAAGATAATTAAATAAAAAATGATTCTATTTTTATTGACTCACTAAAATCAAATTAATTAATTATATTTTGAAAGTCTTTACCTATTTTTTCTTAACAAAGAGTAATTAACTTTTTTTCTAGACCGATATAATAGTTGATATATATTGGATAAGTTCCAAGAATGAAAGTATAGAGTCTTAAAAGTTCTTATTCTTATTCCATTATAGTCGATAAACCTCACACTCTGCATAAAAATCTATTTGAAGATGAAAGTCAAGAATGGGTTTAAAATGAATAACCGGGATTCTAATTTTTTCCCCATTATATATTTTTTCCCCTTAAAAAGCTTCAAATTGGTCTCTCTCGATTCCCCTTTTTTTGGCTACGGAAACGACTCTAATAAGTTGACCTAAAAGAATTTTTTTTTCGCGCTTTTTCTAACTGGCTTTACCAAACGATTTTTATTCTTCAGCAAGAATTAAATTGAGCACAGTAACTAAATTGTCGAATAGCTTTTTAATACTTTTTTTTTTCTTTCTCTTTTCCTTTTCCGAGGTTGAATCTAATTATATTGCTTTTCCGTTGGAAATTTTTTTCGCTCCTCTTTATCAGAATATTAAATTTTGTTCTAATTCGTTTAGTGACGGCAAACGCATATTACGAAGTCACGCCGAACAACGACACCGTCTTGAATTCGTTAAGTTGAAATTCCCTCGGGAACATTAAAGGGAAAAAAACACATTAATTTTAATGGTAGTTTTTCTTTGACAGCATAGCTAGTGTAGGAAGATCGTTCGTACAAGGACCGTTTTTAGTAAATTCATGTAATTTTAATGACGTCAAAAACGAGAAATACCGTGAAAGAAAACTCAAATTAAATTAAATTAAATCGTTTTGTTTTAGATATGAAAATAAGGTTTGGCTCCTGGATTTTTAAATTTATCGTAGCATAAAATTTTGAAAATATTGAATGTGTGTGGCAAAATATGCTGGTATTTATTCTAAAAAATCATTTATGTTTTATCCAAATTGCTCTTTTATTTTAACTGTAATGAAACGATATCATATTAATATTAAATAACTGTAATAGTGATTATTTTAAAATATAACAAAAATATTTTTTTAAGGAATTTCGTAGTTAAGAATATTAAACATCGTGCATATACGTTTGGAAAAGTGATTTTTGTAAGAATAAAGTAATTTTTTAAAGGAAAAATAAGAAAAAATGTTGTATTTGATTGCCAGAAAGACATAAAATGTTATTTTGAATTACAGTTAAATTCAATATTGACTACTCTTCGAGACCTCAGGAAATTTAACCTAAAGTTGTGCCATAGAATCAACTATTTGTTTAGAAATTTAATTGAAATGCATCAATATGAAAATTTGACATTAATACGGCACAATCGATTTCCGTAAAACACATTTTTAGCGGATATGTCCTCGAGAAAATAAAAACACATGCTTGTCAACTACAAGTCTGTAGGTATTATAAATTTAAAACGGGAATTTTGGGCTATAAGGTCCTGCAACACCTCTTGTGAGTCGATATCCGAGAAATCCTTCTTAACGAATCAATACTCAACAATAGTAACATGCTTTCTAAATTTCATTTCTGAAGATAAAATATTTCAAAAACGAGAACTTTTTTGTTCCATAAAACCCTCTTAACCTCTCACAACCCCCTTTTCTGTTGATGTTTGCCAAACCCTCTCTTAGTGGATCTCTACCCAACAAAAGAAACATGCTTACCAAAATTCAAGTCTTCAGGTTTAATAGTTCCTGAATTCTCGCATGATGAGTGAGGGAATGATTCCCTTTTCTCCTATTTTTAGATTATTGTTGTCCAATAAATGCTCAAGAGGGTTCTTTAGAGAATTATTGTGTTTTTTAGAAGAATTAATGAAAAATACGAAAAACATTTTAATATCAACTTGTGGATAAAAACCAGCATATATAATCATGGTTCTCATAGTTTCTTTTTTTAAAAAAAAATACTTTTAATTTTTATAACAGATTACTATTTTTAGCCCAACTCCATCCATTAACTTGAAGATAATTGATAATTGATTTATAAAATAATAAATCATAGCAACCTCATATAACCGTCATGCCATTTTTCATGCAGACAAAAAAAAGATCTAATTAATCAACATCCTGTAAGAGAGAAGTAATTTTATTTTCCAAAAAAAGAATAGATCCATCTTTTAGTTTAACGCTCTCAATGACATAAGAAAATCTTTAAAAAAAATCTCATAAAACAAAGTCCGTCATTTTTTGAGTTACACGCCATCGATCAAGGTATATTTTCCAATGACTTTTAAACACGAATCACCGACCTGATGGAATTTCTTAATTGGATATACGATCCCGGCATGCAGTACGAAAATACGACATCTCGCCCTTATATTTTTCCATCGATTCAATCCCTATCGTCATAAAAAGCGTTATGGGCCATCACTTAAACAGCTCCAGGGCACAAAGATGGTGAGAAATAAAAATGATATAAGCAAGAGGTAACGCCTTCTGACATAACATCTCAATCCCCCTCCTCTGTCGACAGGAAACAAGAATATCTCACAACCAGTAAACGTTTTTGCCATCTTCGAAACGTTTTCGGACGCATTCATCCATCACTCCTTCCCCTTTCCCGTTTCTGGAAATAACGTCATACATTTTGCAACCAGCGTATTTTTTCACCGACAATTATCGCGCCCATTATCGGTGAAATCTTATATTCCTTGCAACGGGAAACCCAATACCCAGTGCCACATGGTGAGACCGGCCAGAGTGTTGCATAAATATGTCGGACGGAAACGCGAGCAATGTGTCAACTTCTTGCACCTCTTTTCGGGAACGGAATGAGGGTCATCTGCGAAAAAATGAGATGGAGGAGGGAGATTTGGGAGACGTTTGTGGGGGTGGGTGGATTGCTTGGATTAGAGTTAGTTGACACACCCACACATATCTCCCTCTCTCATTGCTGAAGAGAAAATAATACACAATTTTATACGTTACTACTATAGTCAAGTGGTTCTGGCTGCGGCTACAAAACGAAAGAGGTTGGTTTCAGGTTTAGATGGATACTTCTGACAATACACGGGAATGGTCTCAGAACACTTAAATATGCATAAAATTTATCTCAGTCGTAAATTATCTTAGAGTTTTTAGAAATACTACTCCAGCTGAACTCTGAGTGAAACAGAGTGGTATAATAATCTCGTTTTTACTAGGAAGTTAATATTAAACAGTTATCTATAGGGAAGGTTCTAGTATAATGCTACTATAAATTAACCACAACTCCATGCTATGCCCTGGATTTGATGCATTCAATGATTCATTTTGCAACTCTAGTGTAATATGATTTGCAAGCAAAACTGCTCAAATTTTTTTTGGAGAAGTGGGTAAAACCAGGGACGTAGCTACCGCCGTATCAATGTTGTTGGGCCCACAAGCTACAGGGCCCCAACATGTGTAACTAGAGTACCACTAACAAGACTTTATTTTCTAAAAAAGGGCCCCGAAGGAGCTTTGATATGGTGCCCACTCAGAACTAGCTACGCCAGTGGGTAAAACATTCGATTCATGGAACCTTTATTTCAAAGAAAATTAATTTTTGTTCTAAGCATTAAACAGGGCAATTATCATTTCAGGAAACACATCTGTAGCGTAACTACAGCATGTATTGAAATAACTGTAATATCGTTTTATGAGCAATAAATTTGACCCAACCAAGTCAAACCCAATTAGAAGATTAATTTCTGGACCTCTCAGTCACTTATATTATTGTTAAAGTTTGCTACTTTTTTTCTTCCCTTGTAATTTCTACAAATGTTAAATTTCCTATTGAATATCTTCAGTCAAAAAAAGATTATAGATACTTTAGTATATGTATGAACAGATGATTTATTGCCCATCTATTCAGTTTCAACCCATTTTTACAGTCAAATTACTATAAAAATGGGTGGAATTACAAATGATAAGGTTCTCTAAATTTTTTGAAAACTTTAAAATGCAGCATGTGTAAATATGAGAGATATTCTATTAGTAAATAGTTAATTCAAAAGTTGAAGAGTTCATGAAATATTGTAAAAAAAAAAAACAATAATTTGATGAATACTGGTGATTTTTTTAAAATTGAGATTATATTCGTTACGCAATATGTGATTATTTTAAATATATGCATTCTTTTTGTTAATTCCAAGCAAAAGTAATACATAGCTGCGTTGACATACGGAAGATTAAGCTCTCTCGAAGCACTTAGAAGCTAAATAGAGCTACTGTTCAAGGTTTTTCTTGCGATACTTACTGTTAATGCCTCTTGAAGTGCCGCGATATTTATAGAAGAATTCCATTTTTCCTTATGACTAGGCCTATTATTAGGCTTAGCTCTCGTAAATCTTTCACTGTTTCGTGCACTAAGTAGACTGATTTGGGTAGAATAATAGAAGAAAAATTATATAATATTATAGAAACAATGTATCACTGTAAATTCCCGGCTCTAACACTTTCTTTTAAGAATATGTTTAAATTAAACCTTAATATAATTTTTACAAACAGTCGCTTTTAAAAATATGTCCTCTGCCACACTTTCTGTTTGTATTTTAGTTCTTATATACAATTACTCGTTACATAAGACTTACACAATTCAAACAGCTGTGTTTATCTTCATTTATTTAGAAAATTCATACATAATATAGATTTATTTTCCGCATTTTTACAATATCGGAGGACTTTTTTTAAAAAAATCTAAAACAAGCAGATTTCGTGGCAAAACTTCATTTAGTGATTTTTTTTTCTTATTTAGTTGAATTGAATTTATAAGAAAAATTTGATTGCAATATCAACTTTACATAGCTCCCTTTAAACTCAGAATAGTTTATATATTTGTGTGCGTATGTGGATGCGTGTGCTTATTTCAGGGATTTTCAAAAGAAACTTACACTTAAAAACGATTATGCCTCTTAAAAATTTAATTTTGTTTTTCTTGCAGAAAAATTATAAACCAAAAATATCTAACTGTGCTTTTTTATGTATGTATTTTTCAGAATTTCTTATTATTATTCAAGCTTTTCCAGTGCAACTAACAGATCATTTTTCTCGGTAAAAATAAATAAAATGAAGCTCAAGAAAACATAAAAATGATCCAATTTTTGTGTAAATCCCTGACATTGTATACCATATATTCATTCATTACATATGGTATGGTCAATTTGATCAGTCGATTATTATTAATTGTATAACTGGTGATTAATAATAATAACCATTTATAAGCCTATAGTAACGGTGAATATAATCTATGAGAATTTATCACTCTCTCTGGTCGGTTATTTTTAATAATTATCAATGAAGTTGGGTCAACCTACTAATTTTTACGCGTGAAACTAGAGAATTCCAATACGCATGTGTGAGACAGTTTTTCTCACACAATTTTTTAAAAGTATGAATGATTTATTCAATGAATATAATGAAATGATTTATTCAATGAATATAATGAAATTATTTATGAATAAATATGATGAAACACAAATAAAACAATTGTAGAGTTATAATCATGAATAAAAACGTAAGTAGAAATCAGTATTTTGCTTAATCCAGGATTTTTTTTTAACTCTTCTAATGTCTACAAAGACAGATATATTATCTCAACATATTGATAAACAAAAATTACATTACATTTATAGTTTCAATAACTTAATCCAAATTATATATAGAGAGAGAGAGAGAATTACACTCTCTAACCAAACTTCATTGATAATTATTATTAATAACCTTTTTTTTCCATTGGGCATTATCTATCACTTTTACCAAAAGAGGTGGTTATTATTAATAATAATAACTGTGTGTGTAAAGGGGGCTATTATTTTAACATCCACATAAAAACAACGCCTTCAAAGTTTAAAATCATTCTAAAAAAGGCTCAACCTTTTTCTTTAATATGTAAAATGAAATTTCTATTTCACATAAGCGGTATAAGAAATAAAGTATGAAAAATATTTCATAAAAGGAGAAATTATTTCATTTAGAAAGAAATGAATAGTATAACAGCATATGTTGCTTTCCTTCAGGTAGCAAAATCAAATTATTATACTCATAGTTCTGAGTGTTGGATTGAAGAGATGCTCCAAATTTGGGTTCTATTTTTAACATTACTCAAAGGCAGCTATGTTTTTTTAAAAGAAGAAGAAAAAGCAATATTTATTTATTCTGACAAAAAAAGGGCCTCCTTTCCAAAAGTACGTCACGCCTCCTGAAAGAATCGAAGTTGATGTTTTCGTTGAAAGTGACATTTCTTGCTCATATAGGAGGGAGGATATTTCTTTCACTCTCAGTTCTTCCAACCTTCGCGTAAAGGAAAGAAGAAAAAAGAAAAAGAAGAGGAAGGCGGATCTTCACTACAGAACATCGAGGGACGGATTCCGGGTGACTTTTTCTTATCTCCCCAACAAAAAGTGAAGGTGCCTTATCGCGCTTTCCATGTCTACAACATGCGTCGTTGTTGATACGGAAGGTTCAAAAGTTAAGCTCCACAAGAACAGGAAGTCTTAGTTCTGTCACTGGCTTCGAAAAGCTGTCAGTCTCGTCCGATAGAAAATGCATTTTGGGGTGTTGCGTAACTTTCTGGCTGCATGGACAAAAAACAGACAGATAGACATCCATTCAAGAATTTTTGCACTCTTATGTATTGTAGCTCGAATTTTCCATCTAAGATTGTCTACATCTGATATAAAGGAACATGATTCAAACTCTGAATGCTTCTTCAGATAGTAAAATGTGTTAATAATGATATAAATCTAAGTGACTATTGAAAAAAATATTTTTCATACGGTGATTGAAAAAATTTGAAAACTATTGCTATATATAAATAAGATTTTCTATTAATTTTAAAATTTTAACTTAAACACCTATTTGGTATCAAATTTCAGTGGATGAAACTGCCCATAGCATAATGATATAGAATTCATTCTTAGAAAATTGTCAAAAAAGTTAAAAAGAAAAAAAAATTTTAAATTGTTAATTTGGTTTAATAACTTTTCACTAAGTGGGACTATTCAATTCTAGAAAGGCTTAGTAGCCTGTCTTGTGTTCGGATTTATTTCTTGAAAAATACTTGCCACTCATACTTAAAAAAAAAACATGAACAAAGTAAATTTTTTTTTAAATACTTCAAAATCCCAGAAATAGAAGAAAGAGACCCATTCTCTAAAACTTTAAATTTCTTAAGGGACTCAAGGTAAATTTATTTTAATAAAAAGTTATTATAAAATTTCACAACCGTGTGTGTGTGTCTTTCCTCTCTTTTTCAACAAAACAATTTCAAAGTTTAATAAGATACTTGATAAATAGATCTCAAAATTCCATTCTATAAAATCAAAAGTTAATTATAAAGTAAGACTCTCATACCGTTGAAAACAATAAATTTAAGAAGAAAATGTATCTGATAGCAATATACAAATAAATTTTATGAATATTATGAAATAAGTAATTGAAATTTATAATCTTGCGTAGAAAAATATGCTTTAAAGAATAAAAGTTGGAGCACGTTTCCAAGAATGAGTTGTTTTGTTAATGTCATTTCAAAGGGTTTTGACGATAGATCATATATTTTTGAACCCCGGTTAAGGGACAAGAATAACTGAGTTGGCATATCATTTTTAAAATGTGCACATCAAATTCTCGTAACGTTTTGAACCATGACATTTTTAACATGCATCCAGGGACGTCTTAAGAGTTCTAGATTCCTTAGGCCCAGACAAGAGACATCTCAAGATTTTTTGACGCCATGAGCCCCTATGCAAGAGTTGGCCCTGCCTGACATCTTTAAAAGTATACAGTAAATGTCATCAGTGGCGTAATAGGGAAGGTTAAGCCCCCCCCCCTGCAAAATTACGTTTTGGACCCCAAGCCGAACCTTATAAGGGGTACGTACTTGGCGTGAGTCATTCTTTGGGTCCCCTAGAATCCTGGGGCCCCACGATGCGGGGGTGTAAGTTACTCCACTGTATGCCATGCATTGTCAAATACTCGTTCAAACGGTAATTTGAAACAACACACGTGCACGACTCACAATCTCAAAAACCTAGGCACAAACCGGTTCGACTGATGACCGCGTTTCGACTAAATGAGCTGAATGAGAGATTTTTTTATGGTATTAGGTTTAGGGCTAGACATGGACAACGGTCATCACATAATAATACAGTCTTACCACTTTGGCCAGTTGACATGCAGTTTGAAATTCTTTGTTTTTTGAAGAATATGTACGGGAATAATATTTGACCACATTAAAATTATCCGGATCACAATCTTACTAAAGCAGAGTCGAGATTGATACGAGAGGCCCCACCGAGGGCGAGATCCTGGGTCCGGGCCCAGTTGGCCCATGCCTTAAGACGTCCCCTCTTGTATCAACCTTATTACACGACGAGTCTGTAGTGCCATTGGAACTCCAACTTATTACTCGTAACAACATTAGTCCACGAAGTACTCAAGACATCTAGAGACTAAATTTTGTGACATTCAGTTGAATATTTCATGTTATCCAATCCATACTTCGTTTTACACCAGAATTAACCAGGTTCGTATACCTTTCTACGTGTTCATCTACGGCTATGTTTTTGTACCGTACGTCTACGATCTACATATTCGTTTAAAACCGTCTTAACCAGGTTTATAACACTACATGTTAAAATTAAAAATTTTATATTGATGCAAAGCTTTCAAATTTTAGGAAAGCAGTATGAGAATAAATATTCTAATCACACGAACTTTTGCAAATATTAAGACACTTTTTTTTATTTTAAATAATATTACAAGTTTGATCTTGTTCTATAACGCTAAGCAAGGGCAGACTTAGAAACTGACTGTATTTTTCCAACTCATAAAACAATCAAGTGTACTAATGTTTCTTTTGATCAGATAACAATCAAATAGTTTTGTCTGAGGTGTTAATCTATTCTGTTAAGAAATTTCTGCAAAGGTGGCTTGAAATCATTAATGATTTTTCAGCTAAAAGCAATTAAACCCCTCGACAGCACTGCATGTAGTTTTCAGTTTACACAACCATGAGTTAAATATTTACGTTTAAAATTACTCTTCAAGATTAATATTTAAGTACTCTTAAGGTAAACAATCCTAATTTGTAGATAAACTGTGCGCTACACGTAGAGGAGTTTCTCAACTTTGTCGCCTTTGTCTCTCACAACGAAAAAAAGAAATTTTAACGATTAAATGTCAGGAAACATAGAATACGTGCAAGTATGTTTAAAATTGAATTTTAAAAAAGTTTTATTTGAACAGAATTGCCATGTTAAGAAAAAAATACGAATAACGAAGTTCTTTAAAAATGAAGAAGTGTAAAAGTTCTTAACACGAGTAAAAACACAATGTAAAATAAATATTATAGTTTTCAGAGGAAAGATGTTTTTGCGTTTTTCGATTGTTTTATCGATTTGTTAAGTATTTTTAACTTTTTTTAAGTAAAATATTTCCATGTTATCTCTTTCTTTTTGTGTAAAGTATAGTTGTAAAATAATATGGGTACTTATGTACTATCGCAACAATATTGGCGACATTGAATAAAAATCGCATGAATTCCAAAAACGAAATATATGCAGACGGAAATATGAAGCACGTAGTAAAAATGTACTTGTGAAAAATAATAAATAATAATCAATAAAAGAAAAAGAATAACTAATTTTTATTATATATTTTTTAAATTTTATTAATATTATTTATTTTGTATTATATTAATAATAACTAACCCACCCCCACCACATTGTACAAATTATACAAATGTTAAAACACATTGCTCAATTCGTAAAACTGTAATTTACATGTATTATGTAGTTCTATTTATTGAGTTTTTTTCCTTGTAAAATGGCATTTCTCTCGCAACATTACTGAAGCTTCATCGCCCAACACTTCGTTGAATTATTTCTCAGATTTTGATAAACTTGCAGCTCTTGTAGCCTAGCTTCCTGGGAAGTTGAATATTTTTCTGTTGATTGTTAATAATCTCAGATTGTCGTCTGAAACAACGCCTTTCTTCTCACACAACGATTCTAGTCCATGCAATCGTTGCAATATTTTTCCACGAGAGCTTGCAATAGTGTACTATCGCAACAGAGCCAGTTTATCCATTTTGGCCCTTAGGGAAGGCGCCCACGGTCCCAGAGGGGCTCAGAAGGGCCCGATAAGCTGGACTTAACCAGATTTTCTGGTTATAAATTTCGATCCTTCAGTGTGTCAAGAGGGCCTGTAGAACTGCGCCCACGGCTCGAAATGAGCTTAAATCGGCACTGTACCGCAACCGTATTGGCAACACCATATGAAACGATGCACATAGTTGCCGATTTAGCGCGTAACATACATGTGAAATCGAGGTTGCTAATTTAGTGATTTTTCTTGAAAAGTTGGCATGGTTGCAATAGTATGGAAGTATCATAATTTGTGTATTATGCAATAATTTACTTGTAATCATAATTGAAATGGAATTAAAATTTTAGATGGGAAAAAAATACATTTTACTTAAAAATAGACCGTAGGATTATGCATTTTTTAAAACGTAAATTTAAAAGTTCAAATCATTATTGTAATAATAAGTTAAGTATAAGCTTTGTATTTTGCATTTCATCTTTTTTTTTTTTTTGTCCTTTTATTTGAAATTGCTTTCTCATTTCCCACTTTTGTTTAGTGCTCACACACACAAATCCTTTCTCTCTCTATCAATACAAAAATAGAAAAAAAAAACTTAAGGAAAAGTTAAAAAATATATTGATTTTTTTCATAAAAATATCTCAAGTTTAATTTAGTGGGATAGTAGTAGAAAAGACGTGTTTAAACTGAACTTACACAATTAGATTACTGCTCACTAAATAGTTCTTTGTACTGCTAAGTATTCTTTAAGTTTCATTGTCCTACATTTAGAATTCATTTGTATTAATTGCTCTTTTTTCAAAAACTTACTACCGGATAACGGAGACGTGTAAAATTGTACTGATAAAATGTTTTCAGCGTTTTTATACTTTTCTTTTACTTTTAATAGAAATTTTATATATATATACTTATTTCTTAAAGAACTAAAATTTACAAAAAGAATAAATTCCATAAAGGTTTCAAATATTCAAAATTTAGTTTTGTTTTTCGACTAAGCAATGAAAACTAGACATAAATAAAACTGTCTTTTTATTTCTAAGTTTTAGAGATAATATTATGTATTTATTTTTCTCTTTTTCATGGACACACACACACATAAAAGAACATTTTATATAAACCTAATCTGCGAAATTCTTTCAAGTAAAATGCATCATAAAAAATTAAACTAGGGGAAAAAAACAAGCTATATAGAGTTTTTCTTTTAACTGAAAAAATATGCAACACAGGGAGACAGCAACAAATGACACAGTTTCGTTTGAAATCGTTTGCTATTCAGATTACACCTGCGCAAAATGTAAATATAAAAGGCGCCTTTCATGCATTAGGTCTGATTTCTTTATTGAATTCTGTTGCCCGGATCACTTTTGAATCAATAAACTCTCGTTTCTCATGCATAGAAATATATTATTATTGTATAATACTCTTTTTTTCTTTGAATGTTGCAGAGAATTACTGTTCAAATCAGGAATATGTACGCGGTTTAGAACTTCTGAATTGATTTCTCCAATTCGTAGCTTTATTACACAAGGACTTTTATAACTGTTCCTGACATTATTATTATTGTCAAGTTGATCCTTTATCTAATTATTATCTTTGTTTTGATGTATTATAGAAAAATTAAGTTGTGAATAGCATCGAGTTTTATGTTGTTCTAATTTTTGTGAGAATAAAAATGACTGTGAGTTATAAAATGTATGTGTTTTAAAGAATTAATAACTATTAATTAACTAGAGAATTAAAAATTATTAGAATTTGTAAGCCATTTATGTTTTTGGGTGTTATTATTGAGATGTTAAAGCAATAGATTAAATTGACTATAATCCGAATTCTTCTGATTTCAATTCCATAACCCGAAACAATTATTGCAATTAAAAATGAAGGAAAAAAAATTATTAACCTCATTCAGTTTTTGATGTAAAATTCAACATTAATATTAATTTCTTAATTTTTGATATCTTATTTCATCAGTCATTTAAAACCTTATCAAATTAGATATGTTTAGGCTATTACTTTTTTGTTTTCTTAACAAGTGTCTGAACATTTAAGTAATTAATTCATACAGTCTATTTTAACAATCAAAACAAAAATAAAGAAACTATTTTATTTCAACTTAATCACTTGTTGTTCTGCGATACATTCATTATACTACGTTTTAAAACGATAGCTTTTGTATTACTCTTTTGAAAATTGTATTGTTATGCAAGATATTGTTATTTTAATTTTGTGGTATTCCTACTACATATTTATATATTAGTAATCGTATTTGTAATATCCATTTAAAGCAGAAAAACAGATAAATTATTTTAAAGTTTTGAAAACAGAAAATAAGTATGAATTAGTGTTTTTAATATTTGAAAATGATTAGCTTACGATCCCTCAAAAAGAAAATATCCAACTTTTAAACTTATAATATTTTTACAAATATAATGAAAAAAGTCAAATTGCCATTTTTTATTGTTATTGCTAAAAATTAGTCTTTGTACAAGAATAATTGGCATAAATAAAACTAATTCATCGATATTATTCGTGAATTATAAATTTAAAAATTTTTTCAAAATAACTATATAATAAGATTTTAAACCACACAATCTTCCTCCCCTAAAAATTTTAATAAAGGCTTTAAAAATAAAAATAAAAATTTTTAAATAACTCATTAAAATTATAATATACTGTAATAAATGAGTATTCTTTAAATTATGAAGTAATAAACAAGAATCTCACACTAAACTTAATAATATCTACACTGCTTCAATTGAAAGATGATATGGCATTTAAAAATCCGTACCTCTTCTCTAAACAATAGCTATTAAAACTACTTATCCGAGCATCATTTCATACTTGACCGAAGACAAAATAGCTTCTAGAATGACTAATTCATCTTGTTTGATTTAATTACACTTGTATTCATGAATAACTAAAAAAAATATGCAATTTCCGCATCAAAAATTTAATAAATGCGCTGCTTACTCAACCATTTCTCTAAATGAATTCATCCTTAGATGCTTTATTACATAGTTGCCATTTTTCAAAACTTAAGTTTCTATATTTGTCCATTAATTTCGCATTCTAAGATTGTCTGCAAAACCATTTTGACCAGAGCGTCACAATTTACATATCGGATATGACATCATTTAAACGCTTTCTGGTTCTTTTATTTTTTAAACGATGCATTACAAAAAGGCAGGTCTTCTGATTTTTTTTTTTTTTTAAAGACAAAAAAGGAAAAATTAGTTCAAATGCATATATATTTTTGAATATTTTTTTTTTAGAATCTTTCTTTCAATTTAGCAGCCGAGACAATAGTATTTAGGAAAACATTTTTAAATTCATTATTCAATTCTTATCGAAATTAAATGGAAATAATTTCAATGTAAATGGTAATGGTATTTATTAATAATTTAGAATATCATTAATACTTTATTGTTTCGAATAAGAATACTCCAATGCCAATTATAAACCAGACATATTTTAAGAAACGAGAAATTGATTTCCATCTATGATGAAATTTGAAATATTTAGGAAAGAAAAAAAGGGAACTATATAGATATAACCACAATCGTACTAAATTTATAATATTGCCTGCTGTATAAAATATACACTTCGGTTCTAAGTCTTTTCGTTTTGTTTACATATTAAAGTAGTACTTTTTTATAATTTTACGCATATATTGCTCTAAACTGGATGCTGAATAGTTTTTTTGCAAAATATTGTTATTTACCGTTAAAATCCTGATGTAAAAGTAAAAAAAAAGAAAAAATATTTTTGAAATTAATCTTTGAATCAATGACTTCCTCTTTATATAATGGTTGTATAGTATTGAAATTCTGAAAGATTTTATTAAAACACTAGCAAATACACGGGAACTAAATACTTTGCGATCAGCTGAAACGTAGTGTGAAATTACAAACATAACGTTAAAGTAACTCTGTTTAATAATTCTATATAATTCTAGATTAGATAGAAAGAGCATAATAATATAAACTCATAATAGTGGATTTATTTAGTTGTTTAGCTCTACCTTTTATTGTATTACTTAATTCGATTCAAAATTGCATTATTTAAAAAAAAAATTGGGATCATTGATTTGTGCGTGTGTAACTTTGTAAGTTGGTTTTTATTACCTATTGTGCTCTTTGAATAAATAATTAACTTTAAAATATTAAAATCCACTAAACTTTATGGTCTTGTTTAAAGCTACATTGTAAAATCTTTCTTAAATAAGATGTTAAGGTTTTATCAAAACAATTTTTCAAATACTATCTGTAATCTGTAGTCAATGCAAGGAGCCTAACACCATGCATTCGTTTTCATTAGAATTTCAATGAATAGAAGTTAATTTAGTTTATGAGAAATACTGAAGCCTCTCTCTAATATTAAAAACAAAAACAGTATGATATTCCTATGAATTTTTTGTGGTATGTATGCACACTATCGCAAAGGGTAGAGAGTCTGCAAAAAAAAAAAAAAAAAAAAAAATCTAGGAAAATCTGCCAAAAAGTAAACGAACTTTTTCCTAACACTATCGCAAACTGGCAATAATTCCCAGAATAATTCCTCAGCTTGACAGTCATGGTCCATTAGACGACTAAATGCAGCGTGTTGCATAAACATAATAAAGAGTTTCATTCAAAACACAGAAAATGGTGCAAAAAGAGAATGAACAAATGACATCGTTGAAATCAGCGTGTTAGTAGCATCAGTGTATGCCGCGCAGCAATTTAAGATTTCAATCATTCGTCTCTGCTTTTCTTTTTCAGAATCATATAAAAATTTACTTTTTATTGATAATATTAAAAATAAAAAAAAATTCTGAAAAATAAAATTATTTAGCACAGCACATTTTAATTACTCCAAAAAATGGAGAGGCAATCTTATTTTTATATTGCCAAAGTTATTTTCAATTTTTGTTTTTCTTTACTTAAGTACCTTTGGGTAGGGAGAGAGACTGACTGTGTCTTGATGTCTTCCCTGTCATATCACGCATCCAGATGTCCTTCGTTTGAGGCGCCAAATGTAAGATAAGTGGCGATGTTTTCAGCATTTAGATACTTCCATTCAGAGCTTTATTGTAAAAAAAATGTACAATTACTGACGAATATATTGCATAAATTCCTAATACATTCTTTTGAATTTCGGTTTATATTTATTTTTGTTTTGCCACGGAATAGAATCGTATATAAATCGTTTAAGTGTCATTCATCTGACGTTTGACATTCAGTACGATGCACACCTTCCTATTTACCTCACCGAATGTGATACCATCTAGCCTTCTCATTCATTAAAATTTCAGTTCTTTTCTAAAGTAAATAAATACCTACATGAAGCTCAAAACGGTTCAAATTTATTAATAAGAAATATACACAAATAAAATTACTTTGGTTTTTATTTGTGGCAATAACATCTACAATAATTAGTTCTCTTCTTTTCGGAATATGCGTAAGAATCATTTCCACAAACAAGTATTTGATTTGAATTTCCTTTACCAAATTTCCCATTAAATTTGTGCAATGAGAGCTACTGTCTTCTTCAACTACATTAATTCCTGTATTATAATCAAGCGAAACATAGTCAGTTACGTCTTAAGGCTTATTGAGGCCTACGGTCCCTTTGCAAAAGTAGGCCCCACCTGTGCATCTTTTAGATAGACAGTAGGTATATAGCATATGTTGTCAAATATATCGTATAAAGGGTAATCTGAAATAAATGTGCATTACTCACAAACCTAGGCGTAAGCAGATTCAACCAACTGTCGCCTTTCGAATAAGTGAGTAATGATGGTGTGTTGAGGTAGGCCTAAGCACAGATGATAGACATGCCATGAAAACATAGTTTTACTACTGTTGACAGTTGGCACATAGTTCGAAATTTGGAGAATATTTCCCAACTTTTCAAATTGTCCGGAAATAAAATTTGGCGCTTAAAATTCTTTGTGAATCATGATCTTAAGGTGGAAGAACGATAGGACGCTCACTAAGGCTCAGGCCCAGTTGTGACGAATCTATACGGGTTTATACTAATTTCTTCTATTTCCTTTTCAATCAAAATATTTATTTCAACCAACCTTCATCGAGAAACCAAATGTGATTTATGTAAATAAGGAATTTATATAAATTCTGTTTTCGCGAGTTGAAGAAAGCGAAGTGAGAAATCAAGTAAAGTAAAGTAAAGTAAAGTGAAGAGGGTGAGAGGTCGACACGTAGTTGTTGATAAGTTAAGCGAGGTGGATACGTTTGATGTGCGCGAAGAGAAGTGGATTTGAAGATTGAAAGGCATTGAAATTAAATATTACGGAGCGTGGAGTCATCGTCAATTCATCCAGCAAACGATAGTGGCTGAAGTTCATCGTGCAGGAACCGAGCATTAAAGCCTAAGGTACTGTAATTTTGATTAAGTAAAATCTGATTATTAGTGTGCGGCGTAGTTGTAAATGTGAGCGTTTAAGCTATATTAGATTCAGTTGAAGTTCTGTAATATTATCCCCGTATTTATATATCTCACCTCTACCCTCTACTATAGTTATATACCTTATTTAGAATTGTGTTGTGTATGTTCGTAATAACTGATAAGAATCAATAAATCAGTTTGAATTGGAATAATGTCTTTGGATCATTTAGTTCCTCCTACACATCTAGCCGGGTTTTCAGATAGACAGGAAGGTATGAATGTAAGGGGTAGCTACAGATCACCACACAGTTAGCCCACGTTTTAAAACGTCCCTGCATAAAACATCTAAGTTAAGGCTTAACCCTGACAATTTATGCAGGCGAAAGCATAATGTCACGTGCAACTTTAAGTATCAATTTACTCGAGTAAAAATTCCTACTTGTGTTATACCAAAGAATAATGGAAACAGATTTTTTCAACCACCAATTGTTACTCCGTCTCTATCCCCTGTAGTGCTGTATATTTCTATAGACAATATATTAAGATTGTGGTAGATAAAAAACAATTACCTTTCTTTCGTTCTTTTTCCAATGAAATCAAATAATGAACTGAAAAGAGAGAACAAAAGACAATATGGAGACTTAATATCCCTTCTTGTAATCAAACCCAAACTTTCTCCCATAATTTACATTCGCTATTGAATTATCAAACTAAATTTCTTTCTTTTCAGCCATTAAATCTTTACTTAAGATATCAAAATTTATTCATGATTACTATTATGAAGTATTATAAGAATAACACTATAATATTTCTTACGCTTTTGCACAACTTCTAAAAAACAAAAAAAACAAAAAAAAAGGAATACTCTAGACTTCAAAATACACAAAATGCTACCTATATTTCAAATGTATTGTACTTTTGTAAAAAAGCCTCGAAATATTTCAGTGCTTGTAACATCTTCACATTCTTTTTTTATAATCTGCTTTGTTAGATAACTATCTGTTAAAGCTATAGAATAGAAGAGGCAAAGAAATAAGAGAAAAATATCGTCTAAAGTCTAGCGAATGTGACTGTTCTCTACCAAGAGAAGGAGAGGCACTACATATGTCACGTGACAATGGTTGTGTTTTCCTGTGACAGATTCACTCTCAGTTGACAGTCTTCTTCCATCAGTGGAAGAGAGTCCATTTTGGCGATAATGCGCCACTTGGTTCGATTTAAAACCGAAAGCTGAAACTTGATTAAGCTTAAAAATGCCGCCAATTCGACAGTAATTATAAATATCAGCTACCTCCAAAATATTTTGATACCACTTGTACGTGTAAAGATGTGAATAAAAAAATTAACTTGAATAAAATATAAAAATAAATATTTGAATGAATAAAACACTTTAAAAAATATCATTTGTTCTTGTATTCGAAGTTGACACTTCCTAAATGATAGGGGAAAAAATCAAATTAAAAGTTAACTTTAATGTAATTTTTTAAGATTTAACTCTCTTAAAAATGATTTTTTTGCCTAAAGTAAAAAAAAAGTACACAATGCGTTTTCAGGTCTCCTGTATTAATTTGGGGCAGTGGTCAGCCGAATGGTCAGGATCGCGAACTCGTGTCCGAGGTTATCGAGTCGTTGTGTTTCTAGTGAATGTTTATTAACATTGTGACGGATCTATACGCGGCTCTACTAACCCCTTCAGGACTCTTTAAGGAAAATATTTAATTCAACCAACTTTCGCCGAGTGAAGAAAGCGTGATTATGCAAATTAAGTGTATTATATAAATTCTGTATTCACGTGTTTTAAGAGTTGGTTGGTTGGAGAGTGAAGGATTGTGAAATGATTAAGTGCATTTGAACTTTATCAATTGAATATTTCTAAGAGAGGGTCGATCGATGGTGATTAAATCCGGATAAGGATCGCCTTCAAGGACACAAGTGGAGGACTTGGGTTCATAAAAGTACAGGTATAGTGATCCTTATTTAAATAGGAGTTTAGCTTATTAGTGTGTGACGTAGTTTATATTGAGCTTGTTTAAGTTATCGTGGCATCAGTTGAGGGTCAGTAGTGTTATCCCCAGGCTTACGAGTCTCACCTCCGTGCTCTGCTATCTGATCTGTTATCTTAATTAGATGGTTATTGTGTCTGCTTGATATTTGGTGGCAACAAAATAATTAGAGTTTATCATGTCTACTGATTATTCAGTTTCTCCCACACACCTAGCCGGGTCCAAGGGTAGACAAGGGGGTTCAGAGGGAAGCAGGAACCGACAGGCGTTACAACGTCTCACTATATTACAACACTAGGGCTATTGATCATAATTTTGGACCACGGTCAAGTGGTCACGGTCGACGACTACTCCTGAGACGGCAGCCCCCTCTCCGCACTTCCACTTTACACAGTGGACCTTCATTGGCATTAGGGTACGAAATCCCTGACACGCCGACTACGAGTTCATGAACATAGCCACTAAGCTACCGCAGCCATATCGTGGTTTCGAATCTTGGTGCCTTAGGAGATCCATCGTGCTGAAGGGCTGATGCACGGTAAATCTGTCGCCGTGTGGAAATTCAGAGAATTTTGTGGCAGCCAGGGATGTCTTAAGGCATGGTCCAACTGGGCCCGGACCCAGGGCCTCAGTCACAATGGGGGCCTCGTTTCGTTCTCTTCTTAGTTTTATTCGAAAATGATTCGGGTAATTTCATAAGTCAAATGTTATATCCAGTTGTATTCTCCGAAAAACTGTGAATTTCGGACAATATGACAACTGGCTACATGTAATGATCGTCGTCCTTGTATAGGCCTAGGCCTACCACCATACACCAATTGTTCGTACGAGTATTTGACAACGTATGTCATGTACTGTCTACTTTTGTGGGCCATAGGTGGAACTTATACTTGTTTAGGGGCTTAGGGCCTTCTTTTGAGTAGGGGCCCAGGGCCTCAAGAAGTCTTAAGATGTCCCTGGTGCCAGCTCATGTGTCCTTATCACTTGACCGAGGTCCAAAATTACTTTGTCCGTCATCAAAACGAAGACGAGTTCCGTCGACCGCTGTTTCAGTATACGACGTAAATCGAAGTCAAATTACCTGTCTGATAAGATTTTAAATTTCTTGTAATCGTTGTTAATAATTTACAAACTTATTTGATTGACAAGCAAAGAATCGCAACCTATATTAGGAAACAAATCATTGCAACCCGTTTCCCATTGGGAATATGGAATTTCTTTTCTTGAGTTCAATATTTCGCAAGCCTTACATCCAAAAGTTTTTAATTCACGTTAATGGTTATTGAAATAGAATAATAGATGAAAATATACTAGATTAGGCATCATCCTTTTTGCAAAAAAAAGGAAACAAAAAATTATTTTCTTTGCTATTGTGTGTTTTTAAATAATTATTGTAAAAGATTTGTAGCGATTAAATTTGCTTAAGAATATTGATTGAAAACTTTTTTAATTTATTGCTAGAAGCTGAGTACATAAGCTTTTAACTATTATTCAATTAACTGAAATAAAATATTCCATAAAGGTTTCCGCTTGGATTAGAAGAGACGACAATACACAATAGAAAAATACAATACAATGACAGGAAATCTAATTGTAAAATTCGTATATATATATGTATGTGTGTGTATCTCGTTCTTTTCTTTTTCTTTTTTTTTTCTCAGATATTGTTGGTAAATTTTAACAAAATTGATATCGTTTTTATAATTTTTTTATTCTTAGTAATGAACTTTTTTTTAATGAACTTCAATCTGCATTTATATTTTAAGCAAAGTTTTTCAAAATAAGAATAGCATAATTAAATATTTGTGCGCTAAAATTTTATCTCAGACATTTTTTTCAACATTTAATAATTTTCCAATTTAAAATAATCTGTCCAAAAATTTAATTATCATTCGATGTGATCCTTCGATTACTTGAAGAGTCTCTAGAAACTTACTTTGAAAAGGACACTTTTCTTCAAATTTTGATGTTTTTTTAACATTTATAAACCCCGTGCACCACGCAAGATAACACGGGGATACAACACAAACATCCATGCCTTCTCCGGATTCGAACCCAGTCCCTACGGCACCGCAGTCAGCTTCACTGACCACTATACCGGATGGGCAGAAAATTTTGATGTTAATACAGAAAATTAGATTCATAAGCTTTTTTTTCAGTCAATATGATTAAAGTCAATAATTTACTATCGATTAAGTGCCAATATTCTAAAACGCTAGCTTTCCAAAAAAAAAGTCTTTAATTTTTTGTTTTGAATTTCCAACATTATTTAAGAAAAAAACTTACTTTACAAGAACCAACACTTTCTTTAGCTTCAAAAATTTTACCCAACGTATTTATGCGAATCGGTATTTTCAATAGCAACATTTAAAAAATCGGGTACAATTATAATATGCATCTTAAAAGTACAGAAGAACGTCGTTTATTCGAATCAATTGGGACCGGACACCATACGGATACGCGATTGTGCGGATAACCGAATGCGATTCATGCAGTATGTGATACTGGACACTATACAAATATTGGAAATCATCACATGCGGGAAACGTGCTTGAAGAAAAAGAAAAATGGGTGCAAAATGTCGCAATTTTACCTTAGTTGTTGGAAATTATCACTTATTTTTCGCTGTATCATTGTACACCTTCGTTTTTTCACTGCAAGGTCTCTGATTCTCTTCAGCAGCAATAGTTTAGTAGCACAGCACTCTGATTGTTGTTTGTACTACTCCATAGGTGTCTCTAACGCAGAAACGCGTCAGTATTTAATGGACACTTGCTACTTTCGTTGTTGTTGTTCTCGTCTTCATCCGTTTCATCATCGACAGGGTCGGATTCTTCTTGCACGGAAGTCACCATCTCGTCATCATTTAGCACTTGAAATTCATAGTCTTCTGCATCTCATGCCATCCAGGTTTCTACATCAACAAAACTCAGCAAAAGAGCACGTGTACAACTCCTCACTTGGAAACAAACGGACCTAATATTCCGCGCAGATGTATACCAAATCACACAACTGAAATTCCCCAAATATCCCTGACCTTGGGGTTTCCCGTCACTTTTGGCCTCACACGAAACAACTGTTGAGCATCGCACTGTTCGAAAACGTATCCGGTCTTTGGTTCGGATATTTGACGCTCCGGATAATAAACGTTCGGATAAACGACGTTCTAATGTATTGTGTTTTTTCCAAAAAAAAAATTCTATGTAACTAATTATAACAGGAAATTTTTCAATTCGCATTCCTTTTTTTATATACTAAACTGAACTCCGTGGCTCCAACAGCCCATGAGTGCCAAATCCTACTGTGTCCATCTCAGTATACGTGACCTTTGGGTGCTGAAGTGCATGAGCAGATGTCCCGATCAGGTGGTCAGTTCGAAGCGAAACCCCTAGCATTTAGTCCCCAAGCTTACCCCAAAAGGTACTCATTTATCGACCCTCTGAAGGGATGAAAGGCTGAGTCGACCTTGCCCAGTCCGAGGGTAGAACCCCGGGCCTGTTGTGCGGAAGCGCGATACACTACCACTCAGCCACCGGCCTCTTTTAATATACTATCTCTTTTAATTAAATCACGAAAATATTTGCTGAAATAAAAGGAGCTGAGAAAAAAGTTTGACGCGTTTCGATTTAACATGAAGGACTGTAACAGCAAGGCAGTAGCGCGCACAGGAATTTTTCAGGAGGGGGGGGGGAGGTCCAGGGTCGAAAGTCCACTATTCTTGTATCAAGCTCCTATACGCCGCTCAACATATTCTCTTGGTTTTGTCAATTTTCGGGAATAAAAAACAGTAAAAAATTAATTATTGAATGAATAATTAGCATTAATTCATAAAATTAATTATTAATAAAAATACTTAATTCAATTTTACGTACTATATACATAGGATTATAACAGTAGCGCACACAAAAATTTTTCAAGGGGGAAGTCCATGGTCGAAAGTCCCCTGACTCGTATCATACCTCAAGACAACACCAATTGATTCTTCTGATTTTGTTAACAAAAAACAGTAAAAAAGTAAATTATTGAATTAATAATTAGCATTAATTAAGAAAATAAATTGTTAATTACAAGTACTTAATTAAATTTTACGTTATATATAAATAGGATTATCATCAATTGAAAAGAGCTCAAGGGTGTGGGGATGTCCGGACCTCCAAGACCCCCCCTTGTGTGTGCCACTGGATTATAATCAATCGACAAAAAATCAAAGGCTTTGGAGGGGGTGCGGACCCGATAACCCCCCGCTTCCTTGTGTGCGCCACTGCCAAAGAATTTTTTGGCTCGATATGATTTAACGTGTACCTGTCTGCCATTACTCCACACAATAAGTTCTTCATAGAAACAATTCTCGGATCCATAATTTTCACTGAACATTTCCGGCACATTTTTAATTGCTCAATTATGCTTTGTTTCCGTAGTAGATATAAGCTAATTTATTTACAAGAAAAAGAATATTATTTTTAAACTGTTTATTTTGCCTTGATTCGTGTTCTTGTCATTTTTTAATTTGTAGTTAATGAATTCCAAACTATTAAAATATCTCTTAAAATTATGTATTATTACAAAAAGGTGTATATTTAATTAATTTTTCTTTATCACACACACACACATCAAAGCTTTTGAACTCGTATTTTTTTTATTTTTAGCATTGAATTTTCTTTATTTTGGTCAAACTTGTATTTTCGTTACAAAACATCGTTTGTGTGGCAAGTTGTTATAAAAAAAAATTCGTTTTTAAGTTTAATCAAAGTGAAAAAGTAATGAAATGTAACTGCATTCGACGTAGTACATAAAGACATACATAGATTGATTATTTAATTTGTTTGTAATTATTTTGATTATTTTTATGTGCTTTACATGTATATAATTTATAAAATAAATGAAACGAAATACCGAAAAGCATATAAATATTTTATAAAAAGGTAAAAAACTGTATAAAACTATAATTTTAAGAGTTTCTCTTATTATTGTTGTTAGAGTGTGTATGATTGTTTCTTATAAAATCCGCCGACAGTCTAAGTAAGCTTTCGATGATGTCAATAACATTTAAGCTTATGCGAGAGTAAAATCTCTCATTACTATTATTAGCATCAGTAACTGTACAGAGTTTCTCTGATATTTATAGCAAGAACTCAGTTTTACTTCGACTTGTGACTGGTTAAGGATAGTTCTTTTTTCCGGAGAAGGGCACTTCTTCGCAGGACATTGGCCCAAGAAATCACTCCTCACTTTGGCGATGGCCATTGGCGACGTATCCGGGCAACCCAGGAAAGGAAAAGAGACATGGAATGCTCTCGACGAGATTTTTTTCCGCCATTTATTACCATTTTTTCCCCTCCTCGTTCACTTATGTCCCCAGCTCACTCTTCCTCCAGTTCTTATTCCTTTTCTTCTTTTTTATATATCATTTTTCTTTGTTCTCTTTTTCATTCTTTTTTTGAAGCTATCTTTCGTTAGCTTCTTTTTTTATCCACCAGGCCCATTTTATTTTATTCCAGATTCTGTTTTTCTTTTTTATTCGTTATTATTTCTTATTTGTGTTGCAGGCGGGCTAGGTACAAACAACGTCTCAGCAATATTTTCTTGCGACCCGTGGACTGCTATTGGATGACACTTTTTTTTATATCCTTATCCCTTCTGCGATGTGTCGATCTTCCTTTGTTTGTAGATTTTTCTGTTTGGTCATATATATTTTTTTAATCTCCCTCGCTCCCCCCCCCCCAATCCTCAGCCTGTTATTTAAGAAACCTATAAGATATATCTTACAGTATTAAAGCTTTTACTGTTTAAACTCGACAAACAAATAGTTCCGTTGAAAGAGCTTAAATCAAAAATGTGAGGGTTTGCGAAGTTACAATGGACCTAGTCGACATCGAGAAGCGGAATTTACAATTCGCATCAGTAATATTTTTAACTGTCGTTTAAAGTTGGCTATTCATTGTATTTGTTGAAGAAATTAGTTTTTATTTATGGATACTATCCTCTCTATAATTATCTTTAGCCAGCATCTTTTCTTTCATCCCAAGTAGGATTAGTAAAGCATTCTAGAACAAAAACAAACAAAAAAGCTTGTTTGTTACGTATCTATTATTATCACCAAACTCTTTGATGTTTCAAAACAATTTTTTTAGCACTTAATTAATTTTTTTTTTAAAAGTAAAGCCTCTAATTTTGTTAATTATATGTAATTTTAAGAATTAATTCTTATGGTGAATAAAGATTTTGTTGGAAAGAGTATTAGCAGCATTTCTTAGAACAGACTTTTTGTAAAGAAATTTTTTGTTGTTGCTTTTCATTCATTTTCAGTACAGTACTCTTATGAATTATGAACTTTATTACACCGATAGTTTTTTGATATATATTCTGTTTTTTATGCTCATTATCTAGATTCAATTTCTTCGAAATAAAAGTAGTGGTACAAAAAAAACACTTAGAGAAACATATATATTGAAAATAAATTAAACAATAAGAGAGTAAAGATATATACTATTGAAAAAAAAACATTTATTTAATAGAGTCCTTGTAATCAATACTGTAGTTCTTACTCTTTCTACAAAAGTTATTGTACAATCCCTGAAATAAGTTTATGATTCCATAATTTTTTCCCCTCCTTTTATAATTAATGGAATAATTTTTTCCACGATACGTTTGTGTAGTTCAGATAAACAAATGAATTAAATCCACTTACTTTTATAAAAACTATTACATTTTTGTCAAAAATAATTGCAGTTTTTCAGAATCACATCCCTGATTTTTCACGGGAAGAGAGAAAGGAAACCTCCGCTTATATATAATCATACTATTCAATAACCAATTTCTTGCCATATGAATTATATACAACAAAATCACATGTAATCTTTATGGCAACTATATGGTCTATAGCATCAGGGGTTATTAAACTTTTAGAGATGACGACCCTAATTTTTGTACAAACATTTTATGCGACCCCATGATCATTGCACACAATATACATGCAAAATAATTAAAACAAGTGGTTCTATTGTAAGACAAAAAGCTCTTCATTGTGTGCGTTTTCTTATTTTGATTAGATTTCAGATACGATGTGTGTGTGTGTGTTACACTATTCTTAATGGTGAATTAGTTAATTTATTCAAAAAGGTATATCAAAAATCTTAACATTTTTTGCGACTTCAGCTGCAAGTCACGTGACCCTATTTGAGCAGCGACTAGGGTTTCTTTACCGGGATCCGGATTCCCGGGAAATCATAAGATTTCTGTACTTTTTCTATTCCCGGGAATTATGCTTCGTTCCCGGGATTTCCCAGATTGCAAATAGTTAGCACTAGGCAACGCATTAGATTTAGAAGTTGAAAGGGGTGTAGGAACAGATGCCTTGTTTCATATCACTTATACAGAAAAAAATTCTATAGCTAACATAAATGAAACTATAAAAAAGATTAGAAATGTAATTAAATTATCTAGAAAATCACCTCTCAAAAGAATGATATTTTACAAAAATGTGTTAAAGAAGAGTTTGGCTGTGAAAAGGTGGTTTCTCTGGATACCAAAACACTCTGGAATAGTTTGTTGGCAATGCTTGAAAGATTTTTAGAAATAAAGTCAGCAATTTTAAAAGCATTAATTGACATTAAATAAAAAATGATGGCCAATGTAGAATTTGAAACTATGACAACAATTATAGCAGGCTAAAAGCCAGTAAAAATTGGCTTAAAAAATGATGCAATCGAAAAGCCGAGAGAGCATTTTCTGCTGCCGAATTGTTCATTACACAGCTTAGAACTAAGCTGAGTGATAAAAGTATAAATTACTTATGCTTTTTGAAATTCTATTTTAAAAATAAGTAATCAATTTATTATATATTATGTGTATTTTTAGCTCATTATATAAATACATATTAATTTTGGAATTTATATGTGTATCCTTATTTTATATAATTATTGATTTTATTTAAAAATAACTTTGTTTATAAATTTTTTGAAATTTTGATGTATTCCCGGGAATCCCGGGAACGACAATTACATTCCCGGAAAGGGAAAAACCCGGGAAATCAGAAACCCTAGCAGCGAGCGACCCCTAGTTTAAGAAACACTAGTCTATGCACACAATCACCAGGAATCAACTCGTTATGCAATACCGCTTCTATTTTTAAAGCAAATCTAACTGTGAATTGTCTTTTCTTGAAATAAAAGGAGGGGTTTTTTTTCGCATTAAAAGTGATTATAAGGGTTCTTTCGATTATCATTTTAGTTCATATTCCGTAAAATAGAGACACTACATGGTAGATTCCAAATTTGAAATTTTTCACTTATTTAAGATGGAAGTTTCAGGTTGCCAGCAATGGCGAAGTGGTCATGGTCATGAATTCAGTAACCAGCGTTGTCGAGTCGTGGATTCAAGTCCTAGTGCCACTGAAGACCCACCATGCAGAGGGGCCCATGCACGCTCAATCTGCCAAGGCTTCGTTCTCATCACTTAACCATGGTTCAAAAATTACGAGGTTTGTCGCCAATAGCCCTCGTTTTTCTTCATAATACAACGAAATCAAATAAATTATTGAAATTTCCTAACGTGGAGTGCCTCTGAGAGTTATATTGATGTCACAATATAAAACTGCACGAGGGATATTGGCGATGGACCTCATAATCTTGAACCATTGTCAAGTGGTTACACCTAAGCTGGTACCACTCTCTTCTAATCTGATGAGCCTCGACATATTTAGCTTGAATCGGCCCCTTCCGCACGGAGGTTCTCCATCAGTACTATGCTCGAACTCATGACATGCCAGCTACAAGTAAGTGACCTTGACCACTAGGCTACGGTGGTCACAAGTGAAGTGCCCGAGCTTTGTTTCTGTCCTCGTCTCTAGATGAAGGTTCAAAACTACGAAGTCGTCACCAATAGGCCTCGTGTTATTTTGAAGTGTGACGTTTAAAAACAGTCAAATCAGTTGAAGGCTTCTAAATTTCAACAGTCAGTGGCGTAACGTACACCCCCGCATTCCCCGTATCGAGGGAGGCCCAGGATCCTAGGGGGCCCAAAGCCTGACTGACGCCAAGTATGTATGGTTTTGTAATCCTTTGTAAGATTCGACTTGAGGACCAAAACCACACTTTGAAGGGGGCTCTACGAGGGTGAGTCGTAAAATAAGTCTCCCCTGTTGACTGTGGTCAGAGTTGTGTATGAAAGTCAAAACATAGAATGAGACATTAAAGATAAGTCATAGCTTTATTTTTCCATATAAGCACCAAGTACAGTGAGACATTTGTCATACCGCTTGATAAGCTTAAAAAAAAACCTCTAGGAAAAACTCAAGGCTTTGTAAACAGAAGAAGCGTTTCACGGTTTGTTTGACTTCAGCGTTACTACCAAAGCACCTTCCGGTAAATTTTTCTTCAAATCCGGACATAGATGAAAGTCAGTTGGAGTGAGATCAGGACTGTATGGCGGAGGATATAGACCAGTGATTCCCAAAGTGGTCTATATAGACCCCCAGGGGTCTACGTCAGCCAAAAATTAATTGGAGGGTCCATGAGGTGTAAGTGGTGATCTATGATACTGGCTCTCATTAAACTGGATCGTGAATTTGATTTTATAAGAAAATTTATAATCAAGTAAAAACCAAATTTTACTTGTTTAACTGATTTATTTACTAAACGAGGTTAATTTGCATTTACAAGGTTACAGCTTAATTTTTTTTTTTAAATAAGAACCATTTCATCTTTTCTTTCCTGAGTTAAGCTAAAAAAGCATAATACTGGAGATCCCTAATTTTTTTTTCTAAATTTGGCACAGACAATCCGTCAGAACGTTTTAAACTACGTTCAACATTTAAATGCCTTTTATTCAGATTTTGAAACCAGGTTTGAGAAAGTTTTGACTATGGCAATACCACAGTAAGCAATGAATTCATATGATCATATAAAAAAAATTTCACCTTAAAGTAGGAATTGGTCGTAATAAGCACTAATAAAGATCTTAAAGTTTAAAAACGGATGCCAGCAATTTTGGCTTTGAAAAGTCAAACCTGTTATTTGTCCCTACTTATGGAATATCGTGAGGAAGCTTTTTATTTTTAGTATGAAGAAGTTTGTGTGGAGGAGTTTCAGCTTGGTTGTCAATCTCCAAAACAAACAAACAAAATAATAATAAAGAAAAAAAACTGGACAATACTAACAGGAGGATATTTAAGGTTAAACCAGACAAGCTTGATAATAAATGTTGAAAATTTGATATTGTAGTGCTCGAGATTCATCCCTCCCATTAAAATAATTTGTTTGTCGTTTCGTTAGTTAATTTAACATTTTTATTAATTAACTTTTAATTGAATTAACATGTGCTTTTTAAATTTTAAACACTATACTTCATTAGAGTTAGAAATTTAATTCTTTTAAAGTAGGAGTAGTAGTACCAGCTGTCAAAAAGACATTTAAGTTGATAAATTTTCAAAAATTCAATATTAATTAAGCAGGGGTCTACCTTAAGCCGGAAAATATGGCAAGGGGTCTATGAGACTAAAAAGTTTGAAAACCTTTGGTGTAGACGCTCCCAACCAAGAGTTGCAATATGGTTTTGCGTTGCCGTCGCCGAGTTTGGGCTCGCATTCTCAACCAACAACAGAACGCCAGATTTGAGAACCCCATGCCACTTTTTCTGAGTCGTCTCTTTCAATTTCGACAGGGTGTCGCAGTACCGCGTAGTATTGATGGTTCTAACCTCCAAAAATTCCACGTAAAAGTAAACGCTTCTTCCGAATGCAAAGCCCTGAATTTTCCTGCTTGGTTTTTTGAAGCTTATCAAGCGATGTGACAAATGTCTCAATGTACGTGAAAAAATAAAATGTCTTATCTTTAATTTCTCTTTTAATACTTTGACTTTCATACTCAACTCTGACCACAGTGGACAGTGAAAACTCATTTTCCAACTGACCCTCGTAATATTCTCCGTTACGCCAATGTGAATAGTATATTTTTATAACCAAGGAAGATAGTTTCACACATTCTGGGGATATTTTCCTTGCTTAAAAAATGCATTCAGTACTTCATCCATTCTCTTTTATATTGGTTGAGGACAGCTTTAATGCTTTCTTCTTTGAATAATTTCGCACGGATATTTACAGAATTTTCTATGCTATCACTAACCTTTCTGACTTTCAACCCAGTTTCGTTATCTAAAACTAATACTGTCTGCGTTTAGTCTATTTATTCCATCAAAGCTCCACCTTAAAAGTCATTTTATCATAAACTCCACACATCACGGGAGATTTCTAGGAAAACCGTATGAAAAATTTTTCGTGAGTCTCACACCATTCACCGAGAGCGGTCTTCCAACCTTTTCAACTCTGCCAATTTCCGAATAACAGCTCGGATGATGGATGCAGTGTGATAAACGACATCAAGGATCCCGAGAGGGTGATACGTCATCCCTTTCTATCGAAAAGGGGTAGCGGAGGAAACAGCCCTTAAACGGGGGGGAGACACACTCTTTGTTGGTAATATGATACACTTCTTTCCCTCCCCACAAACGATTTTTTTTTTACCTTCCTATTTTTTAAAAACTTATTATTGGATATCATTCATATATAAAGAGGCATTTGTGGCTAACCCAAGTTCGGGGATGCAGTTTTTCGTCCAAGTTACCCCCCTTCCAGACTACTCAGTAGAATGAGCTCCGATATGGATAAATGAGTTCTGTTATAAATATCTTCCATGTGGCTGAAGGGTATCTGTATTGTGATGCAAATACGGTAAAGGGTCTAAGGGGATGAACTTCTGTCGCTTAAGTTGACGACTTTATATATATTTATTTAAAGTCTTTATGTAAGTATTGTGAATGGGAACTATTCAGAGAATGGTATTTTCGGCTTATTTCGCATGTAAATTGTTGCTATAACCCTTCGCATTGTATAACTGAATGTATTATGCGGATTAAATGTATTCACAGTGAATTGATTCGAAAGAGGTCGTTGTCGGAATTGATAAAATGTTACGTAGAAGTTCTGTGAAAGTGTCATTAAATGGCTTTTTGTAAACATTTGAATGATTATGTTAGATTATTTCTTTTATAAAATTTGAGCAGCTATTATCTTTTGAATAGAATAAAATTGTTGAAAAGCGTATGAATTATTAGAATACTCACACACAAGCATATATTTTTCCTGGTATTTTTTAATGGATAGATTAATATATATGTCACCGTTAAAGTGTGAAATCCGTTATTTCATAGAATAACTAGGTATTTCATGAAATAACTAGACAAGTCAGTTAAAGCATATAAAATTATTGAATTCTACGATTTAATTAGGTATTCCATAGAATAACGATTACTTGATTGGTAAAAATATGATACACGGCACTCGAAAGTTCTTTGAACTGGTTCTAGCTGCTTTGGGAAGGATTTATCCGATTAGGAACTAGAGATGGCCGAATAAAACAATTGTACCCTAAATATCAGTTCAATATATGTCAGCGAGGATTAATTTCCATTGAAGATGTTCGAAATATTGACACTACGAATAAATTATATCATCTGCTTTCCCTAATTATATATCGATTATTCATCCGCAAAAGGAATAAAATGTATTTTTCAAGAGATTTTAGTTATTTATGATCAATTTATTTATAAAATATCTTTGAAATTGTTTATTTTTCACTCTTAACCGGTCTATTCTTAGTTATTTCATAGAATAATTAGGTATAGTATGAAATTTTTCATCTATTATATACTTTAACTGATTTGTCTAGTTATTTCATGAAATACCTAATTATTTTATGAAATAACTGAATTACACACTTTACGGTAACATATATACATAGATATATCTTTTTCCTGAAGCTTTTTAGCGCGTTTTTCACGTAGTGGAACAAAATCACTATTAGGACGCAAATTTCGTCCTCGTCTTCGTTCCATATTTTGCCGTACCTTTTTCTCAGCCAATAAGCAACCAATTGACCTCCGGTTTTCGGCATTTGGTCGCATTTGTGCCCTAGATGAGCCGAATCATATTTAAATTTTCCCATAGTTTTCCCGAATGTTCCTACAAATTTTCCTGAATTTCGCTAGTTTATAACAAAATTTTCTCACATTTTACCTAGTAAATTTATTGTTTGCAAAAAGTTTTTTAAAAAAAATCTACCTGCATTTTGGAGGAAATCTTCACAAAAAAAGTTAAACGTGCTAAAATTACTTGGCCATGCCAGTGATTGATATCTTGTTAATTGATAGTTGACATTGGTAACGAATAATTTTAGTATTTTTAATATTTTTTTCCAGTGTTACAGTTATTATCTTTAGTATTAATTGAACCTTATTTTTACTTTTTTCATTTCCTTGAAGACCATTGTAGGCAAATATAGGGGAATGACTGGCATTAAAATTGTTTTACACCCTATTCACACGACCAACCTTACAGTCACAAAGTTTGGAAGGGCAAAGGTTAAATCTGTTAGGGTAGTGCTTCTCAGACATTTATTATTTGCGACCCAATTTTCAATCATATTTTTCATCGCGCCCCATCCCATACAATAACATGCAATAATAATGTACTTTGACACACACACTAAAGCTATCATACAACCTTTATTAGAAATCACAAAAATTATCAAGATAATTATTAAATTTTGTATATGTTACTTTCAAGTAATAGATATTTTAAGTAAGTTAATTTATATAAGTAATAAGAAAAGCATTGCGTTATATTTCTTTTTAATTTGTTAAATTGGAAAATTGCAATAAAAGTGAAACGTGTATTTTTATCATGTCAGAATTTATTTTATATTTTCCTTCCTTCCAGTAAATTAATTTTCTTAAAATTATCTTTTATTTTTGAATTTTTGATATGCTTGCCTCCCCCCCGCGGAGGGTTATCACAACCCCCTAGGAGGGATGGGAGGTGCGATCCACAGATTATGTGTGGTTAAGGTGCACTTTAAAATTACCGTAATCAATAAAGAATTGTGGGATTTTAAAAATTGTTTTGTTTCACAAAAGCAAATTATTATTTCGAAGTGTGGTTAGAAATTGCTAGCTTTTCTTTTCATTTTGCGAAGCACACATAATTTCGCTGAAACATCCCTTTTCGAAAATATTACATAATTTTTACTTTACATGTACGGAACTACAAAAAATCTTTCTCTCTCTCTCTCTCTCTCTCGTTCTTTCCTTCTCTCTAGCTTGAAGTCTTTCAAGAAAAAAGTTGATTCAAATATTTATATGTTTAAGGAAAGTGCTAAGAATCCCATTCAAACATTTTATATATAATGATTCCTTTTACTTTTATTAATAATCAGTGAATCATGACTGAACACATGCAAAATCAAATTCAAACAAAACTTACAAACCTTGGTTTTTCTTAACAAAAAATATTTTTCTCAGATATTTATTACTGAATACCCTTTTAAAATCATCACCTCCACATACATAAACAAGCAAGTAAAAACAATAAAATACCCCTACCATGCACATTCGAAAATAAATAATTTAAAATCAATTAAATGACCCAAAACGAAGTTCACATTCCTTTTGTTCGATGAACTCCAAAAATGGAATTTTGTCAGACAGAAAAAAAAGTCGAAGATTGATTCTTAAAACAATTGTTTATATTTTCCATTTTTTATCGCATTGTTTTGCAATACTTAACATTTGTGTTTTGGCAATAGAAGTACATTTATTATGATATTTGAAATTCAATCAAAATGATGCATTTTAACACGTGCCTATTAAGGTTAAATCAGGGCTTTGAACTTCTGCCTTGTCTTAAATCAGGTGATGAAAATTCAACTTTACCTGAGAAAACAAACAAAGAGTTCTATCATCTTATCTGTCATTTTGATTGATGATATTTTTTGTAAGGGTTTAACGCTCGTTCTTAAAAATGAGACTTCTTCTATGAGAATATTTCTCTATAAAATCAGGAAAATAAAATGCATATAGTTTATTGTGAAAGTAAAGCTCTCCCGCTATTTTGGTAACATAATTCTAAGAAATTTTATAGTTATCAAAAATTTTAGCAATGTACTAAATAAAAATTTAAAAAATGCATGTTTTTTATTATTAAATTTGTAGTACAGTAGAACGTCGTTTATCCGAACATTTATTATCCGGAGCGTCAAATATCCGAACCAAAGTCCAAATACGTTTTCGAACAGTGTTTCGTGTGAAGCCAAAAGTAACGGGAAACCCCAAGGTCAGGGATATTTGGGGAATTTCAGTTGTGTGATTTGGTAAACATCTGCACGGAATATTAGGTCAGTTTGTTTCCAAGTGAGGGGGTGTATACGTGCTCTTTTGTTGAGTTTTGTAGATGTAGGAACCTGGATGACATGCGATGCAGAAGGCTGTGAATTTCAAATGCTAAATGATGACAAGGTTGTGACTTCCGTGCAAGAAGAATCCGACCCCGTGGGCGATATAACGGATGAAGACGAGGACAACAACAACAACGAAAATAGCAAGGGTTCATCGAATTCTGACGCGTTTTTTGCGTGAGAGACAGCTATGGGGTGGTATGAACAACAATCAGAGTTCTGTCCTACTCAACTACTGCTGCTGAAGATAATCAGAGACCTTGCAGCGAAAAATAAATGATTATTTTCCACAATAAAGGTAAAACTGCCATGTTTTGCACCTATTTTGCTTTTTCTTTAAGCACGTTTCCCTCATGTGATGATTTTCAATATTCGTATAATGTACGGTTTCATATACTGCATGGATCACATTCAGTTTTCGGTTATCCAAACAATCGCGTATCCGAATGGTGTCCGGTCCCAATTGATTCGGATAATCGACGATCTACTGTACTTGTAACATGGGCTATCCGTGAGGTCTATCCACTACAAATGGTGTTTTTTTAAATCCAGCTAAACTGGGACTTTGAGATGGAACAATTCCACCCAAAAATGAACATCATTACTAAATAGAATATTAATAGTCAGTGAAATAGTGAATAGGTTTTTTGGACAATATAGCCATGCTAATAATGCCTTAATTATAGTCACTTATTCCTAAATTGGAGTCCGGAATTACAGTTACCTAGTCATTCAAAGATATTGTAAACTTCAGAGGCTTATAGATTGCATCTAATTATAGATAAGTATCCATTATTTATTATTAGTTTATTGTCTTGAGCACAAATCAGGTAATCAGTTTTAACGTTAGATTCATAAAAAGGAATCATTGAGAACAGTAGCGCACACGGGAATTTTACAAAGGGTCCAGGGTCGGAAGTCCACTATTCTCGTATCATGCTCCAATACGCCGTCCAACATATTCTTATGATTTTGTCAATTTCCGGGGATAAGAAAGAGTTAAAAATTAATTATTGAAGGAATAATTTCCTTAACTAATAAAATTAATTATTAATAACAAATACTTAATTAAATTTCTCGTACTATATACATAGGATTATAATCATTCGTGAGAAAAACCGAGGGCTTTGGGGCTGTCCAGACACGAGCTTAGATTCGATTAAATATGGAATATTGAGTGGTAGGAGAAACACAAATAGGGTTAAATCAAATATGAATCTATAAAACACAAATAAGGTTTTAAAAGGTACGTTTCCTGACACAAATAATTTTAAAGTAATATACTTTTGTCACCGTTGAGTACTAAATTGTTATTTCATCGTTGTCAAACCAATATCTGTTATGGGCTAATAAAATTTGCTATGTGCGCGTTTGTCACATAGCATATTTTTTTTAACTACACAAATCCCCGTATAGTGCTTAGTGTCATATAGCAGGCATTTTATAAGAAAACTTGGTTAATAAACTAGCGTAATAGCCGATATTTCGAAAAAGTATTGGTTTGACAACGATAATTTATTTTGTCAAGTGTATAGCTTTAAAAAAAATGAATTAAAAAGCATAAATATTGAGAAGAAAAAAATACAAATATTTTCTATTATATGCATTAAACTTTGTTACAATATGATGAGCATGCTTTTTGCGTTACAGTAGTTTTTGGATAGAATCAATGCCGTACGGTAGAACCAATTCCATTTCTAAACATTCTATTCTAATGTAGGGAACGTCAAGGTAATTTCGAACCAATACTTTTCTCCATACGGAAATATTCCATTTATTTCTCCATATAATAGAAAAGAATTCAAAGACTCGTCCTGGAATTAAAAAGATTTTGAGTCCCATAAACAAAGCAACGAAATACGAAAAAGCAAGTGGGGAGGGTAAAAAAAAAGAGAGAGAGAAGAAGAAGAAAAGATGGAACGAAAAAAAAATGTTCCAGAGAGATTTGCGTGAGAATTCCAGATTTGAAAAACAAAGCCATCCGCGCGGGTTGTGCCGAAATTCACACACCGCTTTCTTCCATATGGTAATGCAATTTCACGAATTTCTTCCACAGTAGTTTCTGTGTATAAGGTCAACTAAGATTCGGAACAAATAAAAATAAGGTTTCATTCCGACAAGGACCTTCTTCTGCAAAATCACATGTGCATTCTAAGGTTCTTCAGAAATGAAAGAGGAGGGGAAAAAAAGGAACGAGAAAGAGGGGGTGGTTGAGCTGTAGGCAAGGGTCTCGGAAGACTTCCCAAAGAAAAGAACTCGTCTAAAACGTGACAAAGATAAAGAAAATCAGATCACCCCACAACCGGGCGTATGCAAAAAAGGATGCCATTGTTCGTCCGCTATTTTTTTTCTCGTCCTCTTCTCCTCTCATTATCCGGTATGTGTTTTTTACAATGCTTTTTCTTACAGCTGAGTATGCAAAATTGTTTCTCCACCCTCGCGTTGTATTGAGAAGTTTGAGTGAAAAGCCGAAGGAGACTTGATTGAAAAGAAACCATCTCTCTCTCTCGTTCCTTCTTTCCCCTCCAACTTTCTAACCTACTCAAAGTGCGTGTAAGACGCTTAAGAATTTTTAAGACGAAAACAAAAATGGCTAAGATATTCTTCAAATCAGTCGAATCTGTTAGATTGAGCAGTTGAGCCATGAATGCTAATTATTAGAAGTATTCATTGTGTTAATAAGAACGTAATTTCATTTTTTTTTTTTTTTAGTATGAAATTTTTCTGCACAAAAAATGAACTTTACTCTATCAAATATCTTCCATTCTGTTCAATTACCTGTTGCTAGTTTTCTGATAACTTCGTGAATTCGCTCTCATTGAGTTTCTGGTCCTTCTGAGCAGAAAATTTGAAAAAATGTGGTTTGAGGTCATCGATTTTATTTTAATTTTACCATTTTAAAAATTTTGTGAAATTCAAAATAAATTAAGAATTAGATGGTGCAAGGTTGGGCTACATGGAGGATACCGTGATCTTTTTTGATTAATAACATTGTAGACGATCCATCTTTCATCCCCCCTTGTTGTTTGCTGAATGAAAGCCCCCATTTGTGCTGGGTGGTTCACTAACTCATTACCAGTTACGCCGAAATGTCCAGGGATCCACTGCTAGACGATTTCCTCAAAGTACTCAGACAGACATTGCAGCAATTTTTTTACAGTCAAGGATGTTAGGAGGAGGCAGGAGTAGAATTTGAGTTCACAGCAAAAATCGCTGCTTTTGAATCACAGAAACAACAACCCTAGTAAAGTTATTCAGATGACAATGCAACTGCGCAAGTGCTACTTAATAGACGTATGAATACTAATTCTGTAAATTTTCATGAAAGTTGAGACATTGTTCGGTCTAAAAATATGCGCCGCGTTTAGTTCAAGTTATCATACATTTAGCGAAGGCGGATTTAAATTAGTGAAAGGACGCATATTGCGTACATTATCTTAAAATTATGTAAGCGGACAAAGGATATATATAAAATGCCAAAATTCCTACTTGTTGAATCTACGGGATATTCAGTATAAACGATCTTTAATGTGAATTGTGTGTTATCAAATATATTTATAAGTTAAAAATACTAAAATTCATTGCAATTTTTTAAAAGTATATTTCAAATGCTCTACAGGGCTTAAAACTTAAAACAATGATTTTGTGATTATATACTAAAACATAAACATGGGCTTTTGAATTGAATTATTAATATAAGAAGGGAGGGGGGAGATATATTTATTTCTTAAAAAACACTCCAAATATTTTTGGATTGAGAAATTTTAAAATAAATTAGCAAGAAAGATTAAAAAATCCTAATATCTTATACAGTCAAAAACACAATTTAAAAGGGAAATTAGGGGTTTCGAGCGAAATTTGAATACATAAAAGCTTTTTGAATACAGAATAATTCTTCGGGAGAAAAATAAATATAATAAAGCAAAAGCTATCGAAAAGCACTTAGTCTTTGAGTCCAAAAAAATGTAACTAGGTAATTAAAAATAGTCCAATTTCAATCATTTTTGTTCATAATAATAATGTCTATTTGTTTACTCAATTTTTTTTTTTACAGTATAGGAGGGTATTTTTTTTTTTGTGAGTGTTTTAACAAAGCAATAGCGTACACAGACCCTTCTTATGTGGAGAACATTAAAAAAATGCTTTTAGGCGCGAAAGCACAGGGGCGTAATTTCTATGGTAAAAATTCAAAATATGCTGATCTATGAGGGGGATGAACCCCCCACCCCAGTAACACTCAAAAACATTTTCAAGGGGGGGGAGTCCATAGTTAAAAGTCCCCTATTTCATATCATATCTCAAGACAACACCAATTGAATCTTCTGATTTTGTTGATTTTGTTAATAAAAAACAGTAAAAAATAAATTATTGAATAAATAATTAGCATTAATTAATAAAATAAATTGTTAATTACAAGTACTTAATTAAATTTTACGTTATATATATATATATATATATATAGGATTATCAACAATCGAAAAAAACTCAAGGCCTTTGGGGGGTGGGGGTGTCTGAACCCCCAGGACACCCATCCTTGTGTGCGCCACTGCCCCACCCCTATGTACACCACTGACATAAGAAAATGATTACAAGACTAGTTAGATGGCAATTAATTTCACTTTTATGCAGGGTGTTCCAGGATACTAGAGACAAACTTTAAGGGGAGGTAGAGGACATGACAAGAATTCAGATTTGCATAGCAACCCATGGTTAGAAACGTCAGAGGAAAGTAGTATGACAGGTACAAGAAACGAAGAGACACAAGACTGAGATCATCTGAAATATTATTGGTCAAAAATATTAAATGTGCTGTGGTAGATGATATGTAAAAATGATAATAATGAATCGCAAAAGATGTCCAAATTTTTCACCATTTCTAGAGATGCAAGAATTATACCATCGGACCATTGGTTGGCGGACTCGTTAAAAACAACTGAATTTTGTTGGATCAGCATTGACGAGTCTAGCAAACAGATCCATTTTCCGTCTTCACTATGCCTATTAACTAGTAATACTCCATATTCACACAAATTTTGATGCAAATTAGTATACATCCGTTGGTATGCTACCTCTCTCTGTGGGTACCTTTCACGATAAAACCTTTTTGTTGCTCGTGTATTTCCTTATGCCAATCCGTAAATGAGGAGCATATCTGTGTGCCATCTTGGTGTTCGTGAAACGTTCCATACTCCTCTGCTAGCGATGAAAGCTCAAATGACTGCGGTAATGCAGGTCTGTTTCCTACAATGCTATTGCGAATAACGCTACTTAGCACCGAACGAAGACGTAACCGACCAGGGATTGCTATGCAAATCAGAATCCTTGTGATCCCCTTAAGGTTGTGACTCCTCTAAATTCGCCGTTTTGGTGAAAACTTAAGAAATTTCTTTTATGCTTTTATCTTATAGCCCATACATTTAAGATTCCAAAAACACTCTATTTTTATTTCTACGATATTTAGAAGCAAAGTTATAGTACAATTAGTAAACCGGAGATTGAGTTTACAAATCCGGAAGTAGCTCCACATACATAAAATATTTTTGATATATTGAATTCAAATTTTCAAAACACGTTTTATTTATTTATATCTGTATTATAAATCGAAATCTAATATCTGTGTATATATTTGTGTAGTTTATTGCTTTTTTATTTTAAAAAAACCCATTAATTTTCTTAAAAAATAGTGTTTTTGCATAAAATTTAGCACATTTAAAAAACTTTCAAATGTATTACAAATCTTTTAATTCCTAACACATATAAAGAGGTTATTTACCTACTGTGTAAGTATTATCTGAATACATTTATTAGAATTTTGTGTAACTGCAATTTTTCATCGAAATTTCATTAAAAACCTCAATTGTTATAGTATATAAAACTCTCTAGAAATAACAAAAGGTTAAAAAAATGTCGAGGTTAGTTAAACATATGAAGCTAAAGAGATCTTGGTCTATAAATATGGTGAGTTTAAAAAATGTACAATTAGTAGAAAACTTTTTTATACTGCATTAAAATCTTTAAATGCATTTTCTGAGAAACTATGTTTTCAATTTTTTTGCTTCGTGGTAAAGTTTACTACAGAATTTCTTTTTAAGATATTGAATTGAAATTTTCAGAAAAATGTTTTATTTAGATTTATTTCTATAGTCTAGACTATTATCTAATATTTATGTATATATTTATGTCTTTTATTGCACTTTTTTGTGAGAAAATAACATTAGGTTTTTGTAAGAAATTGAGTTCATGCATAAAAAATGACAGATTTCAAAAACTTTCGAAAATATTACAAATTTTATAGCTCTAAGCACAGATAATGATACTATTTATATACTGTATAAATGTTATTTGAATATATTAATTAGAATTTTCGATACAAATCTTACCGTAACTGCAATTTTTCACTCAAACTTCACTCAAAATTCCCAATATATCCAAAATTAGTTTTAATTTTGTGGAAATTGTACTTGAATTCCTAGTTTTATGCCACACTTCAATTAAAAATGTGTTTATTTAGTTGAAAATTTATGTATTTAAAAAAAGTGCTCCGAAGGTAGTCATACCTTAAAGTTCGTCCCAATGATCCTGGGACACCCTCTATGTAAAAGAATACTATACTACCCACTCAAATCCTATTCATTTTGGTATCTCAAATAAACAAGTAGAATACCACAACATTGATATTCCAAAAGTGAAATCTAGAAAACTTAAAAGTACACACACGTAATGTCTATTCTTTAATAAATCTAAAGTAAAAGTAATTTATCTTCCTTTGAAATTTGAAATTTTTCATGTTCTTTTGCATTTCTCTTTGACAAGCAAATTACACTAGAAGTAAACAATGATCATAAAATTGGTTAAAAGTAAACAAAGCTCATATAAACAGTGTCACGTAAATTTAACGAAGAATAAAATAAACATGACGAAATTCCCATTCGGCATTAAATACCAAAGGATTATTTCCTCCAAATAAAGAATGAAATATCCATCATATACCTATCTCTTGAGATACATACAAATTTTTGCTAAAAATGGTACAAGTCGTACATTCCAAATTCCTAAACGTCAAAATCTATTTTAAAGAGAAGGATTACACTTAGAGAATGTATTTTTAATGCACATTTAGAAAACTATTAATCCCATGCTTTTATCAAACCCTTCTCTCGAGTTTGAAAAACATTTCTTATCGTAGTTTGGAGAAAATGTCATTAATGTTTCATTAAGTCCGAAACTCTAGAAGTATTTGATACTTCGCCGACAGTAAAATTCAATTTACTGTGTTCAGGTGAGTAGAAATGCAGTTTAATTACGCCATTTTGGGAAAATATCCGACTGAGAAATGTTTGCGTTATGCTTTTTAAATTTTCAAAGGGAGGTGGTATCATCTTTTATCTTCAGGATGAATGTTCGAATCAAAGAATTTCCTTTCATTTACACAATTCTTGATATTATCTCTATTCTGATGAAATTATAAGCAGAGATTAATTTGTAGGAACTTCACCAACGCGCGGTGCGCGATATCTTTACATTATATTTACTTTAAATGGTAGATAGAGATGAATGCATTTATGTACCGCAATACATTTCGTTGTCTCGTCTGGAAAATTTGGAAGTTTGATTTAATTTAATTTAATTTAATTTAATTTAATTTGGGAAAGAGAAAATGGACTCGATTAAAATATTCTGAAAACTTTAGTTTCCCATTATGTTGTGTCGTTTTGAATGTTTATTTTTTATCAAGTATTGTAAATGAAATATTTGAATATTCAAGTGCAACGTGAAAGCTTATAAAAATTGACAAAAAAGTTCTTTATCTACTTAGTTAATCATGTAGAATGGGAACTTCATGAAAACAATTATCAGGAAAATATTAAAAAACAGAATTGTATGGTTTCACGAATTCAATTAAAGTCTCAAGATATGGGAATTAGGTTTTACTCTATCAACACTCTTTTTTATAAGCTTCACTTGTATGTAACGGAATCTTTAAACTCAATTTTTATCCACTTTAAAAGATCAGATTAATTCGAAATTTTGCTCACTTGTCCACGACTGATGGCAATATAATAATTTAATAATTTTTTCCATTGTCTTGATCAGGATCATCAGGATTAACAATTTTCCATTTTCAGATTCCATCCCGCATTTGGCAGCTAATTTCAGATCTCATTTCCACATTTGGCGGTGGCGGCGGTAGCCAAGTGGTCAAGGTATCGGATCAGGGCAGGCATGTCATGAGTTCGAGCCCAATACCACCAAAGACCCACCGTATAAGGGAGCGATGCACGTTAAATCTGTCGAGAACTCAAACGTCCTATCGTTGGGATGGTGTGGTAGTTAGGAGAGGGGGATCTAGCTCAGGTATCATCCTCGTCACTTGACCATGGTTCAAAATTACGAGGTCCGTCGCCAAAAGCCCTCGTGTAGCTGAATAGTGCGACGTTAATATTCACTTACTCACTCCAGATTTGGCGAATTAAAGGTTAAGTTACAACTTAGATCGGTTAACTATAAAAGCGTGATTTTTAGTTTTTTTAAGAAAAGTTTCTGTAATTTTTTCCAACAGCGAAGAGTAAGAACTGATTGGCTGAAAATCGGTGATTATAGTTATGTGGCTATGATGTCACATGAATTTAATCCATAATTTTTAAAAAGAGCTCTATAACAAATATATATATATATTCTAGCTTTGTTAGTGATATTATTTTGTATTATCAATTTTATTATGCGATGTATTTCTTTCATTTTATGTTACTATATATATATTTTATTATATTATATATATATTTGTATTATATTTATATTATATATATTTATATATATATATATATATATATATATATATATATGTATATTTATATATATATTTTTTTATTATATTATATATGTACATATATATTTATATATACATATATAATATATACATATATATATTCTTACGTTTAATATTACCTGATCGCAATGGAAAAGATTGTTTTGGTAAAAAATAAATTCATACTTAGCATTAATCGCAATATTGCAACTCTTCTCTCTGGCACATCTAAACATTATATATACTAAAAATATAACACGCAATTAAATCAATATGTGATCTATATCTATAATTTTTAAAAACCTAACCCAAAAAATTTCACAAACGAAACTAGATAAACTTAACTTTTTACCTAACTCTGCACAATTGATAGAAATATAACTATTTTTATGCACCCAGACAGATATTCTAAAGCAATTTGTATTATTTAATTCCTTAAATGAGAAATATTTTTTGTTGTTGATTTTCTTAGGATGAAGAAAAAGATGCAGATCTATTTTGGTTGTGTTATTGATTTCATGTTAAATTCTCAAAATTTCACAATGTGTATGGTTTGAAGATGCCAAGGAATAAAAAGTTTCCATCATATGGTTACGAATTACTTAATGCTGGTATGGTTGGACCAATTATTTAAACGAATTCTTGAAGTGTTCTCATCTCACTTCAGCACTATTTTAGTCTTGTGTATAGTTTTGCTAATTGATATCGTTTCATTTTTGTATCAAATATGAAGGGAAAATGAACTTTGAAGAATAAATTATTACGTCTTACAAAGATTAAAGACGAAATGTCAGATAAACATTACAATGGGCGTCATTAAAATTGGAATGAATTCATTCAGAAACAAGACGCGATAACATATCAGAGAAAATACAAGAAATGACTTTTTTAAGATGAATCTCCCCCATTTGCTTGAAAGAATAGAGAACTCAACGAAGACGTCATTAACGATGAAGACGAAACTATCATTGATACTTTTTTCAAGCTATATTTTAAAATATTGCTTGTTTAATATTGGGTTGATGCATAATTATCCGGCGTTTTTTCAACACATTTTATTTAACAAAATCAGTAAAAATATTTGACGAAAACATGTTTAAACGATCATTCGAGAGCGTAGTCACCGTCTACTTCAATTACTGCTTCCCATTTGCTTGGCAGACGGTCAATTCCACAAGCGAAGAAGACATGATTCTTAGAGGCAATCCACGCTTTGACATAGGCCACCAAGTCATCCAATCGTCGATCCCGAGCCTGATCGTCGAAATCCTGGCTTAGTTAAGCCGAACCAAAGTCTCGCTAAAAGTTCTCCCAGAATAGGTTTTAAGCTTCCCTGCGGGAAGCAGGCACTCCAAGAAACATTTCAACCATTCCTGGCTTATCCTCCAAGCTGGTATCACCTGATTTGAAATGGCAAACTCCTCCTTACACTGACTTTCGCTGATTGCTGCTTTGCCAGAAAGTTCGTTGAGATCGTGAAATGATTGTGCTGCTTTCCATCCTTTCTCGAAGTGGTAGAGCATAATATGGCGAATATGACTATGGTTTTCGACACGCATTTTTCTAAAACAATAGAAAAGATTATTTTATACAAAAATAATAAACAAAACACTACTTTTCACTGATGAAAACCGAGCTGATGTAAACACCGGATAATTATGTATCAACCCAATAATTTTGGAAAAAGAATTTAAAATCTTCACTTATGGTTCATGTTTCAAATTAGCTCTTAATGCAAAGATTATCTACGTAAGAAACATTAGCAATTGAATACTTGCTAGTTAAGAAAATAACCGTTGAATCACCAAACAAAATTCTTCTTGCATGACACTTTCGGATTACCTACAGGACCCCATTTCCTGTCAACCAACAACGGACGATTCGTAATACCGTAAAATGAAGTCTGCCTCTAATTGACTCTCTACACCCACCCTTATACAATAACATTCACACGCCAACGTAGCAATTTTGTACCCATGCAGATCTAACATACATGAACTCTTCTACATGATGGGGCTTCAGCAGGTTCAGGTATCAATCACAAGTTGCTCGATCGAACCACCGTTCCATTCCATGATCTTTCAGCGAACACGACCCACACGAAGCTTCGTAAAAACAATTATTTCGAATTCTCTAAACAACCGCCGACGACCGTAAATGACCGTCACACTACGTTTCGTGAAGACAATTAGATTTTTTGATCCATTCTGTAAACAACCATCGAAGACAATGAACGACCATCACACCGAACTTCTTAAAAATAATTATCTTGGGTCCTGTAAGCAAAACATGACTCATTTGAACAAATAACACCGCTTCTTTATTCAATCAAGATCGTTGATTCTTGATATGCCAGTGACTGAAATAAACAGGATTCACACATTCGGAATTTGAACTTGTTGGAGACTATTCTGAGGAATAACATAGATGGTTGCACACTTAACCCTAATTAGGCTTAAAATTACCGCACAACATGGTGAAGAATTTTAGCACACAAAGATTGCAGTTATGTATGTGAAATACTGACCATGATTCCAAATTTTCTGAGGTCCTACACTAATATATTATTTGTCTCTCGTGTAAATTCCTTTCGTCCTTAGTTATATATCAAACATAATCTATTCTTCATTAGATTAGATTTTTTTTTTATTAAAATTAATATGTTCGAAACCGTGATTTTGTAAGAGCGTATAAAGGAACAATATTTTGATATTTAGTGTCAGTTCTGAATTAGGATATACATAGAAAAGTGTTCAATAAATATTATTACAAAAAAAATTATTTAAATACAATTTTTTGCAAAAAAAAAAAATGAAGAATGACATATTTTAAGAAAATTCTCCTTGTAAGAAAAATGCTTCTATAATAATTATAATATTTTGTCTATATATAACTAGGACCTCTATAGAGGGATTGAACTAAAAATTTTGCGAATATATAATTTAGAAATGTGGATTTATTTATATTTTATCATACCAGAGTTCAAAAATTTTAACAAAAAACAGTCGTTATTATTAGGGATTGCAATATCGGACCAAAAGTTCAATACCGGTAAATTTACTATAAACTTCATCAAATTTGAATTGGTTAGACTCTTTTCTTCTTTTCCATTTTCATTTTTAAAATCATTATAATTATGTACATACCGTAAGACATTTTCTATTTCGGTATGCTTTCTTCTGCGTGATTTTTCAATGTAATATATAATTCTTTAGATAGAGATGTGTGCTGTTCTTTCAGTTACTACAACATTAAATTTATTGTAGCATTAGCTATTAATAAATTAGAATCTCTCTGACATAATGCCTCAACTGCCAATTTTATTGGAAGTAGAGCTGGTACAGTTCCGGATATTAAGTCGAATTCACTATCGGAAAAATTAATTTGCAGATTTAAATCGATCACTGCTTTTTGAATGGACTAAATTCATGCGACGTCATAATCACATGATAATTTCAAACCACGTGTTTTTAGCCAATCAAGTTCAAAAACACATATGACGTCATAGTCACGATAAATGCAATTATCTATTTTCAGCAAATCAGTTCATGCACTTCGTTGTTGCCAAATGACGCTTTTTACAGAAACTTTTTTTTTTAAATTAATATATTTGTCACTTTATTTAAAAGTACATGTATAAAACAAGACTTTTTTTTCTTTAATTTTAAAATCTTTTTGCCGAAATTTCTTTTTATAACTCTTGAGCATCTTTACCCAACTATGCAATTTGAAATTTTACCCAAGTTTTTTACAAATGGAATAAAAAGTACGAGCTATAGTTTATTGTCCGTTTTGAATTCAATGTAGAACACGTGTTTATATTTATCATGTGACAGTCATGAATTTAGTCCATTGGATTTTTCAGTTTCAAAAATTGTTCCATCATTAGGAGTAAGCAATTCCAACGTGTTTTAGAATCTAATATTAACATATGTTCTTTTTTATTTTCAGTTAGTATATATTTTTCTAGTAAATATCCAGTTTTAGTAAATACCGAAAAAACGGCATTTAAACTTGTGAATACCGGAATTACAAAATTGTACAAATGGCTCAAAATACCGGTATTCGGTATCCCGCTATACCGGTATTGCAATCCCTAGTTATTATTTTAATTGATCGTAACTCCGAGAAGAACGTGAATTTTTCAAAATTTTTACTTCAACCCCGGTACAGAATTCCTAGCTATGTATAGGCAGAATATTAATATAGAAGCAGTTTTCATAAAAAAGAAAAAGGAGAAAATATTTTATTCTTTCTTCATTTTTTCTAAAAAAATGCATTCAAATTTTTATTTTTGAAATAATATTTTTAAAACAGTTTTATATGAATATTCTAATACAACTGATCCTAAACATGAAAAAGTTAATTATTTGTGCCATTTTTTTTAAAAATCGCGGTTTCTGAAATAGTCAGTCGCCTTAGCATCACACTGAAAAGCTACTCTAGGGCTATTTATTGGCGATGGACTTTTTATACTTCGTTGGACCAAATGACTTGAAATTAAATAGCATAGATTATTCTCAATCATACTGATGATTTTATTTACAAAAAAATATTTTCGTATTAAAGCTATTTTTAATGTGGATATTTTTAACCACTAACAAATTCTACATTAATCTAATCAATATGGCGTCACTTTTAATGAACTACTTAGTTGTGAAAATGGAATTTGTGATTTCCATGAAAGATCTTAAGCAATCAATTTTTTGGACTTAAGCCATTGGCGAACCAACAAAGTTCGACAGATATTGTGAAACAAGTCTTGTAACAAAGGAATGCTAATATCGCATCTGAAAAGGAGAATCTGTAATTGGGAGGAAGGGGAATATTAATTCGACTATAATAACTTCTGTATTCTATTTCTAAGTCGCAATTTCGATGGGAGGAAACTTTTCCAGATTGGAATTAATTTGGAATAAATAAATCCCTGGAGGTACGCAAGCTTGGCGGAATACCCTTCGGGCGAAAAAGCTAAGAAAATTGATTACGGAAATTGTTTGGAGTTTTAACTGTTAATATTTTCCGAGAGAAGAATATTCCGTGAGTGTTATTTCATTTAAGAGCAGGAAAATAGGCTTAGCTGTGAAATAGAATTCGAAACAAAGCAAATACTTGTTAGACAATGTGTTTTGTGTTATTAGTATTGGAAATAAATTTACAGTGTTACAAATGTATGATTTTACGTGACACGGAAACCCCTATTTTAACTATTGAAAGCTGTTTTTGCGGTTAAATTAGTTTTGGTTATATATGGATTAAAAGAAGCGTTGTAATATTATTTTAAAAAAGGAACCAACTCAAAACATTTTGACTCAAACAAGTATCAAGAATCGCATCTTACAAATTTAAAGTCATAAGCATGTATTGCACACACACGTTAACTCTGAATAATAATATTAATATATGCTTTAACAGTATGTCTTGAATCCTGAGAGATTCTAGTTCATTATCTGACTGGAGCTTCCTCGAGAAAATTAATAGGAAATTAGTTACAGTAAAAAACGAATGTTTACACATTGTTGCTTTCAGATAACTTCATTGGACTTTGACGGGGAAAAATAATAACTAATAGATTTGATATATAAAAAAGAGGTGAGAGAATGTGTAAAAATTTGTCCGCTTATTGATTTTTCTATAAAATATTTTTATAACTTAAGCGTTTTTATTTTACCGATGATCCATGTATAGCATTTAATTGGACATTTTCCTTATCAAATCATTTCTTGTTGGCTTTCTGTATTTTTTTTACTATTCGAAAAGTTTAAAAAATATGCATTCTTACAATTTTTTTGAGTAATTGTGGAAAAGGAAAAAATTTGTGAATAATCCTCGCAAAAGGATAATCTTATGAGCACTTCCCAAAAAATTATTTTCAGATAGGATTACGAATTGGGGATTCGATATATTAATTATATTTAAAATACTACAGTGATAAATTGATTTTGTAAATGGGTATTGATAAACTCTAGAAATAATTGCGTAATTTGGGACTGACAGAAAATACATCTTAATCCAAAGTAACTGAAGGATCTAAATTATGTTGAAGAGACAGATTTGTTCATTAAAGTCTCATTTCAAATCTATTCTACGACTATTGGCAACAGTGGCGCACAGAAGGGGGGGGGTTCTAAAAGTCCAGACCCCCTCAAAGCCCATGATTTTTTTTCGATTGATGAGAATTTTATATATATTTAACGTAAAATTCAATTAAGTACTTGTAATTAATAATTTATGTTATTAATTAATTCTAATTATTAATTCAATAATTTATTTTTTACTGTTTTTTGTTAACAAAATCAGAAGAATCAATTGGTGTTGTCTTGAGGTATGATACAAGCAGGGGAACTTTCAACCATGGACCTCCCCCCCCCCTGAAAAATTTTGTGTGTGCTACTGATTGGCAACATACCTTGTAGTTTTGAATCACAGTAAAGTGATGAGGACGACAGTTGAGCTTTCAACCTATTCTCCCGACGTGGGAACTGTGAACCACAACAGATTTAACGTCCATTCAGGGATGTAAGACTTCCTAAGGCCCTGGGCTCCTGCTCAAATGTGGGACCCACCTATGACCCTTAAATGTAAACCGTAAATGCAGACTTAAATGCATATACGTTGTCAAATACTCGTACAAACAATAACCCTAACTAAATAAATATGCATGACATATATATATACAATTGCACAAACCGGCTCGACCGACTGTCGCCTTTTGATTGAAGAAGTAATGATGGTGCATGGTGGTAGGCCTAGTCCTGTAAGTGGACGATGGTCATCCCATGCAGCCAGTTGACAAATTATCCGAAATTCCTAGTTTTTTTTTGGAGAATACAACCGGAAATAATATTTGACCATTGAAATTATTCAAATTATGATCTTATTAAGATTGAGTCGAGAACGAGATGAGGCCCTGTGCCTGGGCCCAGTTGGCCCATGCTTTTAGATGTCCCTGCATTCATTAGCCACTCTGCACGGTAATTTTCAACCCATTAGCTGCCATGATCCCCGTTTGGGGATTTAAGAATTTCACGTATACATTCCTCGTCATAATATATAAACAGTAGGCGCACTAAAAGGTTTTCAGGGGGGGGGCATCCCTAACTCGTATCATACCTCAAGACAACACCAATTGATTCTTCTGATTTTGTTAACAAAAAACAGTAAAAAATAAATTATTGAATTAATAATTAGCATTAATTAATAAAATAAATTGTTAATTACAAGTCCTTAATTAAATTTTACATTAAGGATAATCATCAATCGAAAAAAACTCAAGGGCTTTGGGAGGTGTCCGGACCCCCCGGGCATCCCCCCCTTTTGTGCACCACTGTATATAAATATAACAAAATAAAAAAAATTTCAAAAATATCAAATATTTTCAAAACAAAAAACATATAATTATACTGTTACACAACTTTTAGTGTATATATAACTAATCCAGTTCAAAATTATAAATAAATATAAAAAATGGCAATTATGGGTTAAGTGGCATCCTAACTCAAACTCACGACTCGACAGAAATAACGCGACCATTAATTCTCTCTCGCGCGCGCGACCAAGACCACTCAAACACTGAGCCTTGTTCGTGCTGGGATAAAAAATAAAAAAAAAGACTAAGAAGATAGGATAAATTACATAACACAGCCCAATTACAGTATTAAATAATGAAAAACTAAACCGTAAATAATAAGAATTATTTTACTAATTTTTCCCTAAAGGATGAATCTAAAAATTTTAACAAAAAAAAAAAACTTTTTTAAAAAAATGCAAAAACAAAATCAAAACTGTAATATACAACGGTAACACACACACACACAGATCACTCAAAACTTCAAATGACAAAATAGATTTTGTTCCTTACAACTTTGAAAAAGCATCAGATATACAATTGAATAATATTAATTTTCAAACAAAAAAAAAATCCCGTTCAAACAACATAAATCAAACTTCTGTCATTTTTTTGACATTTAATTTCCAATAACATTCACAAAAAACTGATAAGTTCCAATCTCTCTCCGATATACCGATTATGCAAATGGATATTTGCGAGGTACAACCAAGACACACTCTCAACGTCTCCCAGCCCCAAAAAATAATAATGAAAATCAAGTAAAAGATTAAATAGTAGCAAATAAAAGCTTGTTAACACTGAAGTGGGGATAGCAAACGATAAGATCAACGCTTTTAAAGGCCATTTGAGATACTCCCTATTCTCAACGTTATAAGGCTAGTAGTAGGGAGAGAGAGGGAACTATAGCCCCCAAGCCCGATACACAGAAATCCAAGGACCGCAAACATTGTTGTAATACCATCCCTTAAATGGATCATGTGATAAAAATCTACCGATTTTACCAAGTTCCAAAGGGATTGTTTCTTTCAACTTTCCTCCCCTTGCTATGTCCCTAATCCCATAGGAGGGAGACGAGGAGACTGATGCGGGATGGTATCATTTGAGGTCTATAAAAAACTGGGAAGAGGGAATGAATGAGAATGCTTTAAATTCCCTCTTGCCGATCTGTTTATTGTTAGAGGCTGGGGTTTTACCTTTTTTTTTTATTGAGCGAATTGGGATTTGTGGTGCAAATGTTATGTAAAGAACGGTGAATCTGTGTAGAGGTTCGTAGACGTCACTCTTTTCTAGATGATCGAAGAATTGGGTTAGCTGTTTCTTTCCGTTCCACCCCTTAAATAAAAAAGTATATATATATAAAAATTCACTTAAAGTTGGGGATTTTATTTAATTCATAATGGTCTTGTGCCCTCAAAGACTTTTCATTGATAATTACTTTTCAGTTTAGCCGCCTAAGGGAAATAACTTAAACTTAATCGCCTAAGAACTGCTATGCAAGCGCTTTTAAAATGAGGATGCAATCTTGCATCATCCACATATTCTGATCAATCACAAAAGTCTTTACTGGAATTCGTATGATTCTAAAACCTTCCCCTTGAGAAACCTGTAAAAGGTGATATTCCAGAGCGAACCAAAAATGCTTGATATTCGCGTGTGTATTTGTTTTGCTTTGTTTCGTGGCGTCGTTTTAGTCTGTGTAAAATAAATGTAGATTATAAACTAACGATTACAACACATTGATAGATTCCGACGATAAAATGCCTCAAATCAAATGAATCCATTTCATATAATATTTAGAGAGAGAATTTCAGTTTTATTTTATTTCATAAGAAATTCACTTTAAGAATATGGTTGAATTAGCTGATAAATATTTTAATTTTTTGTTTCATTAGATTCTTATTAACATAGTATTTCAAAGCTGCACTTCGGCTGTTGGCGGAAAGCAGAAGTGGACTTCCTCGTGAAGTTGGAATCCGATTTTTAATAAATCATATCAATGGAGGACCTCTTAATTTTGTACCTTTGCCAACTAAAGAAAACGACATCTTAGCTAGTAACCTACTTTTAAAAACTTCCACACCACGTTAACGAAAGGACCTTGAGCCTCGGCAGAAAATTAGCGTGCATCAGTCCCTCTATATCTCGGGTCTTAAGTAGAAAAAGGACTCGAACCCAAAACTCAACAAGGCAGACTACAAGTTTAAGACAATGACAACTTGACTACCACAGTCATTGAACATTTGAAGTAATTTAATTCTTCACAATGTTTAAAAAAAATACTTTACAAAAAAAAGTGAGAGAAGATGTATTATAAAAAGAAGAGTAGTTGAAATATTTTTAATTAACTTAAATAACTTCAGAGCTCTTATAATCCAATGGATTAAAAACTATAAATAATTTATAAACCTCTTATCTTGAAAGGTGTCACAAAAGAAAGATTCCATGGGAGATAACAGAAACAGAAGCTACAATTGACTTAATTCATAAGCTAAAATCGACGTATTCGTCCAACCGACTGCTACACTGCAGAACATCGAAAATGTAATACTATGAAGGATAAGAGATATCAATACAAAATTCATTGCCGAGTTAACATAAAATAAAAGAGTAGTATAATTGAAATGTAAGCTCTGTGTAGTGTTCAGGGCCAGTCGTTTGCCACTCACTGACAATTTATGTTCGATGGGCAACAAATCACAGAGAATCGGCGGGACAAAATCTGGTAAGCAATAAAGAGTTATTGAACCATGATTTGAAGTTTATCTCCAGGCATGCCTTGAAGGTAAGGCATGCCTGGGGCAGATCAAGGCTTCAACAGGCTTCAAGATTTTTAAAATCTAATTATATGAAGTGCAACAATGTTTCCTCCACACAACATAAATTTCAACGTCTCGTCTCTCTTATTTCTCCTCTACCTCTGTTGACGGCTGAATCAAAGAGAATAGCATTATACATTTAACTGGAAGAGGGTCAAAATTCCCACTGGGCTAATCTAGGTTGGTTGATCTACGACAGGAGTCGGCAAACCGTAGATCTTCGGACTTTTCCCTCTATGTATTATTTAAAGAATAATTATGCCTGTAAAAATTATTGTTCGTATTTCTCTTTTTCCTTATCTATTAAAAAATTCACCTGCATTTACACATACATTTAATAATCTCTCTCTCTCTCTCTAAATGGTTTAAGACAGTTATTTCTACATTAAAATGTTTTCCATTTACAACGTTTATTAAGAAACAGTGAATATATTAAAATTAGTTCTAAGACAGCAATAGTCCAATGGGCTGGTAACAATGTCACAATGGGAAGACGCTCTCTTCAAGTGACTTCCAGTAACATTTACTTATATATAGGTTCATTTTGAATACATGGGTTCGGGAGTGAGTGAGTGAATATTAACGTCGCACTATTCAACTGCACGAGGACTTTTGGTGACGGATCTCTTAATTTTGAACCATTGTGAACATGGGTTCGGGAACATTCATGAATGGACAAGAGATACACTTCAGTCCCCAACAGAAGATACAAAAGCACGTTGCATATTTTATTGATATTTTATGGGTTCAAAAAAGTGCTGAAATGATTTTCATATGAAAGAACAACTAATGTCAATTTTAAATATTAGTGTAAACAGGCAAACTGAAACAAAGGGCTTACGGTGTTATTGGAACCTAAATTTTTTCAGGGGCTTGAAAGTTCAATTTCCAACATTGATATTTTGGAAATGATTGTTCTTGTATTCAGTTACGTAAATAAATATATTTTCCATAGTTTTTGAAAGAATGGGCAATGTTACTTTGTGTACATTATTGAAATATTATAAAAAATACTAATTGGAGCATGATGGTTTTGATCGTGACCACTACCATAGTTCCCCTTCTTCCGCTTTTCTGCACACGAACGAGTATGTAAATAACAGACTCTTTGATACCTTAATTACCTTGTTTCACTTACAGTTTTGTTCTTCGCTCTCGAAGGTTTGCTGAACCCTGGTCTATGGCCAAGGACTTGATGTGCCGTCCGCATTCATGTGGCAATCTTGAATAGTACTGTAGCATATTAAGATGACGTTAATCTAGGACATGGTCAGTACCGGTTTATCCATTGGGTGCTCAGGGCGGGCACCCAGGGGACCGGATAAGCTGGATTTGGACAGATTCTCTGGTTATAAACTTCGATCCGCCAGTGCCAAGGGGACCCTGGTTGCTTCTGCAACCAGGGCCCGAAATGAGCTTAAATCGGCGCTGGCCATGGCTTAGGGTTGCAGCAATCAGAAAGAGTGCAATAGGGGGAGGGAGGCCAATTAAAACTTACAATATTTTCCATTTTTAATCTTTAATTTTATATTGTATCGCTTCGTAAAAATAAACAACATCAACAACATTATAAATTGACTTTTTAATGAAGGAGGAGAATCATTCCTTTAGCCTTGTAGAAATATAAATATCCGACTCCGGAAGAGGTTATTTACTTTACTTTTTTAGAGGTTATTCACTTTACTCCATAACCAACTACGGGAAAGAAATGTGGGTTCCCTCGATAAAGTAGAATTAAAACAACAAACATAAGAGTAAAATTTGTAACTAAACATAATTCTTTCTCCTTTGTACTAATACTTTTTGCCTTGCCTTTTTTTTCCTTCGTACTTTAATGCCTGCCAGGTAGAGGAACTAATGCATGTTGAAACTACTGAGGCTCAAAATTCTCTCGTTGATGAGTTGTGGGAGAGTGGGATGCCAGCTCAAATGTCTCTCTCTCTCTCGTCAGATGACCGTGGTTCAAATTTACAAGGTCCCAGTGCCGATTTAAGCTCATTTCGGGCCCTGGGCACAGAGGATCTACAGGTCCCCTTGGCAATGGAGGATCGAAATTTATACCTAGAAATTCTGTTAAAGTAAAGTTTATCCGGCCTGTGGGTGCTCGCCTCAAACATCAATAGATAAACCGGCACTACAAGGTCCGCCATCTATAGATTTCGTATTGTTTTATAATGTCTGCGACGTTAATATTTTAATTATTATTAATTTATTGTCACTGTTCTAAGTAATAATACTTACTAATCTAATTTTTATACCTGTGTATATATATATATATATATACATACCCAGATATAATGTACACCTTTTAACTAATTACCACTTAACAGGGACCTGAAACGTAGCAAAACTGTCTCTGTTAAATTGAATCATATGAAGTATTCGCATTTAATTATAATAACTATACTGAATAGAAATAACCAGAGGAACTTTTCATACAAAGCATTAACTATTTCCAGACAACAATATGACTGTATGCTGAACGAGATAAACTATTTAATAGCAGATTGAAAGTTAGAGATGAATATATGTCTCGACTAATGTTGTAAAAGTCTATATTTGTTGTCAGATTTTACTAAGAACAATTGGTATATATTTAAACATTTTTTAAGATTAGGGTTTAGGTTGAATCGAGTATAGAACTAACGTAAGCCGAAATGAAGCAAGCTAATAATAAAATAATATGATAGCATTTCTCATATATAGTTATAACATTTTTAGAAAAGCCTTTTTTGTGTGTATGTGTGTGTTTTCTACATTTCTCTAATTTTTCCCTGCAAAAAGGAATGTTTCAAAACGCAGAAATTTGAATCTTCTACAAAAGCTCTTATAACTTCTATTACCTACATTTTATGAAACTTGGTTAATCTTAAGACCCCAAGTTTCCCTCGGAATTCCAAAAGTTACATTTTAAGCCCTAAAATAAAATACTGAATCCGAAATTATTTTGCATTACGTATCGCTACATTTAAAAAAAAACTGACTTTTAAACAATACAGTAGTGGTTGCTTTTATTCTAAATTTTCAATCATAATTTTTTTCGCGTTTAATTTTATTTCTTTAACTATATTTTTTAAACTTCTGTAAGCAAACGAAATTTCTATAAATTCCTCCAGCTATAAAATCTTGAGAATCCTTTGAGAATAATCAAAGCCTGATATTTTGCTCCTATTTTTAATGATAATATTTTTCAGAAATTTTTCTCATTTCTTCATTTTTATGAAATTAGCTAAGTAGATGATATTCTTTTTAATTATAACTACAAATTTTGTATAAAATAGGCAAAGCAATCATTGAAGATTTTTAATTCGAATTAATACCCCACGTGATACAAAACAGAGAAAATTAAAGCTCTTCAAATGGTTCCTTCTCCTCCTGTCTTTCTTCTCTGCTATGTGAAGAAAGCGATGGACTTTTGATGAATTCACTATGACACAACCTGTGTTATGACAGAATTATTTTCTCAAAATTCTCAATAAATTTAGCTTATATTTTGTTACTATAAAAATTAATAAGTTCTTAAAATTTTTATGGACATTAATACAGTTGCGAAATTTCCTAACTTTGACAAGATTTATCAGCTTCATATCTAAAGAAAAATAAAGTTTTAAGATAAATAACTACAATGAGAAATTCTTAGAGTTATTGCATTTTTATTTTTGTCTATATGTAAAAAACAGCATAAAGGTTAATAATATAAACTGAAGATTATTCATTTAAAAATTAAAAATAAAATTAACTTTAGTTTAATTTTTTTATCATAGTCGAAATCTGATTAGTTTCAAAAGAGGAAAAAATTCTATATCTATATTTTTTTCCCTTATCTTTTTGTTACCCAAATTTTAAAAATATTTGTAATTCGATAAGGAATTCATGATTTTATCCTTTTTTAATTTAATTCAATAATTTTGTTCTATTCTTTTTTTCTTCTTACTCTCTCTTATTTTAGATTTTAACAGTGATTTCACTAAAATGAATAATTAAATATTTTAATTTTTCGTGTATTTTCATCTTTTTTTTCCTTAAATAAGTTGAGAATGAAATGTTTCTTTTTATTAGTGATAAAAACAATAATCTTGATAGTAAATGCGTTGATCAACGCATTGCAAATCACACACAATATTTAAAAAATTCAAATTTGAGCTACATTACTAATAGGGATTTTATTATTTTCAAAGATTCGAAATATACTGAAATACACGTGCATCACTTTAACATGATAAAAAGACCGTTCACATTTCTATATAAAAGTATTAATTTAAAACACATTTAGCTTTTACACAAATTTAATACAATATGCAAAGATTATTTTTACGTATAACAATTAACGTGTTTAATATATAAGATATGAATAATAGAAATCGTATGAAACCACACACAAATTCTCAGTAACTTGCAAACTTGCCTGATGATGATTTACTCAGCTTTCTGAATTTATTCAAGAAGAAAACTTATTCACTCACTTGTGCAAACTGCTACGGGCATTCACTCCTAAAAATAAGCTAAAGAAATATGCTAATAAAAACGTAGTGTTTTGAAAGCTACAAAAATAACAGACTTGCAATTATTACTTTTTAAATCTTATTTTAGGTTTTTTTTTGTGTTTTTTTTTTAATTACAATACGCTTGCAAATTAATTGGTAGTTTTTTTTTAAATTTTTTTTCTTATATAATCTTTATTTAGTGGCGCACACAAGAAACTTTTCAAGGGGTGTGGTGTCCAGAGTCGAAAGTCCATTCAAATGCGCCTTAAGGCATGGGCCAGGTGGGCCCAGGGCCTCGTTTCGTTCTAGACTTAATAAGATCATGATCTGGATAGTTTTAATGGTCAAATAATTATTCCCGTACACATTCTACTAAAAACAAAGAATTTCAAACTGCATGTCAACTGATAAAAGTGGTAAGACTGTATTATTATGTGATGACCGTTGTCTATGTCTCCTAGGCCCAGCACCATAAACAATCATTTTAGTTGAAATGCTGCCATTGGTCGAGCCGATTTGTACCTAGTTTTTTGAGAATGTGAGTCGTGTACATTTATTTGTTTCATTTAGCAATGCATGTGAAAAACTGATTACTTTTAAATATCTTAGGTAAGGCCTACTTTTGCATGGAGTCCCAAGGCCTGAAAAATTAAGATTTCTCTGGGCCCAGGGCCCCAAAGAGTTTTAAGACGTCCCTGAATCCATCATTCTCGTATCATGCTCTAATACGCCACTCAGCATATTATTTTGATTTTGTCAATTTTTGGGAACAAAAAACAGTAAAAAATTAATTATTGAATAAATAATTAACATAAATTAATGGAATTAATTATTAGTTTCAAATACTTAATTAAATTTTACGTGCTATATACATAGAATTATAATCAATCGAGAAAAAATCAAAGGGGTCAGGACCCGAGAACCCCTCCCTCCTTCTTGTGTGCGCCCCTGGCTCTATTTCAATTTGCTATAAAATTGGAAGCCGTGAAAGCCTTGTTGTCATGGGCTCGTGGCAGACTTGTCATGAGTTCTTGTCTATTGCCACTTAAGACCCCTGTGCAGAGAGGCTGATGCTCGTTTAATTTAACAAGGCTCAAATTCCTCTCGTTCCTGTGATGGGATAATTTTGCGAGAGGAGGCCAGCTCAGGTGTCGTCCTTGTCACTTGATCGAGGTTCAAACTTATGAGGTCCATCCCCAATAGTCCTCATGTTACTTTATAGTGTGACGTATAAAGCAAACAAACTCATTGAATAACCTTTTCCTTAAAAATTTATAGTTAAAAATATTTCCAATGATTTCTGAACTAGTTAGAACTCAATCTCGCTGCAACAGTAACACGGGGGAGAGACGCGCCCTCCCTAGACCAACAGATTTTAATTTTTAGCGTAAAGATTTCTCCCCTGCTCTCTCGTCTAGACGACTTTTTTTAAAAAATATACTCCACTTCTTCCAAATTTAAGTTCATCTACACCACTGTACCGCAATCCTTAAAGTTTCAGCATTCACCAAAATTATCTGACAATTCCGAGCTCTTACCGTTCTGCTACGACGGCAAGTTGGTGCTCTAACAATCGCCCTTTTAATACGTGTTTACACTCTGACCGTTCTTAGTGGATTTCCTCCATCTAAAAGTCTCCCACCCCTTGGGGGACTCCCCCCTCTCGCTCTCAAATATGCCCACAGAGAATTTCCACAGAAAAGTTAGTTTGTCCTGTCCCCTTTTCGCGCCTGATCGCAACTCCCCCCTTCCCTCCTTACATAAGCTCGGAATTGCATGAGCAATGATTTATGTCTGAGCGCTCACCAAGAGCTTTGCTCAGGCGGTCATGTGTAAATGTGGCTTAAGTAACCTCGGTCCCAGTTTGCCTTGCCGGAACCGAGAGAAGATATTCTGGAATACAGACTCGAATAGGAATAAGACGAGAACCAGTGTTTGCAGAGACAGTGTTTGGTCGCAAAGTCCGGGAATCAATAAACAGGACAGAACTTGGAAATAGTGTTGTAGGCTGGTCTTATATGGTGATTTTTGCGAGTTTGGGAATGCCAAGAGGGAATCTAAGATAGATGGAATGGTCTATGTAGTCCGGCACCGTCTTATATTGAAACATTAAGGTTCGGCTAAAGGTATCTTTCGCTAAAGCAGTGGGGATGCTATAGGGTACTGACTTGCAACACCTTTTCAGACAGAAACTTGCTTCAACATTAATATAACATTTTAATAAAACTATTTTTAGTCGACTCTCGATAATTCGAAGTTGGAGGGACCAATGAAAAACGTCGAATGATCAAGAGCTCGAATTATCAAGAGTGTAGGAAACACTCCCAAAATACTCGAAAAGAATTTTTTTTCAACACATGTAAATTTGAAACTATGTAATAAAACAACAATTGTTTATATATATAAAATTTTAAAGTAATTTTTAAAACGTACATATTATACAATATAAAGATTATACAAAAGTTAAAAGTCCTGTATAAAAAGAGTACATTCATACACACAATCCTACGCATCTCTTCTTCACAATAGGGGAGTGTGTAGCAAAGCCATGTGTTAAACCAGGGGTGGTCAACCTTTTGGGGAAAAGTGCCACTATTTGATAAAAAAAAAATCATGCGTGCCATTTCCAACATACAAATATAGAAAATTGAAAAATATTACTTATAGGCTTATTATGGGATTTTTACTCAAATAGCATGCAAATTGCTGCTCAATTGCATTTTAATGCAAGTCTATGTAGACAAAACTTAAAAATAATATAGTAAATAAGAAAAAAGTACAAACTTAGGTTTTATTGTTAATAAAGTATTTACAAGTTCAATCAATTAGTTAGGTATAAAATAAAACTGAGCCACTTGAATAATTTAATTCAAAATAATATTAAACGCTCAGTACATACTGAATGTGGCTTTTGAAAAAATTACTACCTTTTTTTAACAAGTCATCTATATTAGGATTAACTCTTGCAGATGCTTGCAAAATTAGGTTAGTACAGGTGTACATCAGCTATATATGTAGTTTTGGTTGATATTTATTTTGTTTGTGTAGTAGAAAATATTTATTCACTAACATATTTTGATCCAAATTTTGAGATTTTTTATCTGAAACAACCTCAATTCAATAAAATCGTAAAAAATGGTTATTTCTCATTTCAAAATTAATTTGTAAAATGGTTAATCTTTCAATTTTTAGTCGAAAATGGTTAATCTTTTTAAACTTTTTTTAGTATGTCTTCGCGTACCACTGTTACAACTCTACCGTGCCAAATTGTGGCACGCGTGCCGTGGGTTGGCCACCCCTGTGTTAAACGAAAGATATGGATGGCTGACAACAGGTGCGGTTGGTCTATTGTCCATTTGAAGAAGGAAAGCAATAAAAGTATATTTTCGTCTTATGAACCGGAAAACATTAAGACGAGGTAGCAGACAGATGGTAATTAAAAAGGCTACGTTACAGGGGAGACAAGCAGAGGCAATACAACACAAATCTTGTAAACTCCAACCTGTTTGCTAACAGAACTGTACATGCCAGTGAGTGTTCGAATTGTCAAGAGTTTTATAAGATAACTTCGAATTATATATTGCGTGTTGTAGTCTGGCCAGTCACAGATTTTACTTCGAATTATTGAGTATACCCAAACATATTGTTTTAGTTCGAAATATCAAGTTTTTCTAGGGACTGAGCATATACTTCGAATTATCGAGAGGTTCGTTTTATCGAAGGTTTGAATTATCGAGAGTCGACTGTATATAGAAAACTAAGCATTTGAGTACACTGATCATTTTTGGAGTCCATCCTTATTTTCCTGTATATAACATGCTCTATATTTGATCCACTATACTACAGCGTTAAATAAACTTTAAACTATCTCTATACATTGAAATTACGAATTGATATTCATTACATTTTAAAGGTACAGTACGATAAATGATATGTGCTATAAATATATAATATACTAGCCATTCCCTTTCCGTTTTGCTGGATATTTCAAAAGGCTGTATGATTATATACTGAAAATAAATTATTGATATCTAAATCATGGCAGTAAGCTTTCGATTGTATTGGTAAGCATTCGTATAATCCTCACCTCTAGATTTAAAAAAGAGAATTTCTAAAACGGAAATATAATGACCTTTTATCCACCACCGTAGGCCTTCACCAAAGTTGATTTCGTAAAGCCCATTTTCAGCAGATCGCTACCCATCAAATTAAACACGCCTTAAAGTCTGTAGGTCTAATAGTTCAAAAACGGGAATTTTCCTCTAAAATGCTCCCTAAATCTCTGACAATCCCCTTCAGAAATCCACTTTCAATAAAACCTTTCTTAGTTGATGAATGCTCAACAAAAGAAACGTGCTAACGAAATTTCAAATTTGTAGGTTCAATAGTTTAAAAATTGATTTTTCTTCCATTTATTCACCTCGTAACGAACGCCCTTTGAGAGTTGATTAACGCCAGATCTCCTTCTTAATGGATCTCTAATCAACAAAAGAAACATATCCAGTTACAAATCTCTAGGTCTAATATTTCAAAAATTTGATAGACAGACTTCTTTCATTGTCATTTGTGTACCCTTACAGCTTGGTGATACGTTAACTAGATTCTACGTCCAGTAATATTGCCTTTCTTTCATGGATCACTGGGGTTGCATATCATCAGGACAGCCTATATACATGGCACGCTTTTCTACTTGTTTTCATACTCCAGGATATCCCTAGCCGGCTCGATCTCCAGATCTTTTTCCAATAAAACAAGTATATTATAAGCAACCCTGGATGTCTCTGGATCTAGCCGCTCTAACTCGACAATTTGAACTTGTACTGCAAGCAATCTTATGAGAAGTAACCTGTCAATTCAATGGCCAATTAGATTTCATCTTGCATCAGGAGCAGGCCAAACGCATTATTATTTCCTAAATAAATTCCTATGGTACTATTAGTGTTTTGTTTCCAATGTAAGTACATCACACCCACCGATTTTCATCAAATTTGGATAGTTCTTTAATATGTCCTTTTTCACTTTTACTGAGAGTATATTTATAAATGTAGTTCTAGAGTGAAGATATTATTGATTAGTTTTCATCAAAAAGGGAAGAGTACCTGTTTTAAGTTGTTCTCGTAACCAGTTATCTGTGGCGCCCCCCCCCCCCGTTTGAAAGAGCACAACTGTATGTCGTGGAAATTAAGCGCTGACGAGCAGTGACGCACACAAGGGGGGTGTCCTAGGGGTCTGGATTCCCCCCAAAACACTTGAGTTTTTTCTTATTGATGATGATCCTATATATATATAACGTAAAATTTAATTAAGTGCTTGTAATTAACAATCTGTTTTATTAATTAATGCTTATTATTAATGCAATAATTTATTTTTTACTGTTTTTTGTTAACCAAATTGACAAAATCAGAAGAATCAATAGGTGTTCTCTTGATGTTCAATACGAGTTGGGGGACTTTCGATCATGGACCCCCCCCCCCCACCCCCTTGAAAAAATTTTGCGTGCGCTACTACTGACGAGTATACTTGTCGATCACAGAATAAGTGTCGCTGTTAAAATATTGAATCAAAAAGATGAATTTATTTTTTAAAATTGTTAATTTTATTACTATTACTTATTTATTTGGTTAACATAAACACATAATGCATCTATATTACTCGAAAAACGCAAGAAAAATTAAATGGATGTAAAGGTAAGAATTAAAGTTCCTGAATCAACTTTTCGACTTAAGCCTTTGCTTTATTTAAGCTAAACATTTAGAAAACATTATCATTGCACATAATAAACTCGTAGCGTGGGCTTATACGCTGTTTCAGTCAGCGTATACGGGGACGCATGTATGTGTGCGAGTTCAACTTAATATTTTTTCATACCTTTTATTTATTTCTTTTACTCCAGCCTGACCTTAAAAATATTCTAACTTTCTCAAAATTTGAGAATATATTTTGTGTTTTTCTCAAAAATTTAAATTTAAATAGCCAATGATCCCTACTTTTTACGCATGATGAGTATACTCATCATGATGCAAAATCCTGCAACTTCTCTATGCCGAGTATACTCGTTATGATGCAAAATCCTGAAACTTCTCCATGACGAGTATGCTCGTCATGACACAAAATCCTGCAACAACTCCATGACGAGTATACTCGTCAATCACAGAAAACTGGTTAAAATCTTTTCTATCTATGGAACTTTAAAATTTTTTAATCTCTGCATCTCATAATGATATCCTTATATAGCATAGTCTTGATTTAACTCTCTGAATTAATTTCTTACGTTTTCTTAATAGTTCAAATTTAATAAAGAACCGTTAATTAAAATACAGTAAAATACGTACAACGCAAAAACGCTTAAAACAAAATATCGGTTAACACGAAATAACCCAGCGGTCCCGACAAATTACCATGTATTTTCATGGGTATATTCTTTTAATACGAAATGAAAATCGCTTAAAATGAAAAGATTTCTCTTCTGTGAACGAACAAAATACGGAAAACTCCAGCCGAATTTGACTGCCCTACTGTATCATCGGAAGAATTCGCTGCATTAGATAATGATAATGTGTGTACTGCTCCAATTATGGCAAAGACATTTTGGAGTTTGTTCAAAGCTCAAATAAATATAATTTATACAGATTTCGACGACGAAAATGAAACGAATAGTGCAGCCTTGTTCCCACGTCATCCGGAACGAGGAACATCATGAAAAGTATGCCCAGATATTTAGATGCAAATTCATTGATGAAATAAATAACAAAAATAACAAAATGGACGACATCCAACTATTTGATGCTAAAAAGAACAATACAGAGAAATGTATTAGAATATTTTTCAGACTCATAAATGTTTTGTTTTTCAAATTTCTTGAGAATTTTGTATTACATTTTTTTATTGTGAATTAATTAATGTGAACCGATTTTTTTTCTTGTGAATGTTTTTTTTTTTTATTGATTTTATTAAATACATGTATATATTCGTACCTATGTAAATAAAATAATCCGTGCTAAATTTTGCTGATTATATGTCCTTTTTCCTTGCAACTTTTAACGTGAAAAATATTTCGGTCTCCTCAGTTTCGTGTTAAACAATTTTCACTGTATCTCCTGACAGAATTTTCTCTTACATTTTTACATTCATATAAATCTAACTATGAAATATTTCTCTATAAAAAGCATTACATAAATTATCCGCGTTATTAATTACAAACATTTAACTTGAAATGAGAAACTTGAGTTGAAAATCTTGGTCGCGTCACATATTTTATAAACGGAATCCAAGCGAGCCATATAAATTAACAAGAATTTCAACAACGAAAACAGGAACTCTTAATTCTTCCAACCATCGGACAATATATACCCCAAGAAACCTCCCCCAGTAAATTATCCATAAGATCTCTATAATTACACTCATTCGATCAAAAGTGATCGTTCCACAGGGGAGATCTTTAGTATTTATGTTCAAAAACAAATGCATTACTTCAGAAACGAAAACACTAACATTTTTTTTTCTCTTTCCCTTTCTTGACCTTTCACCTCCTCCTCCTCCTGACAGCACATTCCCCTCGTGGCCCCCCAAGGGATACCAGAGAGGGAGGTGCAGACGGACGCTTTCATTTCCCAAATTAGGGGATGGGAATCCCTACGATTGAGGGATGGGGGATTTTTCTTTCCAACTCTACCTCCCACTAGGGTTCTTCCCTTGACTCATCTTTCATTAAACGCCCTTTCGATACGATGCCGATATATTGAATCGATGATGATGTAATCTTTTGGAGGCGAGGGTTTTTAATTGGTTTAGAAATTAAGAGAAGAGGGAGAGAGATCTTTTAATTATATCAGCAAAAAGGGGCGGGCGTCCTAATGGATGTCGTCACTATCAGATGTGATTTTTTTTTCATGTAAACCCCCTGTTTAGTAATTTACATGCTATTCACTTGATATCTGGGCTGTGTAACATGAAGCAAGTCGAGCTTGTATCTTTATGTTATTGTAATTTAATATTGTGAAAAAAGATAAAATAAAAAATGCATATCAGGAAGTGATTTTTCATTGTGATTTATTGCTCCCATTTTCGTGTAAATCCCATTGATAAAGACGTCAAACAGATAAGCGGGACTTTTTCGTAGGATTTTGACTTTGGCCGAGCATATTAAGTTCTTTGGTTTCATTTTTTTTTTTTTTTTTTTTTTTTTTCATTTCACAAAAAATGTTTAACATTTTTTGCAACATTATCATTCAACTTTTTAAAAAAAAATAATGGCTAGTTTTATAATTCTGCATCTGGGGTTGGCAAACCAATCTACCAATATGATTCCGAGTGCTACACAGCTGAACATTTTTAAAGCATTTCGATTCTCGCGATAAAACATGTAGAGTCAGAGAAAAGAGGTCAATAATATAAATTTATAGTTTTATTATGTAGTAAATTTGCATCATTTAAAGGTGTTTATTAACATAAAAATAAACAGCATAAAATATAACTATTTCTTCAACGAGTCGCCCATCCGGTATAGTGGTTAGCGACGCTGACTGCTCTGCCGTAGGGCCTGGGTTCGAATCCCGGAGAAGGCATGGATGTTTGTAAACGTATAGTCCCCCTTCGCGGCATAGGGGTACTCTCTTCTCTAAATAGCCGTCAAAAATTGGTTCATGATTCAATTAGTTTACTTCTTTTAACTAAAAATTTTGAATTAACGAATAATGTATCGAATTTCAACATTGTTTTATTAAAAGATATTAAGCACCTTGTATGGGAAAATTAAATTAATATCCTTAATAAAATATTCGTAACAAAATCATTTTGTCTCTATCCAGAAAAATTTTCTTCTTAGAAAAAAAAACAATTTTTAATTAAAAGAAGTAAACTATAGGAAATAAATCATGAAATCTTTTTATAAGGGTAATTCTCTTAATATGATTTTTTTAGAAAAATGTGTTATTAACTAAGAAATATAATAATTGATGAAATATTAGAGTTCCTTTAACTGTAATTGAAATTAAAGGATCGTTATTTTGAACAAGAATTTTGATTTATACGTCACATTGTAAAGCAACACTGGGGCTAATGGCGACGGACCTCGTTTATATGAACTACGGTCAAGTAACGAGGATGCCATCTGCCTAACACGTCCTCTCTTCCACACCACGCCAACGGAAAGACTTTGAGCCTCGACAGTTTTAACGTGAATGATCCGCTCTACACGGAGGGCCTATATTGACACTAGGTTTAGAACCCTCGACTCGAGCTGGCCACGACCATGACCACTTGACTACCGTGGTCTTTTGTGGCCGCAGTAGCCTAATGGTTAAAGTAACGGACTCGCAGCAGGCGTGTCATGAGTTTGAGATCCGCTGAAGACCCTCCGTGCAGAGGGGCTGATGCACGTTAAATATGTCGAGACTCAAACGTTCTCCCGTTGGTGTGGTGTGGAAGTTAGGAGTGGGGGTGCCAGCTCAGGTGTCTACCGTCCATGGTTCAAAATTACGAGGTCCGTCGCTAATAGCCCTCGTGCTGCTTTATAGTGTGACGTAAATATAACTCTTAACTCTAACCGTGGTCTTTAAAACGAAAAAGAAGTGTTAACGATTTAAAAAGAAAAAATTACTAAAAAGGAGCTATCATCAAGAATTCCAATCTGTTCTTTTTTTAAAAAATCACACTTTTTGTAATTTTTTCATTATTTATGTTAAAAATTGTTTTTTAAACTACAGGGATTGCAATTCCGAAATGAAAAAATCAACTGTGTACTCCATTCCTATTTCTATGAGTATTTATTTCAAATGCTTTTTAGTGAAAAAGAATATCAATAAATAGCCTTAAAATTATATTACAATTTATCTAAGCATGAATCATTATTTGCTTTCCGTAGCAGTCCTGTTGATTCTCTAGCTTCGTAAATCGATTTCGATGATTTAAAACCCTTCGTCTGTGAATTCTAAATATTGTTGAAACAATTCTATATTTTTCTGAAGTAAACCATTGTGCGTTCATTAAAAAGCTTCAAAGTTTAATTCTGATAATAATAACGTTTTGGTTCACTGGATTTGGTAAAACATTTCGGATGAACTTTAGTAGAAGGAAAGATAAAAAAAATTTAAAAAAAAGAATGTCATTGACTTAAAAAATATGATTGCAATCGCTTTGATTGTAAATCCATCAAAAATATTTGTAGGAAGCATTTTATAATATTCCCTATCTAAAATATTATGAATCGAGAGGGGAAAAAAATGAAATATAAACACTAATATTGGTACTTTGATAACTTATATGTATTTTTGGATCATCAAAAAGTAAAAAGAATCAATATTTGTAGAAAATTAAAACAGTTTGCTTTAAAAAAATTTATTTTGAGTTCAAATTTTTAGTTGTGAAAATTGGTATTTTTGATTCAGTGAAGAATTGCACTGAAAAACCAATTTTGAAGCCAGAAACAAAATGGTATGAGATCAAATAATAACCCCCTCCCTCCCCAGAGTAATAATTGCATATCCTATTCTAGTTTTCGAAAATTATCGATACATTTATTGGATATTATTGTATCAGATTTTTTTAATTACACAATGCTGTGAAGAAAATAAGGTTTTCGCAATGATTATTCATTTGAAATTTTCATCTTCGTTATCATGTGAAGTAAAAATAACTAAAGAGGCTAACGATATTTTTAAATAATGTAATTTTATAACAGGAACTAGAAATTTTTTAAAAAAGTCAACATTGACATTATTATTATCCATTATTTATAATTAAATTATTATTTATAATAATTCATGTTTATATACTTTATAACTTTAATTTAGCTAAAGAAATTGCCCACACACATTTATTTATCTCTTACTTTGAAATTAAATTATTTAAACAATATTTATTCGATATGCGACCTATGTTATACTAAATGAATAATTTTATATTTTGTTAATATTAAAAATAATTTAAAGCTATTATTAAAGTAAAATAAATGAAAGCATGTTAATTCTAGTTAAAGCTGCATATGGAATACAAATAGCTTTATGTAATAGCTGAAGATTTGTAAGGGAATAAAGAATATAATTTTTAGCAAAGAATTAAAAAAAATAGATAAAAAATCTTAAAATTTATAAATTAAAAGTAGAAGTATTTTAACCTTCAGATTTATCAATCACGGTTTTATCACAAAATTTACAGTCCCTTATGTTAATACAATCACTTTTAAGCAATTTCATATTATAACTAATATAAAGTGCTCTAGTTTTTGTGAAAATTAAAATATCTCTGATCCTGAAGGTCAATTCAAAAATGAATAACAACAACACATCAGAACTGAAAAACGGAAAATTTGTTCATAAACTTTTGGTATAGAATGGGGCCCGTTTAAGTTATTTTTTGTAAATTTTTACCCGTTTTTTTCCATTTTAGTAATAATTTATTTTCTCTTCTTAATTTTAGCATATTTTTCTTAAAATGTACTGTACAAACTATTGTACTACAAACAAATGTACTAAAAACAACAAAAACCCATGCCTCCATTTTTTTTAAAGAAAATGTCGCAAGTTGTCGGATACCTTAAATGATTTCTTAAATTTGATTACATTTTAAGTTGTATAAATTATGCAAAACATGTACTTATTCAAAGGAAAATAATGTACACAATTTCTCAATCAAGAAATTTAAATTTTTGATGTAAATTGTCTGTATTTTTTTCCTCCCTATCAGAGATCTAACTGACTAAATCACGTTTTTAGTTTTTTTGTTGAAAAATAACATTATCTATATATTGTGTCTTACTTATCTGAGTTTCCCACTTTCTGCTGCAGCATTTCCTACTATGAAATTTTTTTTAAAAAAATTATTTATATCTCAGATATTTAATATAGATGGGACTTATTGTCAATGGTCCCACAGTTGCAAATTGGCGAACATTGACCGCAATAGCTTCTTAATGATTTATGAACACATAGCAATGTAGTATTACTGTCGACTCTCCATAATTCGAAGTTGGATGGACCAATGAAAATCCTCGAATTATCAAGGGGGTAGGGAAAAAAATCTCAAAATATTAGAAGAGATTTTTTTTTCTAACACATTTAAATTTGAAACTATGTAATAAAACAACAATTGTGTACATATGTATCAAATTATTTTAAAGAAATTTTTAAAAAGTACAATAAATATTATACAGAAGTTAAAAGTCCTGTATTAAAAGAATACAGTCAATACATTCATATACAATCCTATGCATCTTTTCTTCTCAATAGTGGACCATCCTTTCTGAGCACATGTGTAGCAAGTCCATTTGTTAAACGAAAGATATGGACGGTTGACAACAGGTGAGGTTGGTCTACTGTCCAATTGAAGAAGGAAAGCAATAAAAGTGTATTTTCGCCTAATGAACCGGAAAACACTAAGAAGGTGTAGATGACAGATGGTCATTAAAGGAGCTACATTACAGGGTAGACACACAGAGACAATACTACTCAAAACTTGAAAGCTCCAGCCTATTTGCTACAGAACTGTACATGATAGTAAGTGTTCGTATCGTCGAGAGTATTATAAGATAACTTTGAATTATTGCGTGGTGTAGTCTGGACAGCCTGAGATTTTACTTCGAATATTTGAGCGTACCCAAACGTATTGTTTTAGTTCGAAATATCAAGAGTTTTTCTAGGGACTGAGCATGTACTTCGAATTAGTGAGAGGTTCGCATTATCGAAGGTTTGAATTATCGAGAGTCGACTGTATTTATATATGCCCTTAAGTCAGTGGCGCACACAAGAGTGGTGTCCTGGAAGTCCGGACACCCCCCAAAAGCCCTTGAGTTTTTTTCGATTGATGATAATCATATATATATATATATATATAACGTAAATTTTAATTAATTACTTGCAATTAACAATTTAATTTATTAATTAATGCTAATTATTATTTAAATTATATATTTTTTACTGTTTTTTGTTAACAAAATCAACAAAATCAGAAGAATCAATTGGTGTTGTCTTGAGGTAGGATATGAATTGGGGGACTTTTGACCATGGACTCCCGCCAGGAAAAATTTTGTTTGCTCTACTGCCTTAAGTATATAATATTCATCATAACTTTATAAAATAGTTATAGGAAGAGGAGCTCCTAAAACTTTTCGTGACCAACAAATTATCAAATTAGCACAAAATTATAATCTAATTACCAGCCGCTTAGCAATGACAACATCCCCAACCCCACTAAAAAATCCTCTAGGCCGAACTCCAATGCAATTCAGAAATTTTAACCACGAAAACCACACCCCAGAGTTGAATTATTTCCGCATCACACTTTTTCTTCTTAGCAGTAATTCCTCTCTCCCCACTCGGGGGGGGGGGGGAAGAGGGTGGGAAAAAATGTCCTCCAGGAACACCATCCCCAAGGGAGTCTCCTCACCGGAACTGATCGCTATCTTATTGGCATATCGGGATGCCGTCGTCCGAAAAATCAAAAGAGTTCAAGAATTAATGAGCATAATGACTATCGACGTCCACTATTCAGCCAGATCATCTGGTATACACCTCTATCCCTTTCCACCCCCGCCTAAGGGAGGGTAGACGAATGAGATTTAGGTAACAGTGGATGGGGAGTCAATGACCCTTGGGAGATCTCTCTTGTTTTCCTGATGTCCAGCAGCATGTTCGGGAAAGAATCAGGATTTCACGGTTGTCAGGGCGGATCATGTGACTCTGGAAATTGAAGCATATGCAGCAGAATTATGGAAACCCTCACAAAAAAGTAGCAAGGAGAAAATCATCCAAATACGCTCGAGGGGGATAGCGTTATTCCATAAATATCAGTTTTATGGTGGATTCTCCATTTAGTTCATTTCGTTTGATCAAAAATGAATTCAAAAATATTTTTCGAAGTTATTTTTTGATTTGATTTGATCTTTATTAACGCCGTACTTTGAAGCTAGCCTAGGTCTATTTGAGAATAGATTGTGACCGCGACAGCTGAGTGGTCAAGGTCGCTCACTAGTGGCCGGTGTGTCATGCGTTCAAGCTCAAGTGCCACTGAAGACCCGCTTTGTAGAGGGTCTTTAGTCTTTGTCACTTGACCGTGGTTCTAAATTATGATGCCCATCGCCACAAACCCTCGTGTTGCTTTGTGTAATGACGTAAGCAAAGACTAACTTAGCGACAGATCTCCTAAATAAGAACTTTGGTCTAGTGACGAGGTGGACACCTGAACTGGCAACCTTAAATAAACTTCCGCAATACGCCAACAAGAGAACCCACCCGTCATGCACCAATGAGAGAGCAGCTTTTCAGCTCTCCTTCTACTCGACTTTTTTGTAACATCCATGAAAATTTACCAAACGATTGGAGTACCTTCTTCAGCATGAAAGCGAAAACATCGCTCTACATCAAATTCACTGCCAGATATGGAATTGGGGTCGCAAGCGGCCCATATGCCCAGACAAAAAGACCGTAACAAGAGAACCTCGACAGATTTAGTGTGTATCAGCCCCTCTACACGGAAGGTCTTCCCTGAACTCGAATCTGTGACTTGGGACGCCAGACACGAGTTCGTGACCATGACGATTCGGCTACGTGACCACAACTATTTCTTGAAAGAGAAATATAAAAGGTAAAAAAGTAACAATTCAGTTTTAAATTGTTTGCACTTATTTCTTTCATGTCGACGTGACGTTAGTTGTAAATTTTTAAAATCTCTAAACATAAAGTAGGAAAATATCAATCTTGAATTTTGCAAGAGCAATTTTTGTGTGTATTAAATATGTATTCTTACATTTGCAGCGCCCCCGTTTCTTTTATACATATATATTGAATAAAACCTAGAAAAAAACCCCGAAGGGGTAATCCTCTTGCTAAAAACTAAAAAAACTGTTGTCGAGGAGGGGGGGGGGATTTCCCATACCCAGGGACGTCTTAAGACTCTTTGGAGCCCTGGGCCCAAAGAAATCTTAAGTTATTGTGAGGCTCTCGGCCCCTATATAACAGTAGGCTCTACCTGAGATCTTTATAAGTAGACAGTATATAGCATGCATTGTCAAATTCTCGTTCAAAAGGTTATTTAAAACAAATAAATGTACACGATCTCAAAAACCTAGACACAAACCAGCTTGAGCGATGGCTGCATTTCGACTAAATGAGTTGAAGGATTGTTTATGGTATTAGACCTAGGCCCAGAAATGGACAACGGTCATCACACATAATAATACAGTTTTACTACTTTTGCCAGTTGACATGCAGTTTGAAATTCCCTGCTTTTCGCGGAATATATGTATAGGGAAATAATATTTGACCACATTAAAAGTATCAGGATCATGATATCATTAAGATGGAGTCGAGAACGAAACGAAGCCACTACTGAGGGTGAGGCCCAGGGCCCGGGCGCAGTTGGCACACATGCCTCAAGACGTCCGTGACTAAACCTAACTCTGGTGTGCGCCACTGCACATATGTTAAAATTTTTACCAATTATAGCACTTACTGTACTCTTTTAACATTGATATAACTTTTGTTTATTAATAAAATATTAAATTTTTTATATATGAATTGAGCCTTTTTTTCCCCTTCAGATTTTTACGTGGCCGTTGTAGCCATGTGGTCAAGGTATTGGATCGTGACTGTCATGTCATGAGTTTGAACACGGTACCACTGAAGACCAGCCGTGTAGGGGAGCTATGCACGTTAAATCTGTCGAGGGCTCAAATGTCCTCCCGTTGGTGTGGTGTGGTAGTTAGGAGAGGGGGTGCCAGCTCAGGTGTCGTCCTCGTCACTTGACCATGGTTCAAAATTACGAGGTCCGTCGCCAAAAGCCCACGTGTTGCTGAACAGTGCGACGTTAATATTCACTTACTCCAGATTTTTACTTCTAAAAATTTGCAGCCATTCATTGAATTCTCAATTGTTTATCTCAATCAATTACTTTATTTAAAATGGTTTTTTTATTAATTGGAAAGTATTATTTTAATATTTTTTTTCTAGAACCACATTCAATTATAATTATTTAGAAGCTTAAATAAACTAAATAAGCAAATACTGATTGCAAATATAAAATTACATCTAAAGAACTCAGTATTTTTGTGTGTGGGATAAGAATAACAATGTAAAAAATAGGTAATTTAGAATTTTCATTTTTTGTTCGATGTTAAAACAGCTTTTAATTTTTTTTTTATTTTATCTGTTTAAGTATGCAAATTAAAAACCTAAGAAGAGTTTTTCATTACAAGAGCTGGGATTCAGTAATTTCGTAACAGTTCTAAAACACTTTTTCTTTATAGAAATTTAACGAATCCGTTGTGAAAAAAAAATTTGAACTTGAAAGTGTGGAAGCTATTTTAGTAAATAATACACAGAAACCTCTAAAGCAATAGTTGCTTTGGTCATGTATTACTTAATAAATAATTTCTATTGATATCCTAATTTTTTTCTCTTTTGTCATTATCTGTTTCTGAATTCCATTCATAATATTGCTGGCATATATATTTAAATATTAACCTTACCTGATAGTAAATAATCTTTCGGAAAATAATTTTTTTGTACTAAATTGTTCATTAAAAAGCGAGTTAACTGTTAAATTATGTGAAAATCTTTACTAATCTGTTATTCTGTTTAAAAAAATTCTAAAATTTGAATTACCGTTGTTTTTCTTTTCTACAGGGAATTCCTTTATTTTCTTTTTTATAATAAAGCAACAAATACAAATAATCTGTAAATGTGAGTCCTTGTCTAGTGGTTGACACATTCCACAAAAAAAAACTCTCGAGTACCCATAAAAGAACCGAAGACACTCATTTGTTTCGGTGAAATCCAAAAGACACCGCATTTTTCTGTTCTATCCACTCGTAAAAACAGACGAAAACATCGTAAAACAATGCAGCCAGGGAAAGGGGGCAGGAAATATCGGTAAGGTAAATAATGCAGCCAGAAACAAATAGGAAGACCCATGTACCCCAAGGTGATCAATTCCAACCTGTTCAGATAGAGATCAGTGCTTCAAAGCAACCAGTGTATATTTCTTCGCCACCCCTTCTGGGATCCATCCCTTTATGGGAGAGATAAAAACAGAAGGACCACTGGTCAAGAGAGAATGGATGTTTGTGCCGAGGCTACAGCTGGGGCAAAGAGAACTTGCTGATTATCATTATTATCCCCAATTCATCTTACTTGTTTTTGCCCAAAGATTTGCAGAAAGCTCACATTTCGCAGCAAAGAGTTAATGGCAGTGTTTTGCTGCTGAAGAAATGTTGGGAATTAATTGATGGTTCTAATTTGGAAGAGAGGTAAAAAAAACTACATGGAACATTGTACTTTTCGTGGTTTTTAGGGATTGTTATGTGTTTTTCCAAAAGGGTAAGTTTTAAAGGTTTGAGTAGATAGATACATGTAATTAACCAATTGAGGTAAATCATTGTGGAAACACTGCCAGTTTGTTTTGTCCCCTCTTAAAAAAAAGTATAATTTCTAATCAATAACGAAGCATTAGTAAGTAATCAATAACCAGTGAACTGACTATAGGGTTATGCTCTTCTGAAATAAACAATGTTACATTGTTCTATAAGAAAGCTTTTTACCCGAAAATTTACAATTACTGTTTTGTTGTTTTTAAGTAAAGCAACTTATAAATTTTTGGCAACTGAATATATATATTCAGTTAGCTTCAGTTCAGTCTTTCATCACAAAACAAAGCTATTCACACTGATTGGTTCTAATACTACTTCATGTTTGTTTTCCTTGGTGCCATTTGGTAAGGATGAGAATGTCTTGATATAAATTAGGAAATTTTTACATCAATCGTGTGTTGTTTTTAACGCTTTATAGTTATTTATCACTTGTTGTTTTCTTTTGCAAGACTTCATTCACTCTAATTATTATTACCCCCCCCCCCCTTCCATGCAAGCTTTTGCATGTGTTTAGTGTGACAACTTAATCCTATTTTAAACTTCTCCACATTTTCTTACTTTTTCCAAGTGGGTATTTGAAATCTCCTTTGAATAATCGCATGCAGATATTTAAAAGGTAATGAGTAACGCACTTAAAAATAATATTCTCTTTAATCTTCGATATTAAAGAAATTCCTCCCTTTTCTCCCCTCGTTCCGTCGAGATGCGGCAGCCGGTTGAAAGACGGGCGTGGTTGTCAGAGATGTGACGTCATTAACTAAATCAACTGGATGAGTGGTTTTCCACTCACCCCCTCCACCAGCATTGTTGCGCTGCACTCATTGTGGACTGCTTTATATTCTTATGTAACACTTCAGCAAACTATTCGTATTTTTTTCCTGCTTATTATGATGAGTGGATGATAGAGATTTCTCTAAGATTCCACGTAAATGTATAACTGCTACCGTTACCTACTTCATTGTTTGTGAAAAAAAAAATTTCCAAAGTTATTGAATTTATGTTTGCTTATTGAGTGTATCTTTTTGAAACTTTGACCATTTATATAATAGTGATTCTTTTTAGTTAAATGTTTAAGTGTTTTATTAAGATTACCCGTGCAATAGTTAGACTTAAATGTTTTTTTTCAATTTTGGCTTATTTTCTACAGTTTTTCAGGTTATGTATAAATATTCTACTGATAGGACAGAGAAAGATTGTGATCACACAAAGCAAGCTTAACCCTACTTCCCATTGTAAGCTGGTGACAGCTCTAGAAAACTTTAAGTTTCCTATTTGGGTCAATTGCCTTGTTATATACGATACTTAAATACATTGGTCTTCCGCTCTTCGTTTTCGATTCTAGAATTTTTCCTTTCTCGATTATGTAGGATATCGTTGCTACAAGAAAATCTTTCTGGCACAGCCTATGGGAAATAGACCTCGGAGTAGACCTCCGTTAAGATGGATTGACTGTGTCGAAAAAGACCTAAATATTTTAAAGATTAAAAACTGGAAAATAGTTGCCAAAAGTAGAGATACCTGGAGAAAACTTCTGGAGAAGGTCAGGGTCCACCCAGAGTTGTCGAGCCATTGAAGAATTTATGTAGGATATATTATGCTTATATTCATTATTATTATTATTCATTACTATTATTATGTAGCCGACCAGCCAGTATGGTGGATATGACCCTCGGCTTATAACTGAGTGGGCTCGGGTTCGAATCCCGAATAAGGCATGGATGAATCTTCTTCGGGAAAAGAAGTCGGACTCTCGCATGTAATGGATTCCCGTCTAGAATGGAAAGCAGAGCACCCCTTCTGTTGTATGCTGGGATAATCATTAGTAATAAATGTTTGTATTGTATGTTTCTGTTCTTCCATTTAATAAAATTAGAGAAAAGAAAACATACTATATACTGCTGAAATTCATATTGATTTTAAAAATATATGAAACATAAATGTGGAGCTCGTCGTTGTCCATTAATAATCATGCATTAACTAAACAATAAGGCTATTTTAAACTAGTTTTCAGCCGAGGCGAACTTGTCATTTCAGCTTTGTAAGTTGCATTTAACCAGAAAGAAAATGAATATGCAATTTTGTATTCTGTAAAAAATAAGTGTCACTATATTTCAGTAGCGCACACAGGAATTTTTCAAGGGGGTGGGGAGGGGGGTCCAAGGTCCAAAGTCCACTGTTCTCGTACCATGCTTCAATACGCCGCCCAGCATATTCTTTTAATTTTGTTGATTTTCGGGAACAAAAAACAGTAAAAAATTAATTAATTAATGAATAATTAGCGTTAATTAATAAAATTAACCATTAAAAACAAATACTTAATTAATTTTTGCGTACATATACATAGAATTATAATCAATCGGAAAAAAATCAAGGGCTTTTGGGGGGCTCCGGACCCCTAGGACTCCCCCTTGTATGTGCCACTGCTATATTTAGTTTTTAAATACAGCAGTGCTATGTAGCTATATATCTAAAATAGCTATATTTAGTTTTTAAATACAGCAGTGCTATGTAGCTATATAGCTAAAATAGCTATATTTAGTTTTTAAATACAGCAGTGCTATGTAGCTATATAGCTAAAATAGCTATATTTAGTTTTTAAATAATCATTCATAATACGAAGTTTTTCATCTTTTTATTCCAGCAAAAAATGTCCGACTATAAAGTAGCAACAGTCTTTTTTTTTTTAAAAAAAAATTCCACTTCAATTCACGTTTGTGTGTGTGTAAATATCGCTACACACACAGTAACTACCCAATATATAAATCACTGTGACAACAGTCCTCAAAATATTAAATTTTAGCATAGTAACTAGACTAACTTACGAAAAGGTATTTCATACCCAAATTATTTAAAGTATTTTATATTCAATCGGATTGACAACCTCCATTATTTCTTTCCATGCTCTTTGGATGGAAAAAAGTCTCCAATTAGTTAATTGCATGCGGGTCCAGCTCATTAGCCGTTTAGGAGGAATTTCAGAAACAACAAAAAGCTTTCTTTCCACAAGTGATACCACGTTATTTGCTTTCAAGTAAGTTGAGCTATGCATAAAGATTTTTTTTTTCCTTTAAATATTTCTTTGGATTATTTAACTTTTTAAAGGTTACAAATGATGATTTAAACTAATATGTATTATGAATTCAATGTTTTTCTTATAATTAGGAATATTTATTTTATTTGCTTTTTTTTAATTTGTTACCGAAAGTTTTAGGTATTTAATATACATGCACATTTCTCTCTCTCTCTATTTCTATCTATCTCTCTCTATCTCTATTTCTATGTCTCTATCTCTATTTCTGGCTATCTCTATCTCTCTCTCTATATATATATTCTTCCAAAAAAAAAGCTGCTGCTGCGTATGTTTCTTAGTTTTAAAATTTTTTAAAAATTTAATCATAAAAGCAACTATATATTTTTTAATAGTTTCATGCATATTTACTAAGGCGATTTCTCTTTTTCACCCATTTAGAAGTTTTTTTCTAAATAAATTCTCCTAACCATATTTTACATAAGCTAAAAATATCTAACTATATTTTACACATGCAAAAAATATCTAACTATGTTTTACAAATGCAATTTTTTCGAAAATTTATATAAATATGCTAAATATACAGAACAACTTTAGAAATGAACTTTTAAGGGTAAGGAAACTAAAAATTACTGTATTTTTGCTTTAAAATTTGTGGCAGGCTAGTTAGGATATTCAGGGGAACTTCAGTTTTTTTTTTATTACCATTGTGTTCAAATAAAATAAAAAATTGCCGTGGGGAGAGAAATATTGAATTGATTTGATTCACTTTGTACACTAGGGTTTAATTTCATTAGATTTAATTTTACTTTACGCCACACTTTGAAGCAACACGCAAGAACGTCTTAAGACTCTTTGAAACCTTGGACCCAAAGAAGACTTTTTGAGGCCCTGGGCCTCTATGAAAAAGTAGGCCCTACCCAAGGACCTTTTAAGACTTCTTGAGGCCCTTGGCCCTTACACAAATGCAGGCCCACCTATTATACTTAAAAGTAGACAATACGTAGCATACGTTGTCAAATACTCGTACAAGCAATAATCCGAAACAAATAAATGTACATGACATACAATCACACAAACCGGCTCAACTGAATGCCGTCTTTTGATTGGTAGGTCTAGATCTCTACATGGACGATGGTCATCGCACGTAGCCAGTTGACATTTTGCTCAAAATTCCCAGTTTTTCGGAGAAAACAACCAGAAAAAACATTTGACCGTTGAAACTATTCAAATCATGGTTTTATTAGGGCTGAGTCAAGAACGCGAGACGAGGCCGCATTGTGGCCGAGGCCCTAAGTAAGGGCCCAGTTGGCCCATGTCATAAGACGTCAATGGCCCTACCTAAGATCGCCCTAAATTATAAAGCATGCATTGTCAAATACTCTTTTAAATGGTAATTTGAAACAAATAAATATGCACGACTCACAATCTCAAAAACCTACGAACAAATCGGCTTGACCGAAGGCCGAATTTCGACTAAATGAATTGAATGATTGTTTATGGTATTAGGCCTAGACCTAGACATGGACAATGTGTGATCATCACATAATAATACACTCTTACCACTTTCGCCACTTGACATCCAGTTTGAAATTTTCTGTTTTTCGGAAAATATGTACGGGAATAATATTTGACCATTAAAACTATCCGGATCATGATCTTATTAAGATAGAGTCAAGAACAAAATGAGGCCCCACCGAGGGCGAGGCCCTGGGCCAGGGTCCAATTGGCCCATGCCTTGAGACGTCCCCTGGCAACACAAGGGGTGTTGATGGCAAACCTTTTTTAAACTACGGTCAAGAGACGGGGAAAACATTTGAGATGGCACCCCTCTCTGAACTTCTACACCACGTCAACGAGAGGACTTTGAACCTCGACACATTCAATTTAGTTTACACTAGGGCTATTGACAGTGGAACTTTCAGTTTTGAGCCTCAGTCAAGTAAGGAGGAATACATCTGAGATAGCTCTCCTCCATTCCCCAAACTTCTAAATCACATCAACTTCGTCTCAAACTGTTGGGTGCGCCCTTCTTGAGAGGCCCGATTACCTTAGGAGGAAGGCGCGAGCATATCGAAATGTCAAAAATAAAAAATTATTAATTTAATGAAAGGAAGTGAAACAAAATACATTCTGACATTATAAAAACACACGTTGGATGTTTATTAAAATTTGTTCCAATTTAAAAATTAGAAAGGAAAGGTAACAGAATGTTTATCTTCTCCAATGGCTCGACAGCCCTGGCCTTCTCCAGAAGTTTTCTCCAGGCATTTCTACTTTTGGCCACTGTTTCCCAGTTTTTGACATTTAAAATATTTAGGTCTTTTTCGACACAGTCAATCCATCTCAACGGGGGTCTGCCCCGAGGTTTATTTCCCATAAGCTTTGCCAGACAGATTTTCTTGCAGCAAAGATCTTCATTCATTCTAGCCAGATGACCAGCCCATTTAAGTCTCTGTAATGTGACATATTTTACAATATCAGGTTGTTTGTAAATTTTGTAGAGTTCTAAATTAGATCTTCTTCTCCATAACCCATTCACTTGGATCCCACGAAGAATGCAGCGTAAGATCTTTCTCTCAAAAATTCCCAAATCACGTAAAGTTAATGGCCAAGTCTCTGATGCATAAGTCAAGTAGCAATTTAGTTCTTAATTTGAGAAAACTGGATTTTAAATAACTCTTCAAGGCATGAAAACTTTTATTAGCAGCGATGATTCTTTTATAAAATTCTGGGGCCAAGTCATTTTTATTACTTATCTCTTTTCCCGTATAAGTAACATTGTTAACTTTTTCATATTTATAATTGCTGATTTCTACATGACTAAGTTGTAAGTCGGACTTTAAAGAAGGTAAATATTCAGTTTTATTCTCGTTTACAGATAATTTAATTTTTTTTATCACTTTGTTCTAATGCTGAAAGGGCCTGTTTAAGAGCTGGTGCTGTTCGGGCAATAATATCAATGTCATCAGCATATACCAGTATTCGAACTGACTTATTAAAAATATTTCCTCTAATATTGATCTTTGAATATCATTTACTTATGCTATTACTTAAAAGTGACGTACTTAAAATATTTATTACTTAAGAGTAATATATACAAAATATAAAACTTATCTTAATAACCTCTACGGTTTATAATCAAGGTTGTATTGTAGATTTAGCAACAAACGACTTTATTATTGCATACAATTCATCGTTATTGTATGGAGGAGTGTGATGAAAATTATGCTTGAAAATTGGGTCGCTAATATTAAAAGTTTGAGAAGAACTGTCGTAGAGAGAAAAGAGAGCTGTTAAAAAAAGTGCGTTTATTAATGAACGATCCGATTTTCTTAAAATTTTATCTCTCTCTCTCTTTCTTACATACACCGTTCTCTTCTTTTCTTCATGGTAAAAAATTCAACTATGTATATGTAACACAACAAAAACATTTCAACTGAAAACAACAAACAATACTGGAAATTAGTTTAATTGTGCATTAAAAATAATATCTAAATACATTTTTATACAATGTTGACCTTATAAATAGCACACACATTCGAATAAAATTTTATAATATTGTTCGAACATTTGAAAATCAAATACAACTGAAAATTCAGAAAGCATTAATGATCACCATATTGTTGCCAGAAACGGTCTATAATAAATAACAAACGCTTTTAATCACTGGAGAGGAAAAAACTATTTCATGTATTTAATGTATTAATAAATAAAGCTACAACTATTGTAACCCATATATAGACAACAAATTATACTATCAGACGAAACAATACATCAAAACAATTCAACTCCGCTTTATTCATTTTGACCGACATTGTTAAAAACAAATGCGCCATGATAATTGGTCGAAATATCTCTTAGAATTATTCGAATTAATTATATTTAAATCAGAACGTTGTTGCCTAGCAACAGTGAAAATGTTCTTGACGTAATTTGTTCGTTGTGCGGATAGTTGGAGAGGGGGGGGGGGTAACTTTTATCGCCATGTGACGATGTGGAACAAATTCTTAAATGGAATTTAAATGAAACGGTATGCGACTTTGTTTAAATAAATGTATGTAGCTTAAATGCAATGAATGTGTACAGTTTGGAAATTCTTTAAGAAATAAACCTATACTCAGAGAGTTATCACTAAATAATTCAGCAATGTATTTTTAATACTTTTAATACATATACATGTAATATCTTTAGTATATTTCTGAAAAGGTTTATAAATTTATTTAATATATATAAAAGTATGGTCATATAGAAAGATGTATATCTTTGAAAGAGCTTTGAAAATGTTAGAAAAGTTATCAATGCTTGTAAGGATAAATGCATAACGTTTCGATTCATTTCAAAGGCAGACACACGTATGATGAAAATTTGCATCTCGGTGCTATTCAAGACGGAATGATTCACAGTTTAATTCAACATTTGCTATTTGCAGAATTTTCATAACACTCAATTCTAAGACGTAGACATTGACTCAATTGACTTTAAAGGTTCAAAGGTTTCTATGCAAAAGGTATTTGAGTTAAATTGTAACTCAATAGAATTTTCATACATTAAAGTTATCAAAGATATATTAGCTGAATTCAGGTAAGTTACAAAATGAGTTAGATCGATAAATGTATCTCTATTCAATGTGTTACATGTAATGTACACTGTAATAACATTTAATTTGATACGGTCTCTTTAAAGCTCAGCAAAACAAACTATAACTTAACAAAAAAAGAGGAATTGTATAACACTTCACTAAAGTCATTGAGGAAAATAGTTTATTAAATATAAATTTAGTATAGTAGCTTTATTAAATGAAAACTTGGAATCTTTTTTTTCTTTCTCATCAAACAGAAGATTGTTATAAAGGGCTGTATTGTAAAAATTGGAAAAACTTACGGTGCAAATAATAATACAAAATATTTCAACACAAACATGTTCTTTTAACAAAGTTAAGATTCTTAAAAAAAATGCAGTACAAATAAAAATTATATAAATATGTAATTGTGGAAGATATATATTCAGACAGTAGCGCACACAAAAATTTTTCAAGGGGGGAGTCCGTGGTCGAAAGTTCCCCAACTCGTTTCAACCTCAAGACAACACCAGTTAATTCTTCTGGTTTTGTCAATTTTAAAGCAAATTAGTACGCAAAAAACAAAAAAAAAAAACTGTACTTCTGAACTCCTCCAAAGCTTTTTTGCATATTTGCTTTGAATATCCAGAGCTATTCGTTGAATCAGTGAGTAGGTCAAGATTCACTAAAAATCTACATCCACTAAAAACCGGTTACAGAGAGGCTACATCTCAATAAATGGGCTAAATTCATATGACGTCATTATCACATGATAACTGCAATCACGTGTTTTTTTTTTTTTGACAATCAGTTCATAAATTCATGTGATGTCATTGTCAAATGATAAATACGATCTTGGGTTTCCAGCCAATCAGATCATGTGCTTCGCTATTGCCAACTTTTGCTTTTTACAGAAACTTTCTTTTAAATAGAGTTCAAATTTTTAACAATAATAATGCGAATATGTAAGCAAAGTGTACTTGATTTAAAAAAACACACGTAATGTAAGAATTTTTTTTTTTTAAACTATTTGTGAAGAATCTTAATACTTGAACATCTTTATCCAATGATCAAATTTGAAAGTAGAACAACAAGTACAATTCTAATGTTCATTTTGAATTCAATGAAGAACACGTGATTCTATTTACCATGTGACCACCATAAATTTTGCCCATCCAGCTAGTGATTTTTTTCCCTTCAAAATCGCAGTGCTTAGCTACTAAAGTCTTCTCACGATGTGGAGGTATGAAATGCCATCTTAGTTGTTATCCATATCTTCTGGATGAAGATAAGGAGAAAAACTAAAAGTTGGTTATGAAGGAATGCTATCCTTATCTTTCAGTAGCCCTATTGTAGTTCTAGGGAGAAATGTGAATTTAAATAAACTAATCGGTGAACTATCTTCAGAGCTAAAGTGCTACATTTCTACTATCAGCAGACAACTTAAGCCTAAGTTTCGACATACGATTATTAAACAATAGCATTCCTTTTCGTATATAGATTAAAATATTTCAACCGATGACGAAATAGTTTCTGCATTTATTGAAAAGCTAAGTGCGTTTTATCTGTCTTTGACTGTAGCATAGAAGAATTTTTTTAATGGATGTTCTCTATCAGTAAGCTTTACCCCACTTCCATTGTAACCAAACAAAAAGAACTTCTCTAACCCCTTTCGGTATTCTGACCAACCCACTGCTAATACGTTATACCTTGATACCCTACGGGGTTCAATTTGCTTTCTAAGTAAAGAAGGGGCGGACCAGCCAGATCGAATCTACTCGCCTGACTATCCCGGTCTTGTTTACCCACCAGGAAGAAAAGGAAAGGGGTTAGGGTCCAATCGTCCATCTTGGCAGGAAATGACCACCCATAGCATACAATGCACCCCGTAATAATGATTATTGGTTGGTAATTTATCTTGTTCGCCATTGCTTTTTCATCTGAAGTCTTGTAACTGTCATTCTAGAAATGGGAATTCTGGTATTGTATCCAAGTAAGGCTGAGTAAGTATAGGTTTAGATAGGATGAGCGGTTTGGGTGTGGATTATTGAATGCCGTGGTCCGGCTGTGTTCTGCACCTGCAGAGAGCCCCCTCCACCATCCCTTTATTCTTATTCTCCACAGAGAAGTAATATACTCAACACTAAGAGTGTAGTACATATTCGTGAAAGAGAATCCTTTGCGTTTTTGAAAGAAAGTTCTTAAGACTGATCAATCAGTTTATTGTCAAACTTTTTTTTTTAAAGAAAAAGTGTATACAATAGATGTAAAGGCTTTTCAGTAGCATTTTGTGAAATGCATTTATATATTCGAAACTATTTCTATGACAATGAAGACCGACATCCTTACCACACCTCGATATAGCAAGACCCTTTGTATTTAAACTGCGCTTTGATTTTGTAAAATAATCATTGCCGAATAGACGAATCTTGCAAATTCTTTAAGAATAGCGCACGACTTTTGAATTAGACATTAATAACTACAGATGAAGAGAGGGGAGGAGATATATATACTTCAGGACACTTCTTTATTTTATATAAAGAGGGGGAACTCCGTATGGAGAGTGAATTAAAGAAACTAACTATCTGTGCAAAAAAGAAACAAATATATAAAAGCAGGGTTTACTGTGCATCCAGCGTGCTATTTTTTTAAACGAATTTTTTATTTGAATAGTTCGGCAATTCTTTTTCAAGTCGCTTTTTGATCATGGCTCTTTTTAGAACGCATTCCATATTTTCAATATTCTAGCATACGTTATTGATCGAATTGAAATTTTAAACTTTCAAAGACTGTGGTCTTTCAGTATCATTTATGAGCATCGAATCAATGAAATCATGAATACAAAAAGACGAGCACACATACACACTTAATCGATTTTGATATAAAACATTATCATCTTGTTTTAATTTATCTCAAAATATATGTTTATGTATTTCGTAAGTAATTAATTTTATCGCCAAATAGAGACAATAAGCATATAAAACATAAGCATTAAAAAGCAAAGTATTATTGAAATCATAAATAAAAACATTGTAATTTCTTTTTCTCTATTTTTTTCGAAAAAATTCCCCGTAGAAAATAAATTAAAAACTATTCTGACTTCATATTACAACACTGTTTAAATGAAATCATGACAGGATATAACAATCAAAAGCTACTTGATTTAGTTTTATTTTTTGCTTCGTTTTTGAATTTTGCCTTTGTTCGATTAGGTATTTGAAATCGCAAACATATTTATAATTTAGATCATAGGTTCCCAAACTTTTTAACCTCATAGACCCCTTGACAGGTTTTTCAGTTTAGGTTAGACCCCCTACTTACCTAATATGAAATGTGTGCAAATTTATCAACTTAAATGTGTTTTTGACTGCTGGTATACAGCTGTATTTACTTTAAAAGATTAAAATTTTTAACTGTAGTGAAGTATAGAATAGTTTAAAACTTAAGAAAACACATGTTAGTTAATTTAATTAGTTAGTTAATTAAATTAAAGTTTAATTAATGCATAAAATAACTGAGCAACAAACAAATGCTTTTAGAGGGAATGAGAAATCTGGGGATGCAATAATAAAATTTCAACATTTGGCATGAATCAGGTTTTAACACTAAATATATATCCTCGATTAATATAGTGTCCAGTATTTTCTTCTTTCTTTTTTGTTTTGGAGATTGACAAGTGCACTGAAATTCCTTCCAATTTGAAAAACATTCTAAAACCAAAACAACAAAAACTTTCTCAAGATATTCCATAATATGGAATAAATAACAGGTATATATATTTAAAGCTAAAATTGTTCACATCGTTTGTAAACTTCAAGATCTTCGTTAGTGCATATTCCTAGAGCTTAATTCTTATAATCTGACTTTTTTTCTCAAAGTGACCAAATAAATTCATTGTCTACACACACTGTGGTACTACGATAATCAAAACATTCTCAAAACTAGTTTTAAGATCTAAAAAAGGGCATTTAAATGTTGGCGACGTTCGACATTATGCTCCTTTAGCTTAATTCTGGCAAGAAATGCTGAAATGGAATTTGTTTTAATAAAATTTATGCTGTCGCCTTGTAACTGCAATTAAACCTCATTAAATTTAGTAAATAAATCTGTTAAATAGGTAAGTCTAGTTTCCCTTCGATTAAATTTCCTTTTAATATTAGTCACGATCTGGTTTGATGAGAGCCACTATCGTAGACCCCCTTTACATCTCATGGACCCCCAAATTATTTTTTGGCTGTCGTGGACCCCTTGCAGATCGTCATAGACCCCTGAGGATCTATATAGACCACTTTGGGAATCACTGATTTAGATCATTGGGGCACTCAAAAGTTTCTCACGGGGGGGGGGGGGGACAGGGTTGAAAGTGCACTATTTTCGTATGATACCTCAATACGGGGCAAAACATATTCTTTTGACTTTTTCAATTTTTGGAATGAAAAAAAACAGTAAACAATAAATTTTTGAATTAAAAAGAACATTAATTAATAAAATAAAATGTTAATGACAAGTACTTAATAAAATTTTATAAATACTATATAATTAAAATTATCATCATTCGAAAGAAAAATAAGGATTGGGGAGGGGGTCTGGACTCGTGGATTCCCCCCTTATGTGCACCGCTGATTTAGATTCGTTTTACCGTAAGTTTAAATTCATTTTTACGAATTCGTAAAGTCCCTTGAAAAATGCCTTGTTGATTTTTAGTTCTGCTTCTCTTGTTGGTTTAATTCTGATTTTCATTTCAATTTCCTTTACAATTTTCATATTCCTTTTCTCTCAATTTTCCGTGAGGTATATCAATTCTTTGCTGTTATCGTATTGAATGTGCTTTCGGTTGTCGTTTTCTTCCTTGTAATTTGGAACCACGGTCAAATGACTAAGTCGACACCTGAACTGGCATCCATCTCTACACATACACGCAACTCAAACATGAGGACTTTGTACCACATCACAGATTTTATGTGTATCAATCAACCGCATTTTCTAATGTGTACTTAGTGGAATCAGGAATCGAACACGTAGTTCAACTGAAGCATTAATGATCACAAGCTTGCTGCCTTGACCACTCAACTATGGGACCTATTTAGGATTTGCGTGACAAATTTTGTTTTCTTTCCTCTATTGTATGATAGGACATGTTTGGGAAAGTCATGATATTCAAATACATAATAGCTTCCCTAAATAAATAATATGTTGCGTCGTCTAACACTCATCAGCCCTTATGAATTTTAAAACAGTTAAGTATAATGTGGTAGGTACATTTAAAAAATAGTTTTCATGAGTTTATTATTGAATTTAATAACTGCATAAAACTGCACAGATAAATTACTTACGGCCTACTAAAAGCACAATTAAATTCAGTCACTTAGCTTGGAATGTTTTCGCCCCATTGTTATAGATTTTATCAAAATGCACATGCACAACTTAAATGTAAATGTATTCATTACCTTGCAGCTACCCCTTCTCCCACAAACTGCAAACAACACAGGACAGATATCAAAATACTCAACAACTGATCTGCGTCTTTTTCGTTCCAGACCCGAGGACGAATAGTTCAAATTACTCTGCAATCAAGTAGTAACAGAGGTCGCCAGAATTGACCTATCATCAATACAGCCCACTATGCAATGGAGACTCAGGAATTGAACTCTAGATGGCAGCCCAATCTAACTCTACTAGTTGATTATACACACCATGGAGATTCGAAAACGTTCCCTATAAAACACGACGAGTAATACAAACGACCGCTAAACTCGCCACCTCAGCATGAGACTGCTCACAGTATTAACGGGAAATGTTCCAGATGATGCTCAAACCTACTGGGGATGCACATCAATTGCAGTAATAGCTAATAATCTTTCACAAAGTACATCAACAGTCAAAAAGTCTCTTCTAGGAAGAGAGGGGGAGGGTCATGCGACCTCTTCTTCCTTGAAGTCGCAAACAAAGAATAGGAATAAAAGTGCCGAGTAGGAATTCCTTTTCGTTCTAGACATCTTACGCGTGCGGTCCGGTTTCGAAGAGGGGCAGTTTGAATCCCTCTGTCCTAACAGTAGCCAAGGTCATCGGGGGGGGGGGGTTACGTCACCAACACACCCTATACTGAAACCCTTTACCACTAACTTTACTAACTCGGCTATATTTTTTGGTGTTAATGTGTACGTACGATTAAAAAAAATTTTTAAAGTACGAATAGTAATGAAATGATAAATAATATGAACTTTGTGCGTGTGTGTGTGTTGTGTGTGTGGTGTGTGTGTGTGTGCTATACACAATTATTTACATAAATTAAGTCATTGTATACATCAAAAGCCTTTGATTCAAAGAAATATTAGGAAATCTCTGTGTTATATTAATTAATTCAATGCAAATAAATTCGAGAAAATTCACAAGTTCTATTCGTTAAAGTCCTTGAAACAATTATGATGTTTATCAGAGAAAGTTCGAGAACTTTTCTAAATTCATGAGTACAGATGGTCGAGATTTATTCTACAGTAGAGAAAAATTGATTTTAAGCTGCGCCATCAAATTTCTAATGAAGCTCATTACGCAGTGAAATACTCATAGCTCGAGGGTCTAAGCCAAAACGGAAACCTACTTTAAAGTAATTACTGGACGGAAGTTGTTTTGAGAAAATTGGAGAGCATTTATTCGACCAAGCAGAGTTTTCACAACATTTTAATCCTTATGTGTTTTATAACAACGTTAGTGTAATGATTCATACTGCCATGGGAAAAAGCTCACACTACATATCTTCTGTGTATAAAGGATATTCCTTTCAGGAATAAACAATTTAATCTATTATATTGTGAAGTAGAGGTTACTCTTTAAATATCTTTGTTAGAGTAGTGTAGTAGAAGCAGTTATCTTTGTTAGCAGTATCCATTCAAAAGAACAGCAACCGAGAAAAGTAACCATAAAATTATTTTGGTTTACCACACACACATTTATTTTATTTACACACACACATAATTTATTATAAGTGATTGTTAGAAATAAGTACAGATCCATGCAAGAATAAGGTATTATAGGAAATGTCTAGAGAATTTTAAATCGATTAATCCCTGGCGTATTTTGTAACCACTAGGTGCAGTGGCGGATTAAGCGGGTGTCGGACCTGGCAGCCGCCAGGGGCCCCCAGCGCTGGTAAGGGCCCCAAGCTTGTTAAGTGCACAGGCCACCGACAAACCAACCACGCCACCTTGGAACAAGAAATGAAAAAAAAGGTACAATGAAACCCCTGCTAGAAATTTATCGAAATGCAAAAGAAATCCTAATGCAGAAAAATTTTGAAAATATTTTTAACAATACCGAAATCGAATGCATCAGATGAATGATCTTTTTTAGTTTTAAAACGTGTTAAAAATAATTCAAGAAGTAGTATGGGAGGAAACACAAATTGAACAACATGGCCATATTATATACAGAATAATATGTTTTGGACAAAATAGATATGGTATAAATAATTGATGAATTGCCAAAGAGAAATCAAACTGTATAGCAAAACTGTAAGCTCTTAAGTAAGGTTTTCAATTTTTTTATGCAGTTAAGATTTTTCTTTAGCCATGAGTTTTTTATAGCAATACATTATATTTTGAGAATTTAAAGTAAGTGACTCTTTTCACTATTTTAGTTTTTCGACTCTTAAGCCCATGGACTTCAAACCTTTTACCGCCAGGGGCCTCCAACTATCTTAATCCGCCTATGACTAGGTGTATGCATGCTATGTACAGGGTGTCTTAAGGCATACACAATGGGCCAGTCACTCGGGTGGGGCCTTCATCTTAAGACCTGATCCAGATACATCTTAATGGTCAAAATATTGCATTTTCTCGAAAAGGCTGAATTCAAACGTCTGTCAACTGGCAAAGTGGTAAACTCGTATAATTATGGCAGTACCATTGGTCCATGCCTCATGCTCATAACCATCTCAACTCATGGATAGCAAAGGGTTGATACAGTCGCTTTAGTTTGTGCCTTGCTTTTGAGATTGTAGTCATGCCATTATTTATTTAACACACATTTGATCGAGTATATTTACAACGCAAAGCATGTCTACTTTTAAGACCAGGTAGGCACTTACTTTTTGTAGGGCCAGGGCTCAAATCTAAGAGCTTTCAGGCATGGCCTCAGAGCTTTAAGACGTCCCGGCTAGCGGAACAAAATCATTGTAACCTCCTTGTGGGAGTTACTTGGCTTATTTATGTACAACCAGTGTAAAAACTACATGAAACATTATAAGGTGGATTTTTATTGGGATTTAAAATTACAAACTTGAGCAAAATGTTCTAGGGTTACAAAATTGTAAAAATAGAAAATTAGAATTAAAATTACAAATCTTGTGAAATTGTCCGAATTGTTCTTGAACAAAAAGCTTTCCACATGAGTGGACATATAGCATAGGGGTCATTGTTCCATTTTCATCACTTTCATCACAATAGGTAATGCGTATCAGAACCACTGTCGTATTCCGGTATTCCGCAAATATCACTTGCAGTCATCAATACCACTATCGGCGTGTCAGTATCACTTATCGTTGAAATTAACGACTGATGCCATGACAGGCAAAGTAAAGTCAACAACAAAACAGTTAAACTTTATAAGGAAACGAAACATGAACAGAACGTGCGCCTCAGTCAGCATCAAAAGGAAATGAAATAATGTTGTAACTCGAAGGAGTATCCTAGATATATCTGGTAGATAGAGTACGCAGATAATGCTGCTGGTACGCAAAGGGTTAAGAGGAGAGGAAATGTATAGAAATAAAATATTTTCCAAAAATGAACATTTAAGTGTGACAGAAATAATGATACCATATTTCACGATGAGAATGTCTATATTTAAATTTTAGAGGTGCTCTAAGGGTGACTTAAAATGTAAATCGTCAGCCAAGCTCGCTACATGGTGTATGGTGATAAATAAGCTGTTTGTCAGTCCTTCACATTTGCCAGAAATACTAAGAGATCGCTAATTCTCCCCACTAAAGGAAGGGTTTTAGAATTGCTTCGAAAATGACTTTATATCTGTCTAGTGGAGGACTAGCACAAGAATACAGGCATAGAATGTAACTGAGGTACTAGGTACTGTCAAGTCTCGTGGCGATGTTGTAACGCAAGTGAGGACCAGTAACCTTCGTGGAAGGAAGATCTCTATGCACTCAGGGTGTGAACAATTGTCCTAAGCTAATGAGTTCTGGCTATACGCTGCTTCTAAGAGAGAGGAGATATGTTTATTATCGGTCGTAACTATTTTGAAGAATGCAAACATTAGGACTTTTTACTAATCAAATTAATTGGATTGAAATAAGCAATATCGTAAATGGTGAAATTAAAATAATAAATATTCATTAAAAACGATTATTGTTTTAGTTTAATCATATATCAGTCATCAAAATTTAATTTCATAGAGTTTTCATAAATAACATAAAAATATAAATAACTAAAGCTACTGCAGTACAGGGATGTCATTAAGATCTTTGAGGCCCTGGCCCTTCACAAATGTAGGGCCCACATATGACCCTTAAATTAGACAGTACATAGTATATATATGTGTGTGGTTGCCAAATATTCGTACAAATAGTAACCTGAACAAATAATAAATGTGCTTAATTTACAATCGCACAAACCAGCCCTCAGGGGCTTCACCTTCTATTAGAGGAGTACGGGTGTCACAATCCCGAGGTGCCCTAGTGATCTTTTCCTTTCTACAGGGGTTTACTACTTTGGATGAACATGGGCTTCACGAACGCGGGTACCCTAGTGATCCTTCATTTTCGACCCCTTCTGTCATTCACTATCATTCTTCTCTTCCCGATCTAACCGGTGAATATTAAACAAATGTTTGGCGCAGTATAGCCGAACTCGGTTTGCCAATAAACACCAAAATCACCACTCACTCACTCACGCACAAACCAGCTCGACCGACTGCCGCCATTTTGATTGAAGGAGTAATGATGGCGTATGGTGGTAGGCCTAGACCTATACATGGGAGACGGTCATCACATGTAGCCAGTTGGCAAAATACGTTTTCGGAGAATACACTAATTGACCATTGAAATTATTCGAATCATGATCTTATTAAGACTCAGAACGAGATGAGGCCCCCGTTGTGGTTGGAGGCCCAGCCCAGTTATTCATGCCTCGTATATAATATATACGAAGTATATATAATTACTGAGTTATAACTATATAATTATAACTCTGATAGTATATAATTACTGAGTTCAAGCTGCTTATGTTCCGTAAACTAAAACTCAATTCCATCCATTTACAGTTTTATTTAACAGAATTCAAATCGCATTGTATTAGAAACTTTTGACAAATGTAAATGTAAGCAAAGCAAAGATGTTTTAAGGCATGGGCCAATTGGGCCCGGGCCACACCCTTGGTGGGGGGTCTCGTTTTGTTATCGACTCTGTCTTAATGAGATCAATTAATGAGATGTCTTAATGGTTAAATATTATTGCCGTACATATTCTCCGAAAAACAGGGAATTTCAAACTGGATATCAACTGGCAAAAGTGGTAAGAGTGTATTATTATGTGATGACCGTTGTCCATGTCTATGCTTAGGCCTAATACCATAAACAATCATTCAATTCATTTAGTCGAAATTCGGCCTTCGGTCAAGCCGATTTGTTCATAGGTTTTTGAGATTTTGATCCGTGCACATTTATTAGTTTCAAATTACCGTTTGAACGAGTATTAGACAATGCATGCTATATACTGTCTATTTTTAAAGATCATTTTGCATAGGGGCCCAGGGCCACAAAATATCTTCTCTGGGCCTAGGGCCTCAAAGAGTCTTAAGACGTCTCTGAATGTAAGCCTTAATAGAATATATCATCGAACGAATGCGATCAAAACTCGATTTCACAGGATTAACCATAAGAAAAATGAGAGAGAGTGCACTTTGAATCTGGCTCAGCCACAAACATTTGAAAAATCATAATATAGTAATTTGAAAAATGAACTAGTATTTTTGAACTTTTTATTGTTTGGTAGTCAGAAATAATTTTCTGAGAACGGCTAGAAAAAGAAGAAAAAGTTATCTTTAGAAACTTTGCCTTTTTGTCGCCCTTTTACACGTTCATTCACGTTCACGTTCGTTATATCCAACAGCTATCATGATTTATAGACAACCCATCCTAGTTTACTCAGGCCTTTTGTTAAACTTTCCAGATGACCTTGGATTAGTTCTTCCGGGAAAACTTGAGCAGATCTCCTTCCTTTATTTCACCCCAGTACACGAACTATGTTTGTGTACCCCGTTTCTTCAAGATAAGAGATGACTCCACGGGAGGAAGGGGATCCAAAGGGGACATATTTCTCCAACGGTCAACTTGTTTATTTGCTTAACTCTGTGGGCTTATTAGCAACGACCTTGTGGACAAGTCCTGCAAGAGAAACTTGGAAGCAAAATAACTGGAGTAGACAACAATACAGTTCACATTTTTTAATCATGGCCAATTCGTGACTGGTAAGTGATTCTCTGCTTTATCTAACAAAGTTTCAGCAGGCAGGAAATATAACGAAATAATAAGAGGATATATAGCAAGTCTCTCTCTCTCTCACACACAGTAATATAAAAAAAATGTGTGTGAAAAAATTCAATTTATTTGAAAATTTTCAATTAATCAATTTTTGCTACTCAATCTCTTTTAAATATAAAATGTTTCCGCTTTCTCTTCTGAGTCACGAAGACTTGGTATTTTTCTTGAGCCTCTCAGAATTCAATCTCTTAAAGTTGATTACAAGAACGAAGATAAAAAGTTTTTTATGGGCAGTTAGCATCTTGTGCCTCAAAAAAGTGTTGAATTAGCAGAAATCAGGAAAACCGTTTTTTCTGGATTTTAAAAACTCCAGACGCTTTTCCAATGCTCTCTTTTCACTTTTTAAATTTTTATCACTTACCAGGTAAGACGTACGATATGTTACTTGCCATCATCATCATGGCTCGTATATAATTAAAACTCCAAATGAGAAATTCCAAAATAATTTTTTAATCATATGAAAAGAGCTAACTAAAATTATGTTGGGTATTCAATGACTGTGACTTTTAATAAACCGACAAAACGAAAAATGAACCTTATATAATCATATATAAGGGTTAGATCTTTTTTACGCTACTAAGTCCTGGTAGATTTTTACGCCTGTCGTTAGCCTTAGCTTTGAGCACCATGCAGGTGACAGTTCGATTTTGCTCGGTTTCTCCCCAATTTTGAGGGAACCCTGGGGGTGGCTGTATGCTTTTGACACCCTGGGGGTTGTCAGGGGCGTCCCACCTCTCTTCCTCTTCCGCCAACCTCACGAGGGGGCTTGCGGCTTGACGGCTACTTAGAGTATCCCGATGCCACACACACACGAAGGCACTATACATTTACAAACATCCATGTCTTCTTCGGGATTCGAACCCAGACCCTCCTGCACCACAGTCAGCGTTACTAAACACGATACCGGATGGGTGGCTGTATGCTTAGATCTTTCTTCTATCACGTTATTATTTTCGCAACGAACTTATGAAAAAACGGTGTATGTGTGTGTATGTATATAGTTTATAATCTTCAAAATCCTATAAGGTTAGAATCCTGTTAATCAAACTTAACCTTACTTCATTTCCTAAATTAGTGAGTGCATTAGAAAATCTAATAGTTTTCAATTTTGATCAATTGACTTTTTTATATATGTATTCATTTGTTGTACTTGTGGTTTTCGGTTTGAGAATTTCGACTTGCTCTGCTATGTAGAATACTTAATTAACGCTTCATTTCTTCTATTTATTATTATATTAGGAGTACTGTAGGATCTACTTCTTCAAGAGATGTGTTATTACTGTACTTACAGAGCCCTAAATCGTTCACGGCCAAAAAGAAGAAAAAAATCAAAAACAAACATAAAATAGATACACTGAACGTTTCCCCATTTTTATAAATTATGCATACTATGGATGCTAAATATTACTAATTTTATGTATTTTGAATTTTTTTAAAATTAAAATAGTTTTTTTTTCTCGCATGGCCAAGAAACTACAATTGTGACTAGTTTTTTTTTTTTTATCTGATACGCATATACTCAAACATCTAACAAATCTAGATAAAAATCTATTTTATCTTAACTTTTGCAATGGGTACATCTTTCATGGGACATTAATAGAATCGGATGCTTCTGAATCCATATATGGCTCTATATTCCGTAATTTTCTTGCATCAGTTAGGTCAAGAACTACTAAAAATAGAACAAGCCGATTTCTAACAACAGATCCTAACAAAAGGGAGAAAACATGAATGGAAAAAAGAAAAAGAAATATTTATATTTCAAATCAAACTCCTGCAATAAATCTGATCTTGACAACAATCTCTTTCGTTATTTACATCTTGACTCATCATTTCCAAATCATTGATTGCTTCGCCTCGCTGCGTTAGCAGATCACCCTCACATCTGAAACGATTATTCGTTCCAAGTCGCCAAGCAAACCCCTTTCCGATCAAAGCGTGACGCCAAATTGATTGACACGTTGCTTATTCAAAAGGTCGTTTTAGTTCCGGTGGACCAGTTAAAGACCATCTCATCTTCCCCATGTTTGCGAATGCTTCTAATCATATGCCCACTGGTACATACAAAGCGGCCTGCTTGAAAAACATCTGCCGGTAATTACTGCCCGCCAGCAACTAATGAGCACCAATTGCAGAAGTCATCCGTCAAATAGCGGTCCGGTGGTCCGTCGATGTCTCTATTACTCGGAACCCCGAGTCATTTTCTTTCTTTCAAAAGAAATATAAGAGGTTTCCTTTCGAGTATTTAGAAGGGGTATGGTTTAAGATGGAACGAGTCGGATTTTCAGTGTCATCCGTCACATTTAACATCAAATCCGGTTTTCTCCCTTGGCGGGATGTCCGGATATGAAATTGAGAAGTATAGTTCTGACGAGTAATGAGCATTTTGCGTTAAATAAATAACAATATATATATATCAATGGTGCACATGGCAATTTTTCAAGAGGTGGGGGGGGGGGGTGAGGGTCGAAAGTCAACCTTTCTCGTGTCAGACCCCAATATGCCGTCAAACATATTCTTTCCATTTTATCGATTGTTCGAAACGCGCTCACAAGGGAGAGGTCCCTTCTTGATTTTTTTTTATCAATAAAATCAAGGGTGATTGAGGGGGCTCTGGACCCTCTTCCCCTTTCCTTATGTGCGCCACTGGTGGTGCATATTCTTCGGGTTGCATGCAAATTTGATCAATTCGTGATACCTTAACCAGAAAATTGAAAGTTGCCCATGTAGATAATAGGGTCTGATAGGAAAAAACCGGACCATAGAAAGTATAAATCGAAATTATGAAATCACTGGAAGTTCTTGCAATGCTTGTGAAAATGTATGCTTTAAAATTCCAATGGCCTTATCATATATTTGTATTCATAAATTTAAATGACCACTCCTTTTTACAAGTGAATTCTTGATTAAATGCTAGATTGCACTTTAAAAAGCATATCGCATGCATAATGTTTTAATATGAAGGAAGACATGGGTTATATAACGGAACGAAAATGATAATGGAAATAATGAAGCTATACTCAACGCTTAATTTCCATGAAGAAGCAACGCCCTACTGCTTTTGTATTCCGAATTGCATTTTGATTCGGATTTGCTGTACTACTGATTTATTTTCAAACACACGCATAGAAATCTTTCTGCAGAATGTCGGAATAACTTTTGTAAATAATAATCTACATTTTTTTAATGAAAGCTTTTACTTCTTATCAAAACATAACAAAGATTTGAAATTAAATTATTATCGTATTGTTTTGAGTTGTATTATTACACACAAGCATATATTAGTTTAATTGCATATTACGTTTATGAATCGCATATTATATAGTAATCGCCTACATAGTGTGGAAGTTTCCAGAGTGAGAGCCAGCTGGGGTGTTATCTCCGTTACTTGACCGAGGCTAAAAATTTTGAGGTTCGTCGCCCATGGCTCTCGTGTTACTTTGAAGTGTGGCGTTATTAAATAACCAATGAAATTTGCCTTTATTTTTTTAAGATATATTACTATCCTTTGCATAACGAATACGAAAAAAAAAATTAAATATTTTTATTAATGTGTGTTTTCATAAATCCGACTGATATAGTCTTGAATCATAAATATACCTTACAGCAGCGATTCTTAAACTTTTGTCCATGGACCTCCGGGGATCCCCAGTGCCTTTCTAGGTGGTCTGCAAAGGTATAAGTATTGTTATACTGACTTACCTCTTACAGACTCTGAATGGCCTCGTGGAAAAATTGAAAAATTTGCCATCGTAGACCGTACTATTAAATTGCCCCCAATGGAAAAATTACTGGAATATGTACTTCGATCAGGAATGTTAAATTTTTATTTTTTTATTTTTTTGCTACTACATAACCATTATTACAACGTAATATTTTCAACAACAAAAAATAGTAGAAACACATGTGCAAAGATTAAGAACTGAATGCATCGTGCTCCATTACGATAAAAATTGCATCTAGGAAAGGGTATTAAAAATTTTTGGGGTCTACGATGTCAGACTGATACATAAAGGGGGGGGGGGGCGAGGTGACCGAAAGTTTAAGAACCGCTGCTTTGGAGTTACATGTGAAATGTATGACTCACTAAATGTACTAGAGTGAGCAGGGACGTCTAAAGACTCCTTGAGGCCCTGGGCCCAGAGGAATATTACGATTTTTTGAGGCCCTGTGCCCCTATGCAAAAGTAGGCCCTACCTGAAATCTCTAAAAGTAGACAGTATATAGCATGCATTGTTAAATACTTGTTCAAATGGTAGTTTGACACAAATGTGCACGACTCTCAATCTCAAAAAAGTAAGAACAAACCGGCTTGACCGATGGTTCAGGATTGCTAACGGTATCAGGCCTGGACCTAGACATGGACAATGGTCATCACATAATAATATTGTCTTATCACTTTTGCCAGTTGAAATACAGTTTGAAATTTCCTGTTTTTCGGAAATTATGTACGGGAATAATATTTGACCATTAAAATTATCCGGATCATGATCTTAATAAGAAAGTCAAAAGCGAAACGAGACCCCCACCGAGGGTGAGGCCCCGGGCCCGGGCCCAGTTGGCTCATTCCTTAAGACGTCCCTGAGAGTGAGTGCTTATTAACGTCGGGCTATAAAGTAACAATAGGACCATAGGCAATGGACCTCGTAATTTTGAAATTCCGTCAAGTTTGGAGAGGCAAGTACCAGATCAGGTGTCGTTCTTATGACACCTGATCTGGCACTTGCCTCTCCAAACTACCATTTACACGAATGGGAGGACTTTGGATCTCGACAGATTTAATGTGCATTAGTCTCTACCTGGCACATATTTAGTGGCACCAGAACTCCAACTTATGACACGTTGGCTACTAGCACGTGAACATGACCACTTGGCTACCAAGGCCTTCTAAATATACTAGAACAAGACAGACTCAAAATTACAGAGCATTGTTTATATTATATAGTATTAACTTTGAATATTCGTTAAGCGGAAGCAAATTAATAACTTCTGATATCAACATAAATATTAATATAAAAGCACTGATGCTGCAAAAAATGCATGTAAAACTGCCTGAGAAAGTGGCCCGAGATATGAACAATAAAACCACAGAGGACTTGAGAACATGCTATTCTCAAAGGAAAAAATTCACACTCATATCGTAATACAAATTCTTCCAAACCAACATATGAGTCATGTAATGCGTATTAAATTTTCCTTTTGTATAAGAAAACGTATCCTACAGTATGTGTTTTCCTCTTTTTTTATCAATTTATATTGATATTATACAGCAAGCAAAAAAAAAATATTAAAGCTGTATACAGTCGAAAGAAGGTTACCAAACATGAAAAGGGAACTAAGGGTACATTGTTTTCAATTACAGAATTGTATATGCTATGTGTTCAGTCACGTGATAAAAGAAACTAATGATTACCGTCCCCCTAGGGAACAGATACACATCTCTTCACGCCTATATAATCTCCGGTTTGACACAACAAAATGCTACAAATCGGGCCTCTTGGATTCGTACATCAACACCAGTTGGTATTCGTCTCTAATAACGTAGCCATCTGGTGGGTGGCGAATTTAAATGGGGGGACAGGGACGGAAAAGGGTCTGCGAGGGTGGTTAGACGACCCTCGCGCTGAGGGATGCATTAAAACTATGCATCTTTCGCTTGAGCTGGCAGGGTGCGGATTAAAGCATCGGAAATTCAAAACCGGTCGTGGTTGAGTAATTAGGCGATGCGGTAGGAGGTCCAGCGGTTTGGATAGTTTGGGCGGAGGGTGGTCTGTTGAGTGAATGGATTTGTAACTGAGATGGAATAGATTTTGGTACAGAATGTGACCGGTGTGCGTTTTAATCAAGAGATATTACTCAGCATTGTTAGGAAATCTCAATGAATTTCGATGTGTCTTCTCGGATTGGTTTTCGTAAAAGAAAAGATATAGTTCTGAATGGGATGGTAGAGGTATCGTTTGTGTTTCGGATGGTAGTGCAGCCAATCGGATTTTTGATTAATTAGCAAATTATTCCTACTTATATCATGTTATATTTAGCTCCTTTAATATAAATTATTAAATTACCAATGAAATAATACAGATAAAGAAAATATAAACACACTATCATCCAAGAACTATTCTTGCTAAAATTATTGCTATGACATTAAGAAATATAAGCACAATGAAAGACTTGTTTCAACAATGATACAATTTCTAAAGTGTATTTTTATCTAGAACCCGTATCACATAGATTCCTTTTATTCATCATATGTGGAAAAAAGCAATAAATATCTTAATATTATGTAATTCTTGATTCCATTTTTGTTTTCATTTCTTGTACAACAGGTTTAATTCATTTTTCTGCTACGCAATTAACTTAAATGAGTTTTTATAACTGTACATAATTGTTTAAAAGGGGGAAGTACGAATTACAGTATTAGTTTTTTTAAGAAATGGGATCATTTTTTTGGAAATCTTCTACAAACAGCAATTGCAACAATGGTACGTGACAATTTTGTTGTGTTTTGTAAGACTTGATTTATAGAATCATGTTCTTTTTTGAAAATATTTTAATCTGAAATTTGTTAAAAACCGAAAATCACGAGGTCCATCGCCAATAGCCCTCGTGCAGCTTTGTAGTGTGACGTAAATATAATTCCCAATCACTTGATAAGAACCGATTTAACAGCCGCGGTGTTGGTAATGGCATTGAATTGTGGTCAACAAAGTTTTAACAAAACTACTTGTTTGAGCCTTGATCCTATTAAAGACCCACCGTGTGGAGGGTATGATGCACTTTAAATCTATCAAGGCTCAAAGTCCTCCCCTTGGTATTGTGTGAAAGTTTGGAGAGCGAGGAGCCAGTGCAAACGTCATCCTCATCGCTTGACTGCGGATCCAAATTATGAGGCCTACTGCAAATAACATTTGTTTTGTTTCTTAATGAGATATTAATAAACAATCAATCAATCTTAAATTTGATTCCGTGAAAATCATTCTATGCAGCTAAGGTTTTTTTTTAATGTTAAATCTGATAATTATTAAAATTCTTCCTTGGTACAGTGTAAAAGTTAAATTCACTAAATTAAACGAAATAAAATAGAATCGTTATTTGTACGTATTTCAAAGTTATGAAATAATCTAATGTATTCAATGAATATCGCCAACAATTCTATGGATTCAGGAAAATAATTTCGTAGCATCTTTTCAAAATATGTTGATAAATATTTGTAAAATTTAATCCATTACAACGATATCGAATCCATTCTGTCTAGTCATTGAAGAGTGCTTCAAATCATAATGTATAATTATTGAAAATGGTAAAAATTAAATAATGAACTTTTTATTGAACTTTATAAATATACATACATTACATTCACACACACTTACACATACACACATGAACACTCACTCATATACTCACACATGCTCACTCGCATATTCACACACGCCCACTCACATACTCACACACGCTCGCTCACTCACTCACTCACACACGCTCACTCACTCACACACATATATAAATATTTCAAACCTTCTCTTTAACTATCATTATTGTGTTATTTAGTCAGACTCTAAGCCAGTGGTTTCCAAACTTTTTTTTAACCCATGGACCCCTTTATATAGTCAAAACTTCACCACGGACCCCCAAAAGGAAAAGCTACATAAATGCATAGTATAAAAATTATAAATTTGTAAAAACATTTTGTTGAAGAACTTTTTATTAAAATGATAACTTTTGTTTAAAATAAAATTTTTAAAAAATTAATGACTTGGATGAACTTGATGAGATGCTATGAGCAGTGACGCACACAAAGGGGTTGTCCTGGGGGTCCGGAACCCCCAAAGCCCTTGCATTTTTTCGATTGATGATAATCCTATTTATATATAACGTAAAATTTAATAAAGTGCTTGTAATTAGCATTTTATTTTATTAATTAATGCTAATTATTAATTCAATAACTTATTTTTTACTGTTTTTTGTTAACAAAATCGACAAAATCAGAAGAATCAATTGGTGTTCTCTTGAGGTATGATAAGAGTTGGGGGACTTTCGACCATGGACTCCCCCCTTGAAAAATTTTTGTGTGCACTACTGGTTATGAGTGTATTTATATATGTCCGTCTCAATGTTTGTGAGTATCAACCGTAAGCCCTACGAGCACGAGTTTTTTTGTGTGATGAGGTTTTTTACGGCACCGAATCCATGTTCTACCAAACTGGAAGACTGGAAAGTAGTCACAAGCTTCTGTACAATAACCCGTAATGCAGGATATAAAATTGGGATTTGAGATTTGAGTTACTCCCCAGGCGAAAGGGTTCAACATCCAGTCGGGAATATTCAAGTGAATTATTGTTATTTATTTAAATTTTTATAAAAATATAAACGGATCAAATTTTTAAAATTTTATATTAAGCTTTGTCTGGACCCCTGACATTGTTCAGGGGCCCCCAGATCAGTTTTAATTGTCCATGGACCCCCCTGAATAATATCGGGGACCTTCGGGACCACTTTAGGAACCACTGCTCTAAGCAACCAGTGAGTTTTTAATATACGTGATCTAAATTAATTTAAACTGGAAAAAAATCAATATATATAGAAATTCTTTCCCCTTGCTTAGAGGATATTGGTTTTTCTTTTAGAATGACCTGTAATTGATAAATAATGACGGAAGTATAAAACTCCTATCGATTTAATCTAACTAATGCTCCAAATGATAAGAAGTATTATAGAAAAAGTTAAAGCAGAGAGAATTTAATGAATGAAAGTTATTCTTTGTCCTATTCTGTAAAAATCATTACATCCCCAAAATATTTTTTTCTTATCAACACTATTACAAACAAAATCTCTGACAACCTTTTTTCCCTCCCAATGTATTCAAAAGAACCTTTTTTTTCCCCTTTCTACTTTGAAGCAGCATAAGGTTCAGAATAACGGAACCAAACATGCATTTCACCTAAAAATAAGTTTATCCTTGTTTTTTATCCCGATCTTTATGCACCAGCTCCCAGTCCCGATATCAGAGAGGAAGAAAGAGAAAAAACTGGAGCGAAAAACATTGTAAGGGATGTATGGAGTTCAAACAAAACAGGAAATAAAAAGACATGACTGAAAAGAAGGGGAGTCGGGGAGGCTGGATGGTGTTGTCTCACTGCTTCTGTCTCGGTTTCATGCATAGGGGATCCTTTGCATTTCGACTGTTTCGGGTTATAAATATATATAGAGAAAAAAAAAGAAGGTATATCCTAAATACAATACCTGCTTTTTATGATAGAGTTTTACAGAGGCTCGGGCGTTGTTCTTCCTTCTTTGAGAAACCGACTGCAGTGGAGATGGGGGAGGTTCTTTTGCGTTAGGGGGGAGGTTTTTCTTATGTGCAAGGAATGATTCCGGAAAGGATGTATAAAAGTGTATATTTATAGGGAATTTTTCCTCAGGCAGTTTTCATTCTTCTTTTTGGATATCCATATGTTTATGTAGTTATGAACATATTGTGGTTTTTTTATGTTTGAAATTTTGTGAAGAGATTGGAGAGAAATTCCGGAAGTTGTCTAAAGGATTTTGGAAAAGGAATATATATGTGTGTATGTATATGTTTATATATATATATAATATATATGTGCCATTTTTATTTAAAGATTTTTATAGTCACCCTTTTCATACGGGAGAGAGCTATTTATTATATCAATACATTTCTTCCTAGCTGGTGTTTAAGAAATGGAATATTATCTGTTAAGTTCACGTGATAACGAAATATTCATCTTTTATAAATTCGTAGTGTCCGCAGTAGCCTTGTAATCATGGACTCGTGGCCGTCGTGTCATGAGTTCGAGCCCTTGTGCCACCATGTAAAGGGGTTGATGCAGGACCACTTTTAGGCTTAGGCATGTGCCTAGGGCGCAAAAAATTGAAGGGCGGAAAAAGAGCAAAAATTAAAATTACAGCGAATGTACCACCGCTACGAAGCTCTCCACACAAGATTCAAGGTATTCAGAAATCTTCATAAAAATAGAAGCAAGAAGATGTGATGAAATAGCGAAATTCTTGGCTCTAAGCTACCTCAAAGGCGTCGATGAAGAACAGTTTGTGCAAGAATGTCAATAATTTAAAATGTATATGAAGGTGGATGAGATCTATTATGGAAAATTAAAAGCTTAACAGTTTGATGCTGCTATGCGCACAAAATGATATTACAATTGAAATTAATTACAACAATGTCATTAACGATTTTGCAATGACCAAAGATCTAACAAAATCTTTGCTGTTCAAGTACAATGACAGTGACTCAACAAAGAATAAGGATGTCGAGAAGTAAAAGATAGCAAAACGATAAACGATGAAAAAGAGGATAATTAAGACGTGGAAAAAACAATTCATACAATAATGTATACTTTATACTGTAATTGCAAATGATTTCATTAATTTGCTGTACTAATTTACAAAAGAGGGGGGGGGGCTCTTGATACCGTAAGATAAGAAATGAACAATGCCGCCAAACCATGCCACTATCCTTTCTTTACGGCTGCGGGCTACCAGTCTGGGACACGGCAGGTCCATAGGTGATGGATAATGGAAAGATTCCCGTAAGAACAAAAACAAAGAAAGGGAAATTCCGTCCTGACACAAACTGGCAAGGTAGGAATTGAAGGAGAGGGATGCTCTGGAAAGAGTGGAGGGGGGGGGGTGTAACAATTTGAAGTGCCAAAGGCGTCGGGGAAGTTAAAAACGTCCCTGGGTTAATGCACTTTATATCTGTCGAGGCTAAAATTCCTCCCGTTGGAGTGCTTTGGTACTTTGGAGAGGGGGTTGCTATAGCTCAGGTATCGTCCCTGTCACTTGACCAGGGCTCAAAAATAAAAGGTTCATCGTCAACGGTCCTTTTGTTGTTTACAAGAGTGACGTTAATAAACACTCCCGCAGAAGCTCCACGAGGGTGAAGTATCTCGATTTTGAATGACGGTCAAGTGACGAGGACGAAACCTGAGCGGGCAAACTATCTACATACTTCCACACCATACCAACATGAGTTTTTGGCATAAATAGATAGATTTCACATGCATCAGCTCCTCTACACGACGAGTCTTCAGTAGCAACTCTGATATGCCGCTTGCTACGGACGTACTATGAATACTTTACAATATAACAATCTAGTGATAGGTCTAATAATGGCGCAGCATACATTTATAACATTTGTTATGAGTTAATTTTTTATTCAGTTTTAGAATACACCTTGTGGTGACCTGTAGTTACCCCTTATATTCGAACCCTCCTGTCTATCTGAAAACCCGGCTAGATGTGTAGGAGGAACTAAATAATCTACAGACATTATGTCAATCCAATTTGATTTATTAATTCTCACTCACTTATTAAGAAACAGACACAACACAATTCTAATTAAGGTATATAAATAATAGTAGAGTGCAGAGGTGAGATATACAAATGCGGGGATAATATTACAGAACTTCAACTGAATCTAAGACAGCTTAAATACGCTCATTTACAACTACGCTGCACACTAATAATCATCTTTTACTTAATCAATTTTACGATACATGATTCCTTAGTGCTCCGGTTCCTTCACAGAGAACTTCAGGCTATATCTTTAGATGGATCCAATGACGATGGCTCCACGCTCCGTAATATTTAATTTCATTGCTTTTCAATCTTAACTAAACACTTCTCCTTGCACACATCAAACGTATCAACCTCGCTTAACTTGTCAATAACTACGTGTCGACAGCTCACTTTCTTCACTTTACTTCACTTAACTTAACTTGACCTCTTACTTCACTCTCTTCAACTCGCGAAAACCGAATTTATGTAATAGTCCTCATTTACATAAATCACGTTTAGTTTCTCGATGAAGGTTGGTTGAAATAAATATTTTGATTTAAAGAAAAAAAGAAGTAATTAGTAGAAACGCGTATAGATCCGTCACAACCTGATTAAGATCAAAATTATCGGTATTTTAAACAAATTTCGATAACTCTGTCACATGTAAAGAAGCATAATTAAGAGTGCAGTTCGGACTTTTCAAGGTTCAAAGGTATATAGGCTAGTTTAGGCTAAACAAGGTCAGTTGTCATTTTCTCATTGACGTATGAGATTGCTGGTAAATGCTTCGTTCCGTATCATTTCTCTTTCATGAAATGTCCTGTTTAGATGATCTTTGATTGAACAGGTTCTTTGTTCTGAAACAATGCCGCTTGTTTTTTGGAGTAAATTGTTCCACATTCAGATGCCTTCATGTAGGCGGGTATATTTTATTCTAAAATTCTCGTAATCCTACATTTGAGCTGAGTTTCAAAAACAAATCAATAACTTGTTTTTTAAGTAGAATATGTTTATTAATGAAGTTATTAGGTGAAATCCATGACTTTTTCTGACAACATCCATGCGCGTAGTATTGAATATGCTGAGATAACACTAACCATGCAGTAAATTAAAAAGAAATTTTCCACATTGCATGTAATCAAAAAAAAATTGTGGGAAATTAACAATGCATATTTAAAATTTTTTTATTTATGCTTATATTTATTTTTATTTGTTTATTTCAAATACAATTGTATTTATGTAAACATATATTTAGCTGATTTATTTATACTTTTATTAAATATTTTTTCACATTTTTATAAAATTGTTTACATAATATTTTTATTTTATTTATTTATATTTGTATTTTTGGAGTGGAGTAAAACACGTAATATAAAAAAAAAATAGTAATAATTGAATTCCTACTTAGGTCAACAAAGAAACATTTTATATTTTAGTTACTTTTTATTAAATAGTTACAATTAATATAAATATGTATATGCATATGACAGAATCTCAATATTAAGTGGCAAAATAGGCAAGAGTTTTTTTTTGTTTTTTTTTTTGCAATTTTCCATTTTTTGTATGGTGTTGGGCTATTTTTTGATTGTTTTACTATTTATTCATTCATTAAATTTAATTATTCTAATAAAATACATAGTAAAAAAGAAATCACATTTTCAGAAATCAAGCCATTTCAGGTGAGATTCGAACCCACGACCTTCGGAAAAGAAGTCCAACGCGCTATCCATTGCGCCACAGGGACACAACGAACGATTTGTTTTTCTATATATGCTGTTGAACTATTATTTTTGTTTGATACTATTTATTCCTTTTTTAATTTAATTAAAGAATTAATACTTAAAAAAACTGCATTAACATCAAGTGTCAACCATTACAAGTTTTAAAAAAATGTATTTGAACTTGAATGGATGAATAGAAAGTATATTATTAACGATTGAATGTTTGAACAAGACACACACACACACATATATATATACATTTTCAGCAAAAATATATAGCTTAATACATATCTTAAGAAAAACTAAATAATTTTGGTGTGGGTTTTATCGTGGGATGTATAAGAAGCATCTAGAGAGAGAATCGAAATTGAACCTGAAAGTAATATTGATAAGTAATAGTTAATGCTTGATCACATATAACAGCTTTTTTTTCTTTTTCATTTAAGTGATCTCTTCATTAACAAAAGCTGATTTTAGAATGAGTATACTTTAATTACAAATATTCTGCTTAAAACGTTTTATATAAAAAAAAGATTGAAAAAATTTCCTTTGGGAAAAATAATGATTTTTCTTTCGAACAAAATACAAGATTTTCTTTTTTGATGGTATTACTTAAACGGATGTAAGAATAACTGTCGACTGCTCATTATATCGACTAAACATGTAAAACATAGTAAAAAAAAGTTAAATTTGTCGATTTTTTAAAAAATTCATTTTCGGATTTAAGGTACAAAGTCAGGAAACGAAAACCATTAGCCTTACAAAAAAAAAAAAAAAAAAGATATATAATAAAGCTATCCTGTCAATTCTCTCTCCAATTTCATAATGTTTTAATTTTCATTTTAAGAATTTTTTTATTAACTGACACTTTCTATAATATCCCTACTTTTAAGAAGATGCCTGTCTAGAGTGAAGCCTTAATAAAAAAACTTTGGCTCCAATTTTTTAAAATCATTCTTCATTTCTTTTCCTTAAAAAATTGTCATGGAAGAAAATTTATCAAATAGCGGCACATCAAAAACTATTATTATTTTTTTTTTACACTCAATTTATCAGCGCTTATAGGAAAAGAAAAATGTTAATTATGCGTTAGCTTGGAAACCGAAACCACACCCTTTAAATGACGTTCAAAGTGATCAATTATTACTTTTTTTCACTTCGTTTGATTTATCAAAACAAATATATGACATCTTTTAGTATTATAGATGTTAATAAGTGCAATAAAATACAATGTTTCTTAAAAAAAAAGTGTTTATATTAATATACCCACGCTTTGTAAAATTTGTAAACTTGACTACCTTTGTAAGTTAAATGATTTTTATAAATCTGAGAGAGAGAGACTCCAGAAATTATATTCTTAAGAAAGCCAACTTGTTATGCTAATCACTTTTGTAAGTTAAGTACTGATCACTTTGATTATGGCATTATGGATAAATTTACCATCAATTCAATCTCTATAAGTAGACCACACCATGAACCTACGAGTTGGAAATCGTGTAATTTCCTCTCCCATTGAATTACTATTATTATTATTATTTGCGTGTTCTTTTCTCAAGCTTTTAACGCTAATTTTTAAATAATTTAGTTTCCCCTATTTAAAAACGTTTGTTTCAGAGTAATGAATTTTTCTGAGTAGTTAGAATATGCTATTATTGATGAAAAACTTTGTAACGGGTCTATTTGTGTGCCTCTAACTAATCCTCTTGTGGAAAATCTATTTCTTTAAATATTGTTCAATTGAAAACTTTCTCCCAAAGAAGAAGATGTGATCTATGTAAATCAGGGCTTATATTTAAGCATTAAGTCTTAGGTTCGAGGGAGAGAGAGGTTAGGAGTTAGATGACTGAAGTTAGTAATTAACGTAAAGTAATTGAAAGCTAGACGAGAGTGACTAGTCAATTAATTAATTAATAAATAAGATTGATAATTGACGGTTCAGTCAGTAAGATATATGAATTAGAATCAAATTGGACAGAAGTCAATTATCTGAGATAAGAATTACCATTATTTAGAACAAAGTTACCAAAAGTTCCAAAAGTAAGTGATTCTATTCATAATTAAATATTAAATATCTCGTCTTCCTCGTTTTTGCTCCAATTCTTTATTATAAATGCATTTCCTACCCTGAGGTTTGTGAGCTTGTTAAAGGATTAATAAGTTATATTTGGTATTATAAATAAGTATATTAAGGCTGGTATTCATTCTAACTCCCAGTCATTAAAGAATGTCGGGGGACATCCTCTACAACTTATACAGTAAGAAAAAAAGTATTGAATAGCATAAAATTGACCAACTTAGTGTTAAAAATTCAAAATTGAACTAGAGATTAGTATAAATAAACTTAATGGTGTTATGTTATGCATTTTAGTATACTACATTAAATTCCTCATTCAACACCTTCCAGGTCATTGCAGTTAACAGCTTGATTTGAAAGAATCCTTGCTATCATCTTTGATATTTAAGTCTTCTCATTACAGTAACAAACCTAAAAAATATTTCTTTCTCCCACTCTCTCTCTCTTTTATTAACGCCACACTTGCAAGCATCACGAAGTTTGTAAGTGACGGACCTCAGCGTTTTGAATCACGGAAAAGTAGCGAGGATGACACCTGTGCTAGTTTCCCATTCTCCAATTTCTCAAAGATTCTGTAAACTATAGACTTTGAATGATATTTTATATGCAGTACGACTCGATTCTGGAGATGTATGGTTTTACATGTTTTCTTAAGCTCTATTCTATGAAGTTCGCACTGTTGAATTGATAGGAAGGAAAATGCTGTTTGCTTGGCGAAGAAGGGAGCAAAAATCTTTCAAACCTCTAACAATGCAACTCTTTTTATAGTGCAACTTTGTTTATAGTGCCAAAAAAATCATAAAGAAGTACTACAGAGAACACACACTCTCTTCTGGTCGAAATTCAACCAAAAGAATAATCAAAAAGGTGGTTTAGCAAACTCCTTCATATTCCAAAATGGCCACGAGATAGAGCTGTGGCCGATTTTCGAATCGCCACTGGTCCAAGCAGATAGACATTGCTCAGAGTCCCTTTTGTAAACTGTGCGACTCCAATGAAGAAATGGACACCATTCATTTTGCACGTTGCCGTACACTCAGCTCTGGATCCACGTGGAGCAGATATTGGGAGACCAGGTACAAAATGTGTGATTTATAGACTATACTCTGGACTTGTGTGCGTTTTTTTTTTGTCAATATTTTATGTTTCTCATTTTGCTTACACTTGTCTTGTAATCCGCCATTGTAAATAAAAAATATTCAATGAAGTTCTGTAGGAGGCTCCAACAGTCAAGTGATTGAAGTCTTGAGGTCATGACCAGTTCTATCTAGTTATTTGCTTGCCTCTTGCTGCCGCTAAAAATCAGCCATATAGAGTGTTATTACAATATTAGTAGAATTTCTGTAATCACACTGTGAAGATGCTTTTTGAAGACAATTACACCTTATAATACAGCGTGATGAAGTTTGATGAGTAAAATATCGGTTCAATTGTTGCTTTTGACATTTTATTACGGCTCAAAAATAAGAAGTTCATTTTCAACAGCTACTCCTAATTATAAGTAATTATTTACAATGAACTATCAAATCTCTTTTCTTTTCATAATTTATTTTATATATTCCCGCACAGAAAATACTGGTACTTATAGTGCAATTTCTTATATATATATAATTTGTTTTCACATTAAAAGGCCTTAAACTCCTTTCGTTTATAGCAGTGATTCCCAAAGGGGTCTATGACGACCTCCAAGGGGTCTACGTCAGCCAAAAATTAATTTGGGGGTCCATGAGGAGTAAGTGGGGGTGATAGTGGCTCTCATTAAACTAGACCGCGAAAAAAAAGTTATAATCAAGTGGAAACCAAATTTTACCTTTTTTAACAGATTTATTGATTAAATTTAATAAGGTAAATTTGCATTTACAAGGTGACAGCATAAATTTTATTAAAGCAAGGGCCATTTTAGCTTTTCTTTCCTGAGTTAATCTATAGAAGTATAATATTGGAGGTCGCGAATTTTCTACATTTGTCACAGACAATCTGTCAGAACATTTTAACCTACGTTTAACATTTAAATGCCCTTTATTCAGATTTTGAAACCAGGTTTGAGAATGCTTTGACTACGGCAATACAACAGTAGGCAATGAATTCACATGGTCATATTGGAAAAAAAAATCACATTACAATAGGAATTGATCGTAATAAGCACTAATGAAGATCTTAAAGTTTAGAAAGGGATGCCAGCAATCTTGGATTTAAAAAGTCAAACCTGTTATTTGTCCCGACTTAGGGAATATCGTGCGGAAATTTTTCATTGCTTTATTTTTTAGTGTGAAGGAGTTTCAGCGCGGTTGTCAATCTCCAAAACGGGGGGGGGGGGGAGGAACTAGACACTAACAGAGGAAATTTGTGGTTAAACCAGACAAGATTATTTCCAAATGTTGAAAATTTGATATTCTAGTACTAGATATTCATCCCTCTCATTAAAATCCTTTGTTTGTTGTTTAGTTAGTTTATTTAACAGTTTTCTTTATTAATTAACATGTGTTTTTTAAATTTTAAACTCTATACTTCATTACAGTTAGAAAGTAGGGGTAGTAGAACCAGCTGTCAAAAAGACATTTAAGTTGATAAATTTGCAAATTAAGCAGGGGTCTACCCCAAACCGAAAAACACGGCAAGGGGTCTATGAGACAAAAAAGTTTGGGAACCTATGGTTTATAGAATATTTTACAACTCTTTCTCAGAAATTTACAAGCCTAAGAGACGCATAAGGAAACCATATAACACGACTATCTATAACGATAAGAAAATTTATACCTCCATTATTTTAAATCACGATTTAAATCTTATGCAATGCAATATTCTAAAAGTCTTAATACTAGAATATAATACAACTTCTCTTATAGAGAGCATTATTCTTGACTTTATTTATGACTGTATTAAAAAATTTCAACTTTTAAAATAAGCAGAATATTTAACTAAAATCGACAATAAATTTTTACTCATGAGGCACATATTTTTCGCAATAAAGATATTCGTTGAAATCTTCTACGGGATTATTAAATTTCCTCAAGTAAAATACAACTTTCTAAACAAGAGTAATAAAAAGTATTGGTCGTATTTCATTTTAGTGATTAAGATACGATACTTACATTTATTACCAATATAAGTTATACTTAACTAATCATCTGCGGGTAATTTTCAATAATACACAATACACTGAATATTAAAACGTAATTTTGACTATCGAAACTATTAAATATTCACTCTATTTATGTATATTGGAATGTTTTTTCACTGCATGCAATCTTTCTTATTGAAATACCATTACTTCTAATAAACTATTTGTTGTAGCGTATTGAGATGTAGTACTATATTTATAAGAAATTCGTTCTTTGGAATTCTTTTATAAGGTTCTTCTTCGATTCCTACAATTAGTTCACACTCTCCCAATACATATTTATTTATATATAGAAAAAATATCTTGTTCAAATTTTTAGTCGTTAATAAAATACTTTTTATTCATCCACTCAAGTTCAAATACATTTTTGAGGTTGTAGTGGATGACATTTGATGTTAATACAGCTTTTTCAAATATTAATTCATTAATTAAATTTAATTAATGAATATATAGTAACAAAAATAATAGTGCAACATCATATATAAAAAGGAAAATCGCTAGTTATATCCCTATAATGCAATGGATAACGTGTTCTAATCCAAAGGTCGTTCGAATCCCACCTGGGATAGTCTAATTTCTGAGAATGTGATTTTTTTTTATATACCATTTTATTGGAATAATTAAATTTAATAAAAGAATAGATAGTAACAAACAAAAATAATAGTCCAACACCATATATAGAAAGGAAAATGGAAAATTGCAAGGAAAATCGCTTTTTATTTTGCTACTTAATATTGGGATTCTGTCATATGTATATACATATTTATATTAATTGCAACTATTTTATGAAAAGTAACTAAAATAAAATTTTCCTTTGTTGGCCTAATTAGGAATTGACTTTAAAAAAATAATATATTACTTGTTTTCTACTAATATTATAAAAATCAGGAAGATCATTTTCAGATAGGAAAACGTCTAATTATTTACATACATTCGTACAGTAATCAGACATCAATCTATTTATCACATTTCACTATCAAGCGATTTTTGGTTTTAACTTACAAAGTGAAAGAAAATATCTGTTTGGGACTTAAATTCTGTTACATTTGTCTTATCAAGAAACGAAAGCTTAGGTCCTATTTTTCAGTGTTTAGGAACAGTGACTTTTGCAAAACAATCACATATTTAATCCCTGGAATTTAATTTAATCTTTTTTGGATTCATCAACCAGAATGAGACGAAATCTACCTTTAAAATTCGAGAAAAAAATATAACATTATGTGTAAAAAATAATAATCGAATCATTTTTAACTCAAAAATAATATTTTTATTGATTATAATGCTAAATCTTTTACTATAATAATAAAATGTCAGGAAAGGTTTGAAAATTATTAAATCATTTTTATATTTAATAGTTGAACTTGTTTTTATATATTTATAAAACAGTCAATCTTCGATGAAAATCAGTTGATTTCTCTTATAGTCTTTAAAACTTCCTGGTTCGTAAAATAGCGACCATTTGCTGCACCATTTGTTTGAAATTTTGTGCATTCTTAAGAAGATAATTCAACCCAAGACCAACTTTTTTGTAAAACTGTAGTACAGAAACATGTAAACTAAAAGTACTAAAATTTAAAAAATACTTAACATGCTAATATTTAAAAAAATACATTTCTATTAGATTAATTTTCCCTGATTTCATACGCAAATCATTTGTATTAAAATCAAATGATATTTCCCTCCAATTCGAACAAAGTATATCAGATTTTATTGCTTTACTCTATTGTAGTTAAGAACAACTTACTTCAAACATGCGGAGGTTAACTTGTTCGCGTATAGACCCGTTACAAACTTGTAACGGGTCTATACGCGAACCTTTTACTAATCCTCTTGGGGTAAAATTATTTTTTTAGCTGTATGTTCTATTGAAAACTTTCTCTCGCGAAGAAGAAGACTTGATTCATTCAAATAAGTGGTTCTATTTAAGCGATGCTAGTCGACGGATAGTCGTTGGATGGTCAATTATTGATAATTGGAGAATAAGTGCATTTCCTACATTTAGCTGTGTGGATTAAGTCAAAGGAAGAAAAATAAATTTGAATTTAAATCTTTTTATGGCTGATCTTTACTCGAATCCCCAAACACCAACAACCGCTAGTTGATTGTTACAAACTGAAGCCTTTTATAGTTTATTGAGAATAAAAACAACCCGATTTTTTATTTCAAACTCTACAAGTATTACAAAAATTTAGTGTTATTAATGTTAATATAAAAATATCTTTTTTAATGTGATAGATTTTCAAGAAAAATGAAGAAATTAAAAAACAACTTGAAGAAACGAACTTTCTTTCAAAACAAAAACAAAAAAGTATCTCTATTTAATCGATATCATCGATTCATTAAAAAATAAAGTTTGTCACAAATATTCTTTCGAAACAAAAACTTAAGTTCTTTAACAAAAAGACTGATTCTCGAAAGTGGCTCAAATTGTGAGACAAGACAAATTTACTTTGGCTCATCTTATCACTATATAAAATCACTTAGCTAATTGAATTCAAATTAAGTGTTAGAGATAAAAAAATAATGAGCAGAATTTAAGCGACGAGGATTTTGAAACAGTTTCAAATGTCAGACTGTAAAACATTCGGAAGTCATAAAATTAAAAGGCAATATTTGAAATTAAAAGAGCCTTGTAAGCTCTTATGTACAGAACAGTAAAAATAAAATCAATCGTTGCAAGACTGTCTGGGTTAATTAGCAGTCCTTCATGAATATTAAGCATGGGATATAAAATTAAGCTCAGAGTTATATATGATCAAATAACTAGCTACAGAAGTACTGAATTGAGCATTACAGAGGGATATTTAAAAGTATTATTTAAATCGTGAATGAAATAAAAATTTAACCCATAATTATCTTTATTGTTGTCTGTCGGGTAATAATATCTATTTTCTATGGATGAAAGAAAATAATATTAAGTATTGGAATACTGAAAAACTTAAAATAAATGGAGCGGAATTGGTTAAGTAATAGTTTCTGTATCGTCCAGATCAAAAGTATCATTGCATACCTTCCATTGTGTTGTTATCGAGAAGAAAAAGTTTCAGATGACAGTTGAAAGATAACGTAAAAGTTCAGAGGTTGTTGAAAAGATTTCCATTTTATTTGTAGAATCAGTCTTATTTATTATAAGTTATAAATATATGCCGGAAGTGTAAAATTTTTCCAGGTCGTTTTGGTTACTTGATTTTGTTGTAGAAAACAATAAAATACTCTGAAAGTTTGAAGATAATTTTATCTAGACATTTTAGAATTAATGATGTTGAAAGTTGTCTATTTGGTCTTTATTAGTTTTTCTGGTCTTACCATGAATTATGAATGCAATTTTTCACAGTAAAAGAGCGATTTAAGATTCAAAGCAATTTTTTTTTTCTTTTAACATTGCCTTTTTTGTAAGTTATCTAGCCTTGTAAAAAGCAACCCATTTCTTTGCCTTTCTTTATCTTATTTTTGGTTTTTTAAGGAAATTTTTTTGTGAAAGCAAACTTTTGTGAGCATTTACAATAATTCAAACTTAGAAAATGATGTACCAACCTTTACCTTTTATGCTTATCTCTTGCAATACGTAGCATAGGGTGTCATCAAGTATTGTCCTCTTTACTTAATCATGATTTGAAATAACAAAGTTCATCGCCAATAGCTTTTGTATAGTTTCTTAGTACGTTAATGAGAGATCATTTAGGCAATGAATAACTAAACTTCGGACCATTAAAACTCAGGAGTAAAAAAATGTTAAATCCTTCATTTTAAGAAGTAATATACTTATTAGATAAAAAAAAAGAATCACATGAGATATTAAGGTTGTGCAAGGTGACTTTTAACATGCATTTTTAGGCTGTCATTTCATTTTAAGGGGGCTAGGATTTTGATATGTTATCTTTAAAGTAATACGCGACACTGACATTGTTATTTATTGTTTAAATAAAATCTCTACCAAGGCCCTCAAATTAAAAAATGTATTTATATTTATTAAATCCTTTTATTCGACATTTTTTCAGACTAATTTCGTTCTTTTCCGGTGGGATTTTTAATTTTTTTAAAAGAGTAAATTTTTTTTGGAAATATTTAGGTTTTTTTAATTTGGATACTTCAGTAAATTTTATATTTATTTTTGCATTAAGCATTTTTCGATTCTCTATTGCCTCCCTGACATAAAACCTACTAACTTAATCCATCTTATCACTTTGAACCACGGTCGGACAATGAGATCGAGGCTTGAATTACCACTCCACTAAAACGTGAGTAATTTGAAGCCCGACAGACCTTCTTTTTGATTGATCTTTAGTTACAGGGCTCGAATATGTGATTTGACTAAGCGATCGCAGACTACTGGTTTGATACCAAGATAATTGCTCTACCACAGTTAGGGTCGTCTTAAGGCATGGGCCAAATGGGTCCAGGGCCTCAGCCATAATGGGGCCTCGTCTCGTTCTTGACTCAGCATTTATAAGAAAATTATTCGAATAATTTCAACCATCAAATGTTTTTTTCGGGTTGTATTCTCCGGAAAACTGAAAATTTCGGAAGATATGTTAGCTGGCTACATGTGATGACCATCGTCCATGTATAGAACTAGGCCTACCACCTTACACCATCATTACTCTTTCAGTCAAAAGGTGGCTGTTGGTCGGGCTGGTTTGTGCGATTGTAAGTCATGCACATTTGTTTGTTTCGGGTTATTGATGGTTCGCGTATTTGACAATGTACGCTATATACTGTTTACTTTTAAGGGTGATATGTGGGGCCTACATTTGTGTTGAGTCCCAGGGCCTTCTTTTGCCTAGGGGCTCAGGGCCTCAAGAAGTCTTAAGACGTCCTTGACCACAGCCATGTGTGAACGAGTTTTTATTAAATTTACACAATGGAGACACAAGGGCTATTGGTAACGGTTCTCGTTATTTTGAATCTTTGTTAAATGACGTGAACGACACCTGAACTGCCGCCCCACCCCTCTTCACTACACTACCATACCACGCTAACTTTGATTTTCGACAGATTTAACGTGCATCAACCCTTTACAAGGCGGGTCTTCAGTGGCTAGGACTCGAACTCGAGAGACGTTTCGTCGCCATACTGCAGCCACCTTATAGCCATTCTAATATCATATTAAATGTGTATGTTTCAAATTAAAAGAAACACCAATGTCAACTTCATTTCAGTATTGGGGGGAGGGTGTTATTTGTTTCTTTCATTCGACAACCTTTGTGTGAATATTTTGGTTCATTGCATTGATAAGGAGATTTAATTATGTATATAAGTAATTGTCTTTAATTAATAAGACAAACCATCATTTGCGTAATGATGCCTGAAATTGTCCGTCTAGTTTATCGGAGCATGGAAGAAAGAAATTTAAGAATAAATCTACTAGAACTGGAGGATCGTTTTATATAGGAAATTTCTAAGAACTGAATTTGCAAGATTTCGGCATCCTAAATAATAACTACTATAATTTTTTCGGTTAAAGGGAAATTTGTGGGTTCTTTTCAACAAATTTTAGGCCATTACAATTACGGTTCTAGTTTTCAACAAATTCTGCTTTTACCAATTGCTACTAAACTTTTCCTTCGTTAACCTTCTTTTTGACTTTCTTCCATCCATTTACATGAAAAATTAACGCACAGAAGCTACCAGCAGACCCTAATCAAATAACACCCCTCTTGCCAATCACATCTTCCCCAATACATTTTCGATGGCTCCAGCCTTGAATCGTTATAGGTTGAAGAACCCCGTCTCTTTCACGCTCCAGTGTTAACTGCCCATTATACGAAGCAGATCCTTTTTCTTGCTAATGTAGACTCTCCAGGCACTCTCCATCCCCACCGCAAAGGTATCTCCTCTGACAGCGAAAGTCTCCCAAGGGGTTTTCTCCACCTTCTCTGGAAATGTATGAAAAGAATCGATTGTAAATCAACGCATTCGAAAAGTTTCGCACAAATTGGGATATCCATGCACAGGTGGCATCAGAGAACCTCGGTTTGGCATTGCGGTTTGAGAGTATAATTGCAACTGAAGACGTCTCAACGCGTCGTGGGGGAGCTTCTTTATGAGAATCGTCTGCAGTATGGGGGTCGCGCAGTCGAAAGAAAGAAAAAAAAAATAGGCAGCAATTTAGGGTAATTGATTCTCTGCGGGTATTGAAAGTGGATATGGTTACGTTGTGGAATAGAATATTCTCATGCATTTTGATCAGATGTTATGTATCTTCTGCTGTTGGTGGGTGGATGCTGCCTGTTGGAGGATTAGAATCGATAATTTGCAGTGCTTTTTTCTATTTGAGCTTACCTGAAGGAAGGTGATATCAGTATAATTGCTTTGGGTTGTTTTAAGAATTAATCGAATTTTACGCTGTGAAACTAATTACTAGGTAGGGGATGAGGAATATGTATAATTTTTGTAAATCGATTTCTTATTTAATGAGAAATAACATTGGAAACTTTTTTGCAAAGTTTTAAATCGGTTGCTAATAGCCTTACCTACTAATGAAACTCATTTAAACTTCCAGGCAAAATCCATCAGTCGATTTTGCAAAAGCCATTGTTTTTATAAAAGTTGTCCATTTCGTGTTTTAAATTACGACAAGACTGATTGTTACTGAATATTCTTTTCATGTAACGCTTTTTATTTTCAGCAATCAGCTGAAAATAAAATTCATGCTCATTCATAAAATTCATGTCTCCCCCCCCCCCCTTTTTTATCAGTTTCTTTTTTACATTTATTATTGATTATTCTATTTATTATTTTTGAATGTCCTGAGTTATCAGTACAAAACAAAATAAAATCGTTTGGGAAAGTATAAAGGCAACTTGTTTCACACGAGTTGTGAAAAAAATATAAAAAATATGCGTGTGAAGACCCAAAGAGTGAATTTAAAGCTTTATTTGTTTAATAAGAATCCAAAAAGGCTAACACAACAAGGGCTCTAACGTGCTACACAACAAGTTGTTGGTGACGAATCATGTTATTCAAGCTACGACAGTAAGCCTAAAAACTATTTAGATAGCTTCATTTAAGCTATGAAGCGATATAGGTATTTTAATATCACCTAAGAAAAAAATAATATTTAAGTAAGTGCATATAAATAATTATCAATATTAACTAGAAGATATATCCTTTAAAAGAAAAAAAAATTCCAATGGTAACTTTTATATTACACAACAATTCTTCAAAAATCTAAGGAAGTTTTCCATTTTAAGAATACTGCTTGAAAATATCTAAATAGTGATTAGTTAAAAAATAATTACATATTGCTCTTCCTCTTTTTTTTTCTGAAATAATTCAATAATCACTGAAAAGAGAGTTTTCAAGGATTCGTCTTTCATATGAATCGTCTACGAATTTTTAATTAAGTCAATAAATATCAATTTCAAAAATATTTAGAGCATATTCATCTCTTCAGTGCTAAATTTTTTTAAAAAAAAAAAATCCTCCGTTTTTATTTTACGTGAATATTTTAATTGGCCTTAGTTTATTTTCATTTTTATTACATCCCCATCAAAGTTTTAAAACTGATTCTTCAATAATATTGTTACTCTTATATGTATTGATTAAGCTGAAATATATATATCGCATTTTGTGTACAATAACGAAAAGAGATATATTAAAAACATGTATAAAATATGCCAATAAATATTAAACAATACAAAAATTTATTTATTAAATTTCAAGTATCGCACTGAAATTAAAATATGTTTGTTTACTCAAGAATAATTATAAGTAACCAAAAAAATGTATCTTTCATATACAAGAGACAGCTTTCTTAATGTTCGCAATATAAGGTTATAACTGAATCGCATGTTTTCAAATTATCCGATATTTTTTATATTTTAACGAAGACCATATGAATCTTTCGCTTTTATGTATTTCAAACTCTGCTTAATGCTTTACAATCGAATAGTATGTAAAAAAATATTAAACAAAAATGGTAGCATCATCTTTTGAGAAACATTCTTCAGGTTATACTCAGCCTTCTGGGTTGCATGAAATGTGAGAAATCGCATACCTGAATAGTTTTGGAATGATGAATTGGAATACATTCTTCATTCCTGAACAATTCAAAATAAGCCTAAATCCATCTCTTTTAATATTTTCTAAATTAATTATTTCCTTGGCTATCTTATCTTTACAAAAATGGACCACCAACTAACTTACCACATTCCACAGATAAATGATTGACAGCTTAATCCCTCTTGCTATTCACTAGCAAAGGGTTGTAAATCTTATCTGAAAAGGAACCCAAATACAGATATAGCAGAGGAAATATCTGTTAAGCACTGACCAAGCCCAGTCTATTACTTACCACGGTGGACTTCACAAAGAATGTATTGTGAAAGGGTTAACAGAACTCAGAAAGCGTAAGCCGGATATATCGCTAATCTCTGGAGAACCTTCTTGCAGGAGTTGCAGAATGAACGTTGACAGGTTTTCGAATTTTCCTGTATATATACTCAAAACCACAGAATTTAAAGTAATTGCTGTCTGCAGGAGATCGGCAAGATTTTCATTTCGATACTTTAGCAAAGGAAGTTGAATAGAGATAGGACAATTGCATCGTGGATTGCAAATACAGATGTTTCATTTCGTAGAATTCATTCGTACATTTCTTAGAAGCAAAAACGCTTCTATTGTTTCATAAACTTTTGATCATAATTATCAATTCAGTAATAACTCCCTTTCAGTGGCGCACACAAGTGGTGGGGGTCCTAGAGGCCCGGACCTCCCCCCTAAAGCCCTTGAGGTTTTTTCGATTGATGATAATTCTATATATATATATATATATATATTATATATATATATATACGTAAAATTTAAATAAATACTTGTAAATAAAAACTTATTTTATGAATTAATGCTAAGTATTAATTCTATAATTTATTTTTTTACTGTTTTTTGTTAACAAAATCGACAAAATCAGAAGAATCATTTGGTGTTGTCTTGAGGTATGATACAAGTTGGGGGACTTTCGACAATGGACACCTCCCTTGAAAAAATTTTCTGTACGCTTCTGCCCTTTAGTGTAATATTTATTTTTAAAACAGAATTGCAATTAAAAGCTTTTGTTTATTTTTTTACTAACATGGATTCAGGATTCTGAGAGGACCTATTAGTTGAAATTTAAAATTGGCTTTGTACTAGGGCATAAAATCCCTTTATATATTGTGACAGAGGTAATCTAGTGGCCATGGCCACCAACTCGTGGTCTGAGTGAAATGAGTTCGAATTCTAGTACTACTAAAGATCCACTGTGTAGAAGTGCTGATGCACGTTAAATCTTTAATGTCTCAAAGTCCTATCGTTGGCGTGACGTGGTGATTTGGAGAGGAGGCGTCATTCTCGTTGCTTGGCCGAGGTTCAGAATTACGAGGTCATCGCTTACAGTGTGACTTCAAAAAATATTCACTCACTCTTTAATACTAAAGAATTTTCCTTTTCTTTTTTAGCCTCCATAGTTACTACACTAAACATCAGTATTTCATAATTTCGAATTGTGTTTGAAAAAAAATGAAATTATAACAATACAAAACTAATATTTTTACTCTATTAATTGCACATAAGAATCTGTTAATGGCTTTAATGGTTTAATAATAGCATGCATTTAACGGAAATTTCTATTTATTTAAATAAATAATTTATAGGTAAATGTTTTCTATTGTTTAAAAAAAAAGAACTGTTTCACTTTTTTAATAAAGTAAGTAATTTATCACAAGAATTTGTACAAAAAATCTATTTGTTATATAACTTTAAAGCAAACTACTTTTTTAAAGAAATTGGGAGAGGGGGAGTAGGACAATAGTAGTAGTGTGTCGCCCATCCGGTATAGTGGTCAGTGACACTGACGGCGGCGTCATAGGGACTGGGTTCGAATCCCGTCTTTGATGGACACCGCTACAAAGGAATGGATGTTTGTGTTGTAATACTTCCTTCTTACCTTTGTGTTGTAAGCCCCCGTGTGGTGCATGCGGTTTATAAATGTTCTCAATAAAAAAAAATAGTTTTAATGTATGTTTTTAATCAGGAAATGTAGGACTTCTGCATAAATTATATAGAATTTGAGTTTACTCTGAATCATTTCCACAGATCAAAGAATTATATTGATTTCTCTCTCTCTCTCTCTTAGAAGTATAACATTATTATTTTATATAATCAATATAATACATCTTCAAATAAATATCAATTTTAATTTATATAACTTTGCTTCATAAATATAATATATAAATTATCAAATAAAAATTAAATCTTTCTTTTATAAACATTCTATTAATTTAACTTTCCATCTCTTTTGCTTTATCTAAGACATATAAGCAAGGCTCAAAAATCTTTGTTCTTATAAAACGGCACTAATTCTTTTTCCTCACTTTTTACGAACAAGAATCAACTTTATTCTAATTAATTCAAATAATAATTTTTAATCATTGATAACATGAATTCTGTATCAATCCTAAAAAGTAGATGCGAGACTTGGGTAAGAACGGATGTAATACCCTCTGAATACTTTGAACCAAAACATTAATAACTAATTTTTTTAAAAAATACAGTTATCTTTTTCTCTTCTTTCGTTAAGAGAATAATCTCAGTAGAATTTCTAGATTTTCTTGTTTTCTTGTCTTCATTTTTCAGAATTTAATATATAACCTTCTTTCTGAACATTAAAATTAAAGAAGAATCTTTCGCTTTCTTTTTTTACCTCACTTAAGCGTATTTGCAGTTCTGTTTTAAAATGTTATTTCATCTTGGAAAAATTTATTTTACCTCTGGCATTTTAAGAAATTAATTAACTAATTTACGCTAAATTCTTATCATTAGCATATATTCTCTTTAAAAATTTAGATATTTTATGAAAAATAATGTGTGAAAAGTTTCTTTTTCTTTATTCTAAAGAAAAAATCTTAATTCCAACACATTTTTTTTTACACTTCGTGGCGCTATAATCATAATATTCATTTTGTATATACTCGTCTCAATGAAATGTTTTTTTTTTATGAAATCTTCATTTTGGAATAAAATATTCTTAATGAAAATTCTCATGAATATTAATGTGTTATAAGAAAAATAATTTGGATAAATATTACCAACTTTTTAATGTATTTTCATTCGATAATTCTTAATATTTGCAGAATTGTGGATATATTTTTAATTCTTAGAGCGTTATTTTTGTTCGAACATTCTGTTTTTTGTAATCTTTATCGTAATGATCTAATTTTTGTGTTCTAAAATTAAAAAAATTAAATAAGATTGAAATGGGGAATATGAATGGGGAAATTGGGAATATAAATAAATAAAGCTAAAGGAAAAACACACAAGGCAAACAAACGATTTCTTTCCTATTTTATCGTCTTAGAATAGGAAATAAAATCCTGGGGAAAAAATCTTATAATTTTGATTTTTGGCTTAGTGATGAAACTTACATTTAAATTTGGACCTCATTTCCCAGTTTTTGTGCCAATTAAATATAGTTTACAGCAGCCCTTGTTATTCCATACCACAATTTTTGGAAGGATCCAGCTGTACCCCACGATAATTCAATTACAGTAACCCCAATAAATTGATAAAAGGGAAATTAATAAAAAAATTTTAAATATATCTCTACTGTAGTGCTTGGATTTTTAGCAAATATCTTAGAATTAGCAAAAATTCTTTAGAATTAATATTTATTAAAATATTCAAATTATCAGCAATTACGTAATATCGCGGCAATGCCAACGTTTAAGATAACTCGCCAAAGTGGAAACCCCAATTTCGCTTGTGTCGTACATCCTGAATTGACAACCATGAGCTTCGTTTCACATAAAGTCGCCAAAATGTTTGCGATAATACGTAAGTACCGAATTATTTTATCTTATCTCAAAAAGCTTTATGGAAGGCGTGAATTATGTGTATATTTATAGAGTCAAAATTTACAATTTTATTCCCTGTGTAAAGATTAATTCAAAATCCAGCCATACGTGAGATTTCAGATTAAGAAATACCTGAAATCAAAAATGAACTAGATAAGAATTGAAAAATCGGAGATTATATGGCTACACATATTGGTTTTGAAGTCACGAAGTACAGATTTTGAAAGGGGCTGTGATGTTTAAGGAAACAATTTTCATTTTATTAGAACATTTCTGATTGTTTGCAAACGTTCATTTAATGAAATATTTTAGTATATGCTATTACTCATGACTAAAAAAGCCAGTAAGTCATTATATATGCATATATAGCACATTTAAATCAAAAACATGTAGTTTCTTTACGTGAACTTGATGCTATCTCTCCCTGATTACACCTTCACATATTCAGAAGACCAATACAGGGGGAGGGAGAGAAGAGGTGTTAAAACACTTTTCCCATACAAAGAGATATTTTGGTACTTTTCCGCCAAAAATGATACAACCGACGCCAAACTGAATATTCTCGCTGGTATCCTTTTATTATCACGTTTTCAAAACAGGTTGCTGTCTTTTCTTATTATAACATCCTTTTCATAATACATCAAAAATGGATGAGAAACCAATAAGAACTAACATTTATTCCTTTTTTTGGTGTGTGTGCGTATATTGTGTGTTGCCAATAAAGCATGATTGGTGTGATTTACGCCGGCGAAAAGGGGAAAGTACCGTTATTTTTAATTTCTAGTACAAATATTACTCCCCGACGCCTTCCTCTAGGTTTTTTAATGCAAATCTCTCCCCTTCCCCCACCGTAAAAGTAGTCTAGTACGCCGCTTTTAGAAGACAATTGCAATATTTACAGTTTGCAATATTGACAGTTGACTTTTCCATTTTTTTTAGCTGATTTGACAATGAAGATATTTTCTCACTCCCTAAAATGCAGAGCATAGAGTGAATTAAGCAGATACAAAGAAATGCTTATTGAAAACAATAATAATGATCATTAGTATGTCAGTTGCTTGATTCCATAAAATTTGTAAGGAAAAGTTTGAAGTCATAGATACACGTTGTGATTTTATTAATTAACTAGCATACTAAGTCGTAACAATAGACAAACTTTGTGACATGTGTATCTTGACTCATTACTTTTATTTCTGTATTCAACTCAGAGGCATTTAAACCTAAAGATAATTAAAAGTAGTTATATATATATATATAACGACAGCTATATTCTTCATATTTTATTATTTTTTTTTAAAAAAAGGAGTGGCGGGAAAGTAATTATGCTAATTTTTAATACTGTTAGATTTGAGAATTTATAACAAAATCATCCTTTTTGATTAAAAAATAATAGCAGGCTTACGGTATAAAAATTTTGCCTTAGACTAAAAAGATTTAAACTTCCCTTTTCACACAAAACTGTATAAAAAAAGCATTCTTCTATCAAACCAACAAAAAAGTACTATTACACTATGATAAGTTATTGGCTGCTTAATATTATCTCAACTCAAAAAATGACCATATACACCAATATCAAAAGAAGCTTTCAGCGGTAAGAAAAGCAATAAGACTGTAGTAAGAAAAGCAGTCAAGGAAGCTCGATAGAAAAGATATATTGAATCAATTATTTGATTTTGATGCTGTTTTTCTCCTTTTGTGGAATATATTTTTCTATAAATATTCGTTATTTGGGATTACTTTTCTCGTAAAATTCTTAATAGAAAGCAGTAAATAGTGCTTATGTCGAAAAAGGTTACTTTCATTTTTCGTGAGATAATCTTCAAACAAATTCGGGATTATACCCAAACATAAGATATTGGTGACTCACAGAAAATAGTCTGTATGAAAAGATGCAGGATTACGATATCAAAGAGAACTGTTTATCGCAATGAAATGAGAAAACCTATCTGAAACCGAAATGTAATTTTTGTAACCGATAATTTTTATATAAACAATTTGAAATGACTTTCATTACTCAATGGAGAAATTTTAAAGCAGTTGTAACATGGGTGAATAGTAGTAGCGAGTAGATTATTTTCACATGGAAAAGGCAGCATTAAACCAAAACTGGTTTATTGATTTTTCACGCATATTTTGATGACATGACAGTACATCACATACATTTACAAGCACTAAAAAGAAAAAATTAAATTTTCCGAAGTTTTACTTCACACCTCACACACAACATTTCGTCTTTGTTTTTTCAATCCTTTTCTTCTCAATGTTGCCATTCGGCACCAACTGAATTCAGCGTTTCTACTGCGCCCTGTCACCAAAAGGGCTATTACTTCAGTCTTGTAGGTGTCTATCAGTTCTTTACATAGTGAATAATATTTCGCGAACAATTTAAATTAAAACAAAAAATTTCAGTTGAAATCAATTTTTTGAAAGTTTAAATATAAGTAAAGCTGAGCAATAATTTATTCAAATTGAAAATATTCTATGTTTTCGGTGAAATTATTCATTAATTTGAAATCTTTCATAAATTTACTGCAAGATATGACAAAACTCAATTTTTAGCTTACCATCATGGTTAAACCATAGTTCAGATTTGATTTAAGAATTAATATTCAAAACAAATCGATGTTATTTTTATTATTGAAATTGAGAGAAAATGAATTCATACATAAATGGCACCGGATGCATATTATAGGATAAACATATAAATACTTTTATGTACTTTTAACTCTTACTCTACTTTCATCAATATTTAATGTTTCTTTTTCTTTTAATGAGTTTGCTATTGTTATTTATCTATGCCAAGTTCAAAAATGTCTAACAGGATTAATAATATTAAAATGCGCAAACCTCTCTGTAAGTAACGATATGTACATTCAGTTATTTACCTATTATTTTAAATATCGTGGTTTTAGCCACAATCTTTAAGATTGGGTAAAAATAGCCTTTAAATAACTGGGTTTTTTTTCCTTTTCAAAGTTTTTTGAGTTACTTTTTTGTTGGTCTTCCAACTTTTTTCTGAGGTATCTAAATTCATTCCTAAACTCCATTAGTTTGACTTCACACTCCTTTTTCTAAGACCACATGGAGCGAAATTTATTTCAATTTCTGTCGGAAAAGTCACTAAATTTAAAATGAGCTACTCCCCCCCCCCCTTCATTCTGAAAAAGAATGCAATTCACTGTCCGAAGTTGACCACATCATCCATCTTAGTACTGGCCAGCATCCATCTACCTTTTGTCTGATAGCTTAGTGGACAGCAGCAGACATAATAAGATTTGTATACGTGAGATGAAAAGAACTGGATGAAAACACGTGCACAGGAAGATCAATCTCCATATATATGTCACTGAGTACTACTGATCATCCGGACAAAAAAAGAAACTTTAAAGACTAAGATCTGGAACCAAAAGGAATGCGAAAACTCTTTGAAAACAGCAAAACTTTCCGTCTTTTTTATGCCTATCGATCAGTGTCTTATGATTCTGTTAAGCGATTCGCATAAATAAGCCACTGGTATTCGTCGTGTTCCGATGGGAAAAAAGGTTTGTATAGATTTGTTTTCATCCCTCTCTTCCCTTTCAGGACCAGGCAATTTTTCATGTTAAGCCTAACTCCATTCAAAAATTCATACAAAATCATTTCTATAATAAAATAAGCCGAAATTTATAACTATTCGAAAATTCTATAAGTTCCAAATTCAGATTACACCGTTGACTTCACGAGACATGGAACAGGGAAAACTCAATCGCACACATGATACCGCGTTCCCAGAAGTGATCACATCCTCAAGGAGTTAAGAATTATTTTTAATTTTTAAGTGATGCTTAGCGCACTAATTATTGCGGAAAAGTAAGAATCTGGATACCTCTTCTTTCTTCTCCCATCAAAAAATATACAAGCATTTAATGTTAAATTTATCAATAGTTAGATTTAGAGCTCATTCTCTCTCTTTAATGTTTCTAAGCGAGAATATTTAATTGATAACTCTTAACTCACAACATCTACATGCCAAAATTTTAACAATTTGGTAACTTAAACTTCTATTAATGTGCTAGACTCTCTCTCTCTCTCTCAAAAAGATTTAAAAATGCCATAAAATTTACCAAAAAACTCGATTTTCATGCGCATGTACTTTGTTAGGAAACCTACAAAAATTCGCAATAATTTTTCTAATGCGTATTAGTAATGATGACCATGTATAAAAATAGACTAAGTGTACTGAGAGTGACTCCTTTTCAAGAATAGCTTATGTAATAAAAACTTTTACACTAGTCCTTTTAAAGAATGCGGAAAGAATATAAAAATCTGCAAACTGTAATATCAAAGCAAAAAGTAAGTTCCACAAAGAAATAGATAACAATCCCTGCTATTAATTTAAAAATTTGCTGTTTCTGTTACGGAACATTTGGTTCTATAACGTTAATGCATAGAAATTTGAGGCAAAGAATTCGAAAAACAACTTTTTATTCCATTAGGCCTAGCTGCGCTAACGTCAAAACGTTGCAACTAGTCTGGTGCCAAAATACGGACTATTGCCAATCTGGTAAACTGAAGAAGGTTACAAAGAAATTGCTTCCAGATTTACAAGTATAAATATAAATGCAATTAGTTTACATAAAATACAAATATAGTAAATTACAAATGCCTAAATATAAAATTATGAAATTCATCTTAAAAATTAATTCATTTCAAATTATATATAATGTTCTATAATTTTATTACATTTCTGTTTGTTTATTACCTCACTTGGCTTGAGCGGCCATTAGTTGGCAAAAAGTTGAATAATATTTGTCTCAACATTTCTGTATATTTACAGTCATAATAAATTGAATTTAAACTATTTTTTTTTATTTTTGAGCATGAAATGATAGTTTTAAAACTATTATCAAAAAAACTAATTATGTATCAATGATGTTTTATATTTTTAACACATCAAAATGAAAACTACTTCATACAGAGTATGCCCATTAGAAGGCATCGAAATTTTTTTCAAGAATCATCATCGAGGACGAGATAGAGGCACACACACACACACACACACACACACACAAATCTGATCATATCAAATCAAAACTCCCCCAATCGAACAATTCCAATTCTTGCATCTCACCTGCAATATGTTTTCGACTTCCCACGTCAAAAGCGATCACCTCCACTCCTGGTAAACCAGCAGCAATCTGTAAAAACCCACAGGGGCTCCCCTTGGAACTTCCAACCACACAAAAGCAACTGCCGAAAAGAATCCCATAAAAAAGGGACCCGCATTTGAAGAATTGGATTCATTGGTGGTGCGACGGAGCGGAAATATATCTTCCACATTGAAAAAGACTTCGCCTGACCAGCGAAAAATTGTGGAAGTGTAGGTTGGGGGTGGGGGAACAGATTTTTCGAACAATATGTGCAGCCGTAAAGTTTCGCCACGCTACTCTCACGCTCGTCTTTCACCAAAAGTTGGTTCTTTATGGTCTCATTAGAAAGCTTCAAAAAATCAGGTTCGTGTGGGTTTTGTCACTGCACCAGCTTGACATGTAGTTGAATATAATGCAGTCAAAAATAGACTGAATAGATGCACTTCATTCGTAACAGAATGCCTGTATCAAAACGTGTTGGATGGTTCATGGATAAGAAGCCGTGTCGAATGTGTGGCTACTTCTCACCGGATATGTATCATATTGTTGATACATCTGTATATTTATTTTTTCTACATATGATATTCAATGGATAATACTTCGCGCGTTTAGTGCTTTGCTAAACTAGCGTCCTTTGGGGGAGTATTATTTAATCATGAATGATGCCCATATATGTACTGTTCTTTAAAACTAGTGCTAAAAAAGTCCTCTAAAAATACTTTTTAAATTTCACTTAATTTAGTTTATTATTTTTATTATATTATTATTATTGTGGCATTGAGGGATAAAGGGATAATATGAGACCGTTTTATTGTGCTTAAGGTATTCGACTGCGACAACTTTTTTTTAATAAAATGGAGTTACGGAGAATTTTTTATAGTTTTTAGATTTGTTTAGTACATTAAAAGAAAAATATGCTAAAATTAAGAAGATAAAAAAGAAATTATTGCTACTAAAATGGGGGGGGGGGATGGGCAAAAATTTACAAAAAATAACAACGAGGCCCATTCTGTACCAAAAGTTTATGGACAAATTTTCAATTTTTCAATTCTGATGTGTTGCTATGTTATTCATTTTTGAAATGACCTTCAGGATACGAGATATTTTAATTTTTACAGAAACTTAGAGCACTTTATCTTCCTTATTATAAGAAATTGCTTAGAATAACAGTGATTATATTCTCATAAGGGACTGTAAATTTTGTAATAAAACGGTGATTGATAAATCTGACGGTTAAAACACTTCTATTATTATACAGAACATACACAAAAAAATTTCAGTTAATTATTTTCAAAATTTTTTTAGCAGTCGCTGTTCCCTTTGAGGATGTTAAAAGAAACTTATTTCGAGTAAAACGCTTTTTAAAGTATGACATATCTTGCTTTAAGTAATGACATCTGCTTTTACTAAAAAACTTGTAGTTTTTGCCTAGTGAACGGAAAATAATAAACTTGGTGTTTTTATAAAGCAAAGAAGATGATCTATAAAATAAAATAATTAAAAAAAATTTGTGAATTTTTGGCAAAATTCACAATTTTAGGGTAGTCGGATACCTTAAGCTGTTTTTTCTATTCTAACTTTCAGGATGGAAAGAGATAGTAATTAGTTCAGATATCCTATTTTGTTTTGTTTTCTAATTTGAATTTATTTCTTCATTGTTATATTAACTCTCCTAAACACTTGATAGAGCTCTCATACATCCATGTTCTCCCTATTTTAATTTTTTTCTCATATTTTTATCGAACATCTTGTATATATTTTATCAATTTACCCTGTTCAGTTTTAGTTAAATTACACATTATTGTGTAAATGTTTCTTCAGCTACTCCTCCAGAAAATAAAATAAATACCGAAACAGGATTATTATTCCAAGCCATTATCATGCGAAATTTTACTAGCCACTTTCATAAGACAAATAATGGCACTTAATCGATATATTTAACTCAATTTATTTCATTTTTAAACTAGTAAGTTTTTGAATCTCAGTTAAAATTACTTGGCTGTAAAGTTACTACATACAAAACGATCATGAATTCGCGACGGTGCGAGAAGCTATCAAGATCTTAAAATCATGTAGAACTGTTAAAATACTTTAAAAAAATGTCATAATTGTGTGTGGTGTGTACTGACGCTACTATCTATCTACAATTAACTACCACTCTCTAATAACAAATAAACTTTATTTACAACTTTTAACTACTTACGCATTATCAGCAGCGCACACAAAAATTTTTCAGGGGGGCGGGGGTCTATGGTTGAAAGTCCCCCAACTCGTATCATACCTCAAGACAACACCAATTGATTCTTCTGATTTTGTCAATTTTGTTAACAAAAAACAGTAAAAAATAAATTTTTAAATTAATTATTAGCATTAATTAACAAAATAAATTGTTAATTACAAGTACTTAATGAAATTTTACGTTTTATATATATAGGATTACCATCAATAAAAAAAAACTTAAGGGTTTTGGGGGGTGTCCGAATCCCTAGAACACCCCCCCCCTTGTGTGCACTAATGCGTCTTATTCATTGCTAACTATACATCTCACACACCTTATATATTACTAAACTCTCACACTTCATAACATCTCACAAACTCTATGCAAAACTCTCTCTCTCTCGTCATACACACAACTCCCTGTACTTACACTACACCGTTGACGAAATAGTGCCATCTATTACCTTAACAATAATAATATCAGTTATTGAAAAAAAAGAATATAAATAGAGAAGTGTGATAAAAAAAATCTCTCTTACGTATACAATGTATGCACCTTTCAATTTTATACAAATAATATTTTACTAAATGAGCGTAAGTAGGGTAAATGGTAGAATGAAAGGGAAAAAAAGCAATATTATATACATAAAATTTAAAGGTAAATTTCAGATAATTAATTTTAAAACTTTATTAAAAGACTTAGAATCATGAAGACATGTAGCATTACAGTTTTATAAATCATTTTTGTAGGTTTTGCATTTTTAAATAGTTGCAAGATAATTTCTGTTCCATAAAATATTTTCGACAAATTTTCCAAGAGTTTATGCAATAACAGTGAATCACCGACAAAAAGTTGCAAATATGTTCGAAATTCCACACATATCTCTCTTTCACCATTAGTTTTAATTATTTTTCAGTAAATGACATAAAATTTGTATGGTTTCTTTAAATCTTTACTTAAAGTAAATTCCATACAATCCATGACATTTAATGACAAAAAATGTATCATTTTATGAAATCCTACAAAATATACACTTGATTTACTCGGTTTATTAATTATTTTTCTTTTGATTTCAAAAAGCCAAATGATTTTTAATCACGCACATGGAAAACTTGAAGGATTATATTCTTGCATGTGAAAAGGGGCCGTATATACACAAGACGATGGATTAATTATGAAAGAAACTTTGTAACAAAACCAGGAATACACTAAAGAAACTTTCTTTTTTAAAAGACGGTACAAAAGAAGTGCTTTATATTTCTTAACGAAATCAGTGCGTGTAAAAAGATATTTAAATGATAAGACTACATAGTATAGTCTTATCTGCAGGAAAATATACACATCGAATAAGTCCTTAATAGTGATTGAATTTAAGTGATAAAAGAAGAAATAAAAGTCATTTTCTTAAAATTTTAATTCATTCTAGTAAAAACAAGAAAGAGACAAAATAAACGAGTAAAATTATCTCGTTCATTAAAACAAATTACTCGAATTGAAAAGTTGTATTAAATAAACTTATTTTCGAAAATTATTTTGATGAATTAAAATGTACTTATTTATTTATTATCATTTTTCATGATGAGTAAATTAATAGCATCAATGAATTTATAATATTTTACCAAAGAAACATTGTAGGTAAATTTGAATTAAAATAAAGATATTAACTAATTAATTTAAATGGTATGATTCTAAAAGATTCTAGAATATAGAAATGATTATGAAATTAAATTTCATGGCATTCTGTCTCTTAATAATCAAATTTAAAGTTTTCGGAAAGAGATTTAAATACACATATTTAATCATAACTGATTAATTAAAAATATTTAATAAAAATTTTGAAACATTCAAAAAATTAGTTGTACACATAACAAATTATTAATATACGTTGTTTTAAAATACATTACCTAAATATTTGTATTGAGTTTTTACATTAAATTAAAAGGTATATAACTATTTTTTGTAATGTATATATATATATATATATATATTATAAAGATTATTTTATCTTTTTAACAATGAAAAATTTATTGATTGTATTTTTAAGATTTGAATATTGATATGCATTATTATATTATATATACAATGCAATATTTAATTTTTAATATTAAATTCCTATACTGCTTACATAATTCAATTTTAATGAGAGTCATTTTCCCCTCCATGGTTGCACACGCATTTCAAGACTCCATTTTTATTTCAAGAAATGTTTTCATAATCTTTGAACATACTTTGAGTCCTTGTATTTTTTCTTTTCCAAAAAATATGTGTACATATATGTTACTATTATTATTATTAATTTCAAATTCAAAGGAAACAACATTTCTTAATTATTTGCATTTATTTTCATCGTTAATTTTTGAATTTGTATATATTTTTTCAAACTTATTCATTATCAATCGTTGAGTAAATGAAGATGTTGATACCTTACATTTGATGTTAAATCTTGTCGATAAAAACCCATCTTAAATCATTTAGTTGTATTTACTTTACATGTAAATAACGGCATGTTTTCCTAAATCAAAAAATATTCGACATGTGTTCTACTAAAACTAAAAACAGTTTTTCGATATACAGCATTATACTGAGTTTCCAAATGTCTTGAGTGGCATGTTTCGCTAAAGAGCCTTATCAAGCAACTGTGTCAGAAAACTGGAATATTTTTAACAGTATATCCGGAAAAAAAAAAAAAAAATTTCCCCATTTCAAAATTTAATTCAGGAAAAATTTACTATTTTTTTTAAAAAAAAACTTAACAACATTCAAATTTCTATGCTCGCACTTTGCTTGCTTACTTTATTCAGAAGGTACCCACTCCACTAAAAAAATTTTACCAAAAGAGTTGAAAACATCATTGCCAGCTCGCGTGCCAGCAATCTTTTCTTCTCTGCAAGCTTGACTTACTGGAAAAGATTTAACCTCATGCAAACTCAACTAACTCCTCCCCTTCCCACACACTTGCCTCATCTAGGGAGGGGAGGTGAAGGGTTGGGGAGTAATGAATAAACTTTACAGCACTTTTCCAAAGAGAGTTAGTTCCTAACATGTCGTGTACCGTCTAGGAACAGAAAAATAGGACTTGTTTTACTGGAGTAAGGATAGCGCTGACTGTGTGAGAAGCTTTAGTTACGGTAAGTTGTAAACAAATCAAATATACGTTGATAGCATTTTGCATAAGTACTTCGATTTAAATAATTTATTTAAAAACATTCGAATTTTATTAATTGAAATGTTTTTGATTTTCTATCGAATTTAGAAAATGATAAAGTTAGCGGATTTCCTCACAAATGCGTTTACTCCATAAATTTTTCTGATTTTTTAATCTTATTTATTATAAAATTCATCATGAAATTAATGGAATCAGTTAAGGAATATATCATTAATAAAATTAATGCCTTGTGTTATTAGTTATAAATGTTATGGTATTATGTTTTCAGAAAAGCCTTTTGCAAAACTTAATAGTTCGATACATATGTCTTAATCATTGAAAATACTGTAGGAACTAACTCTATTTAACGAATTCGTGAAATCCCGAAAAAAAGTTCTTTGTGTGGGAAATTCGCTAAATAGAGATTCATCTTTCAATCGTAAAATGTTCTTGGTTTCAGGAAAAACCCGCAAAATACACATTCGTAAAATGGAGGCTCGACTGTATTTAGAAAATCAAATTTCTAATTGCAGAATTCTAAATATTTTAAATATTTAAATTAAGAATCGATAGCGATTAATGTATATATTCTTACATAGTTTTTAAATGAATGGATTAATGGATTACTGAAATAGTATCCTCATTTTTAATGTTTTTTCTTTGTATTTAAGGTAACCAAAGCTATAAATTCTGCGTAGAATTTTGTATAAATATTAGAAAAACATGCAAAATTTTATTATATATTTTTTCTATCGTTAGCACCACATTAATATATTTATTTTTTATGTGCATAAAAAGATAAAAGTTTAAACAAGTTCAAGGCTAAAACAAATAAATTACATACCAAAATAATCGGGGAGCATTTTTCGATTAAAATTTAAAATTTTATTATCGCGTTCCCTTTTTTCTCAATAACACATTTCAGTCATATTTTTATCTTAACAGCAGCATTGTTATTGTTGAGAATCCATCAAAACCTTATAATAAAAATATTGTAACGTTTATTGAAAAAAATTACGAATAAATGACGGCGATTATATTGAAGAGGCAATTGGTTTCCTAAATAGACAACGATAAAAGCGTTTTAAACCTAAAATAACTCAGCAGAAAATTGCTACAAATAAAATGTTTCAGTTTTATGAGAACGCTAAAAAATTTTTATAAGCAAAATACATGTCATAGAAAAAAGTATGCGTCTTCTTCATTTTTTCCTGATCTACCAAATTTCGAACAATAATAAAACTGCTAGAAACTGGCGGCATGAAATAAAACAATGATATTTTGTTAGATCTCCTTTATTCTAATTTTGATTATCCATAATTTTAAAAATTGCTAATTTAAAATTAATTTAAATCAAAAATTTAAATTTTTTTTCCTTTTAATTTAGAGTTATATGATATGTTCTTGATGTGTGATTTCTTCCATTACGTTGAATTTTCTCTATAGGTGGAGATATTAAAAATTTTTCTGTACATATTTTTGTTAAATTATTAAGAAATAAATTAAAACGTTGCTAAACTAAATTCTATTGAAAGCAGGCGTGTATCAGAAAATTATTTTGAAATCGGTCGTTTAGTTTAGTTTATAGTAATAATTATTTCATGAATATGATTATGTATAATTTTAATCATAATTATTAATCACTATTTAATTTTCAACTGTCTCTGTTTTTGTTAACTCAGTTGTATTATTATCACAAGAACTGACTATGAAGAAAAAATGAATTTTAATTACAATAATTATTGCAATGAATTTACGAATGAAATTTTTACAGAAAACCGCGTTTGTATTAATACCAAATATCTACAAAAAGGAGTATGTATGTAAAGGAGTATGTATGTAACTAATTTCAAAGAAATTTTGCTTCTTTTTCTTTTGAGGGAAATGAAATAAATAATATGAAATTGAATGTAAATTTAATCTGTTAGCAATTTGATTAAATAAATATTTGTGTTAAATTTATTTTACGAATATGTGTAAGGTTATGAATAGGTGTAAAAATACGAATGTGTGTAAGAATACGAATATGTATGTGTAAGAGTACGACTGAAAAATAAGAATAAGAGTGCGTGAAAAATTAGGAAATAATTGAAAATCATGTACGATAATTTAAGATTTTTATAATTTCGATTGTTTCTTCGTGCAAATATAGCTGTTGTTTAGTGTAATTTCAAAAATTTTAAAATTAGATAAATATTTTAACAAAGAAAGCAATGCCGGTTTACTAATTAAAAAGTAAAGAAATATTTCTGGAAATATATAAGAGGGTCCAAAGCCTCCTATCAATGTATTGTTGGTTGAAATTGAAATTAAATTTCAGTGAAGTATTTTTGTAGCCTTAAAAATTAACTTGACACCGAAACAGCATTCGGAATTTCGTTAAAAATATTCATTTGCGAATTTCAGACAAATGCTTATCTTTGTTTGATTTAAATTGTAATTTTTTCTTTAATTAAAAAAAGAAAAATAGAATTAGGTAATATTTTATAACGAAGTCAATGAAAACTGCGAAGTGAATAAATGTGCTTAGTGAAGAAATACTACTTAAAAATTTATTTACTATAAGAAATATAAAAAACTTCTATAAGCTAAATTTTTCATTAAGCATTTTTTCACTTTTTTTTATAGAATTCAGGAGTGCTGATGTAAGCAAAAGAAATTTACTTGATAAAAAATTCCACAAGAGAGAAAAAAGAAATAACACTACGAATGTACATAAAAATGTGTTTTTATTTATTTATTATTGGCTTAAATGTAATACAAAATTTAAAATAGAATCGATAATCACATGCTGCGGTTTTTCCATGTGTGAGTTCTTTATCATTTCCCCCCTAATTTGTGTGTGGCTATCCCTTAAACCAAAACACAAAGTCTTCATTTTCCCGATCTTTAAAGAGAATAGTGCCCAAAGACCACACTGTAAGCAAAACTTTGAAAAATTCTTTCCAGAATTTTTTTCAAGAATCTCTAAAGCCACCCGCAACGTTGCGGAAAACGCTATTTTTTTCCTCTAACCACAAGATCCTTTACATTTTAGCACTCTATTTAACACCTCATTCCCCAGGAAATCACACCCATGGAAAGTTCCTTTTTTTTCCTTACACAGGTGCCAAAATGAATTCCTTCTACCAATGCCAACATTTAGCGTCGTCTTGTTATTCATTTTAGAAAAAGGACAATGGCCTTAGCAATGGCTGAAATTAAATTTAGCACCTTAAATTGTGGCAATCTCTTAACAATGAATGTTTTCTAAAAAGAAATTTCAGTAGAGCGGCAAGTAATAAAACGATCGATATTCCAAATAAACAAGCAATTTTCGGTCAGTGAAAGCGGTGCGCCGAATAACCGCGAACCATTCACTCATGTGCCGCTAGCAATGGTGTCGCCAAAGAGCTTGTCTCTAAAGGGCTCGGACATTCTCAAAACTTTACGGTTTGTGGAAAGTAATTGGTAATGGTCATCTTTGAGTTTCTCCCCCTTCCCCCGTACACAAGGGTGAGGTTTAGGAACTCACCCCCCCCCCCTCACACACACATTCACAGACCAACAGATTTTTAACATAGGTATAAAGTCTTGGTACTTTCGTTTGGTACTGCATGTTTTTTTTTTTATAATTTAACTCCCCTCTCCTCTATAACAAAAGTCTTTGTACTGGGCCCTCCCATGAAAAAATAAGTACAAATATTACTATTTTCAACTTTTAAAAGTTACGCTATGGTCGAAAAACTGCAATTGTGTTTAAAACACAGGGTTGTTCTCCTTAAGAATAATTCTTTTGTGCTCTCTATAAGAAAAATCTAATTTAGAAAATCTAAAGAATCTAATAAGAAAATTTAAAATTCTTTATGAACTATTTCCAATTTCCTTTAGTAGGCATCTTTTCTATAAGAACTTAAATAACTATGGGTGTTCAGGTTTTAAAGATTATTTTAGCTGTACATTCCAATTTATTTTATGTCATAGATGGTCCATACAATAATATTTTCTTAAGCTATCTAAAATTAAAATAATTTACTAAGTAGTAAACTTATTTGCAAAAAATATTCAGAATTGCAACTAATCATAAAAATTCATTTTATAAAAATTTGATTGATTAATAATTATATCCATGTAAATATTGAGCACAATTGTAACTTTAATTACCTTAATTACTACTTTAATTATATGTATATGACTTATTTTTCAAAAAAAAAAAGACATGTTATCCAATTGCAGAATAGAATATTCTTTGTGTAGTATAAATTTAATGTTTTTAGAATGCCGCGAACTCAAATAACTGATCTACATAGCATAACATAAATGAATTGGTTAGAAAATAGATGGAAAATATTAATGGATCAAAAACAAATAAATTTAAAAACAAACAATTTAGATCCACAACGATTCTATTCGTCTATCATGAAAATCGTAATTTTGATGCAATACATTTTATTACAGATTTGTAAGCATTTTTGAAACTTTCAGAAAATTAAACTTCCATTCTGTCAAATTTTACCAGAAACACCCCAAATGCAGAAAACGTTAAAAAGAGTTTAATCTAACTGATCTTTTAAAATAGCGAAGAGAAAAAATTCTGTTTTAACAAGATCGAAATATTTCCTGTTCATAAAAAAAGCTCAAAAAATTCTCTAATACATTGTTATAATTTTTAAATATGATAAAATTTTAGTTCTCGCTGCAGATTAATTATTATTCAATTTGTTTAGTTGCTTTTTAATAATTTTAAGACTGAGATGCTTAATTTACAAAACTCGTGAAGATTGCTTATTTTGCAACTCTTATACCATTCATTTAACGTACTTAATTCAAACAATTAGATCATTCCAAATGCGCCGACTTCTTTTTAGACAACTATTTTCTTATTTTCAAAAGGCTAAAAGTTGCAATCCCTTACAACATAACTTAACTAAAAAGTAATTATAAAATTCATTTTTAGATATCGGTCAATCATTTTCTTCATAAATTATAATATTCTCTCCGGCTCAAAAAGAATAGATTTCTAGGAAAAAAGATTAATTTAAGAACTAGAAAAAGATAATTTTCTGAAATAAATGTATCTATCTATTGTTGATTAAATGGTCTTATTTTTGAAATTTCATTAACTCATTCTGAAAAATATTTCTTCTTTAAAATGATAAAATTATTACTTTAAAAAATCTGTATTTAAAAATGCTGGCAATATAAATTATCAGACGATAATTAGAACCGATGAGTTCCAATCAAATAGTATGTCAAACAGAAAAATAAAGATCCGAGATTGGGAGATATATGGTATTTACGGCCGAAATGTCCGCTTGGTGGCGACCTGTACAGGCACAACATATGACGTCACAGCGATCGGATCACGAAGTGGAATTCTTCTCTCTCCCCACCCCTCCTCCCCTAGTTTTCGCTGGGTTCCAAACGCCACATCAAAGCCGATCATTCTTCAGAGCGCCGTGGTGCCTCGTTTGGTGAAGAGGTGTTTCTCAGCTGTCTGCGTTAGTGAAAAATAAAAAATAAATAAAAATAGTTGTCTCTCCCGAGCTATCATACCAAGTCAACCACCTCGCGCGGCCAAGTGCGCGTTGGATGATCGTTTGGCAGAAAAAAATGTCTCCAAATTTTCGAATTGTTTGATGGATTATTGTGCTATGATGGATTTATTAACAAAAGTGAAAAATCGTTTGTTCCGATGGAATGTTTAGAGATGTTTCAGTCGATCGCAAGAGTTTTTGCGGCCGCATTTTGGATTAAACTTATAACTTCCGATTCTTTTTTATAAATATTTATATTCTTATTCTTCGGATACAGAAGAATATTTGTAGATTTTGAAGTAGGAAAAAATATCTGGTATTGCTATTTGTATTCTGAAATGATGTACTAAAGATTTCTTTGTCGGAGTGGCAACTTTCGATCTTCTTGCTTTTAAGATTCTTCGAAGTAGTAGTACGCTTCGAATTTTAATTTATTAAGAAGTTTGCGTCAAGTTTTCGAAACTATTCCGAATATTATACATAACTGTTCAATATTTCAGTTTATTATACGTAGAATAAGCTGATAAATCCGAACAGTTCTGTGGATTTTTCATCGGCCTGTCATGTCCTTAGTGAAACTAACACTTATTAATGTGATTCTACAAATGAATGTTTCTTGACTTTTTCTCGAACCGTATTTTGTCAGTGTTTTTGTGATATTTCAAGATTATACGTATAAAATCTCCATTATTGGACTTAACATCGAGGAAAGCCAACTATAAGGTGAGTGTTTTCTTTCATATTAAAATTATATTTTTAAAATGTTAGAAAAAAACGCTTTAAAAATAAAGTTAGAATAAGAAATTGATTTCAATATTTTTTTCCAATTTTGATTATTTATCGTAGTGTTAATTTTTACGTAAACTTTAAAGTATTACATGAATCGATTTTTTTTTTTTTTGAAGACTTATAATTTTCTAATAGGGTATTTTTCTGCTTCTATTAACTGTATATATCTTTGGAATTACATGAAGTTCGGAATTTTAAATTAGGTGAATACTCTGGTTTAGAATAATAGAAATGTAATTTTATTGATTCTGTAATCGACGTAAAATAGATTGCTTGGTTTAAATTTTGTCAAAACCAATGAAAGCTTATGTAAAAAATAAACAAGCAAATTGGCTTTTAAAATTTATAGATTAAGAATGAAGTCTATAGGTTTTCCTTTCAATGTATATAATATAGTCTTCAGTTACCAAATAAAATTTGGAGCTGAATTTCTTACAAATTGTCCATTAAGATGCTTTTGATTCTTTAAGCTCTTATTTCTTATAAATCAAATATTTTCATTATTTATTCCATTATCAGAGAAACTTTTGATATTTATTTGTATTTTATAAGACTATATTATTCTTTTAAAAAGAAAACTAAAAATTTAGTTACACTTTACAATTTTGTTTTATTTTTATCTTAGTTTTGCGATGATTCCTAATCTGTTTTAAAATAAAAGCGAAAAATAAATACATCAAATTCGGCATATTGCCCGAACAGAAAAATAATTTCAAAGGTGACTCATAGTTAATAATATTTAAATAAAGGCGATCCTTTAATTCCATGTACAAGATCTTGATTATTTATTAATCCTATGTCATTATAAAAGTGAATCTGTTGCGATTTCGAGATTTTATAGCTAAATATTTGAGAATAATCTTTCCACAGAACTAAATATCTGGTTTCGAATCTTGAGTTATTCCAAAATACTGACCATCCAGTGTGGCTGAATCTTTTCGACCCCCCCCCTCCACCTATTTTTTCTTAAGTAATATTTTGCCACATTCTGTACATTTTTGCACTATCTTGCAGCCACTGCAAATATTCCATTTAGTGTTCCTCGGTCACTACAAGAAGCATTCCATTATCAATGATCGAGGCTACAGGTAAAAGCGAAAACTTCGATCTGTGGTTTTGATAAATGGATTGTTTTACATTACTGATATTGCACGCGCTTGCCCACTTTAGAAATCCGCCCCACTAGTTCAACCCCATGGTCAGGGGGAGTAATTCCAAGAAACCAGTTTAGATGACTAGGGGGAGATTTTGCCCAGTCACGCTTGAGGCTTGTCGCCATAGATGCGTCTTCAAGTCCTTAAATCGAGGCATTCACAGTTTCACGTTTGACGTTACCTCATAAAAAGGCGCTTCCCTTTTGAGAACACCAAGAAATTATCCACAAAAAGGGGAGAATGGCTAATGGTTTTATTGGAGTGGTTAAAATAGTTTTTTATCGCCGTTTGCGAAAAGTCGATACCACCATTCACTGCCATGTAGCTAGCACTAATCCCGGTCGGACCACCCAAGTTGTGTCAAATTTCAAAGACTTTTCAAAACAAAAAAACAAACTGTAGGTTTTTATTGACTTTGTGAGAAACAAGAATAGGTAAGGCAATTTTGATATGTTATTGAACTAAACCGCAATAGAATTTAGCTGATCGGAAAGTGTAGTTGAAAGATGTCCCGTTGTTAATCTTTACTTTTTAATGAAATTGATTACTTTGCCTGAAGTATTAGACGAGTGCGTGCTTTTTTTCCCCTTAATAGATGGCCTTTAAGTAAAATGCAAAATTAGTATTTTAGATTGGATTCTTAATTTCAGTAACTGTTAGATGGGAAAAAATATCTATTTTTAGCGAATAAGGATAGAATATTCTATATAATTCAAACTGTGGTTAAGATGCTTAAGTTTACATATAAACACTCCGTGAGAGAACTATCTAAAATGTACTAATACGCCTGTAACACAATTGGAATAGACGGTTAATGCAAGGTGAAGGTTTCATTTCTTTGAGGAGATCACGGTTTTTAAAAGTTAACGTCCATTCCGAAACTGAAGTGCAAAACACGTAATTCAAGTCTTAGGATTTAAAAATGAAAAAAAAATCGTAGATTGGTGGAAGATTTTAACTAAAAATAAAGAAATGCACAAATTTGTCTAATATAACATTCGTGATATGATATAAAGTAAAACATTTATTTGTAATGTTTTTAAAAATCTTCGGATTTTTAAATATATTTTAATTTTTGGATGCTGGTTTTTTTTTTATGTTGAAATTACTGATAACTGTTCAAGCATAATTCCCCCCCCCCATACATTTAGTTGTGCTTCCATACATTTAGTTGATCTAAAAGTCTCCTTTTTTCCTCATTCATGACCATTGAAAAATATATAGCAAGAAACGCGTATTTTGAATCGGCTCCTATTCACACACAAATACCAATAGTCCTGCAACAAATTCAGATCCTACTCCAGATTTTGACTGGTTGTAATGATAATCTTTTACATTGTTTAAATATCTACATACCGAATGAAAGAAATTCTATTTCTTGCGTCACGCAAACCTTCAATCAAATACGCGTTCTGTGTATTTTAGTCATTCAACACCAGCTTTCAGTTTCGAAAAGATATCTAATAAATTTATTGCTGTTTTTCGTGGTTCGACTGCATTAGTTTTGAGTTAGGCGGATTAATTCGATTTCTCTATGATAATGAAATACTTCTTGTGAAAATATTTGTCAGTTGATGGCACTGTTTATTGGTTTGATTCTCGGTAAAAGTTAATCCAGTTTAAAAACTAAGATTTTTTTTTATTTAAAGTTTTCTTAATAAATGTGCTGAAAACTAAACTCGCGTGACTATACTTTTGTTAAGACAAAAGTAAGGAAGCGCCGCCAATATTTATTTCGAATGATATTAAATCCGTAATTTTTGTTCTCAACTTAACTTTTAATTTAAAAAGATTTTCAAACATTCAACGTAGGGTAACAAGAGCTAATACCGTAAATTATCGAAAATTTTCATTTTCCAGATAATTAACGAGTTAGATGTAGTCGCCACACATTCAACCCTTCAAATGAAAAAAAAATTGTGATGTCCTTCTCTGGATAGAATTATTTTAGAAACATCTTTGAACGTCAATTATGTTTCTGCATGTGCCTAATTTGCAGTGTTTAGATGAAGTTATCTGTGATTTGTTTTAAACTGAATCATTATTGATGCTGTAAATTTGTCAAGTTACTGCACTAAGTTTTTTGACATCTTTTTTAGAATCTGCAATATCTTTTAGCCTAAGGCTTGAATAAAATTCTATCCTGCACGTGTTTTTGAATAATTTTATTTATTGATATCGAGAGTTAAATGTTGATCTGTTGCTTCTGAGTTTTTGCATACACAGATGAAAATACTTATCTGCCTTTTTGGAAACGAAATATCCCTCCGAATCTGTCGTTTTATTTCTGTATTGTTTTTGTGAAAATAATTTACAGGTCTATTGTAAAAGAATTGTGAATTAAACGCCGCTTCCAATTGATTATTCATAAACCTTAAAAAACGAACGCGTTTGAAATCTTTGATGTCTTTATAACCCCTTTATTTTTTAATCTAGCGGGGAGTAAGAGAAAAATTCGACTGATATATATTTTCTCAATGGGAATATGAACGAAATATGTGAAATAAATTCTTATCAGTATTTCTACTCAATGCTCTCCAAAGAGACAACCCACCTTCAGTTCTAAATAATAATCCCTCTCCAGTGAGACGCGAACTGCTACAGGAGCAGTTCTATCACTTCTATTAGGTCCAACATTTATCCGCCCAATGCACATCCTAATCAATCCGGTCAAGCGAACTCAATTATTATCTCATTGTCCACCGGTTGGACCCCTTTTCTGTGCGAAGGTGAGAGATTCCGGATTGCCGGATTCATTAGCAACTGATAAGATTTGCATTTTCCTCGAATGGACGCTGCTGCTAATAGAGCTTCTGATTTATCGGTCCGCTGTAATTCCTTTGGTTGCAGTTGTATGCTCTTTGGAAAAGATGTCTGTTGTTCTGATCCCTTGACAGGGGTGCCATTTCATTTTCCGAGTGATGCATTGGGTCTTAGTTTCCTGTTAATATATTAGGCTATTTTCGCATAGTATTGTTGAACATCTTTCCTGTATATATTTTTTCCGATTGTGAAAACTTTGTATTACGTTTATTTCTCTATCAGAATAAATTTCATTTTACTCATTTCTAAGTGAATTAATACTTGCATATAACTGTTAATTCGTACTGTTATATTCTGTATAATGTAACATTACCTGTCATTAATTTTTACCTGTCAATGTAAAAAAAAAAATAGATGATTTCAAAATTTGGATAATGTGTTAAAACCAAATTTATTTTTTCGTGTTAGGCTTTGTATGTCTGTGCTTGAACATTTATATTTTTTGGTTCTACTCTTTGATATTTGACGAAGGGGGGGGGGGACAACCATAAGATTTTCAACTGAGAGGCTTTTATACTAAACTGTATTTGAAGATAATGAAATATTATCGGGTTTTGTATATCGGAGCGCATGTGTTGAACATTATAATTACATAAGAATCTGCGTAAAATGTTACGTACAAATCGAAAAATCCTTCCACGGATGATAATAAATCTATGCTTCAATTTTATTATATTTCGATTTTATTTCATAAAAGAATGAATTGATTAGTTTGGGATCATTAATCTGCATTCCCTAACCTAGCAGATATCTCAACATACAAATAATTAAGAGTGAAAGATAATTTTTTCATTCTGAACTTTAAATGGTTACGACGAGTGGATGCGAAACACTGTTGGCGTCTGCCGTCAGAGTTGGCCCTTCTTCCGGAGATAAAAAGCGGCTACTTTCGCTTTCGTGTCTAAAATTGAATACGAATTGTATTTATGATCCCAATGCTGTAAAATGTTTTTCGGATTGTTGAAAACTATTTAATTGCTGCTCAAATCTTGTTATATTCCTTTTCCATTTATTTTACAGCTACAAAAATTGAATCTATAGTAATTGTTTGTAATGTAACATTTTTAAATTTGTTGTTGAACGACAAAAAAAAAACATTGCCCATTGCTACTTTCGTTTTATCGAAATTGTTTGAGAACGTGCTGTAATTGTTTTATTTTTGGAACGTTTTTAAAAAAAAATGAATTGATGGGAAAATATTCAACTGCTTCGTAACAATGTATTGAGCATTTTATAAAAATTTGTACTTGTCATAATTCGATATACAAATCAAAATATTTTTTATTGACAAATGTCATTTGTTAATCTGTTGTAATTAATTAATATTGTCTTTCTCTACAGTCTGTTAATTATATATTAAGCTTATCAACTCTTGAAAAATACGATGAAATGTTAACTTTTTTTAAAAAAGTATTTCAACTGCTATTTTAAAATCCCCTGATGTAGGTGATCCCCTGAATCACCTAAAACTTGGTCCTCCCTATTAAATTAGATCCCATGTTTAGAAACCGACTTATTCACACAGAAATCTTTATTTCTCCCATTCTAATTTTTTCCCCTCATGTGCAAATGACAAAAAAAAACCCACCTATCTTCCAAACTTTTCGGGAAATTCCATTGCGAACAAAGGCAAGTCGTAATGATAATCCACGAAATATCGTTAAATCCTTTCACAAAGCCAAGATTTTTTTTACCCTTTTCTTTCTTTTGTATTTTTATCCATTCTAATACCATGGCAATGTTCTAGTGCGAGTAATGGAATAAAAATGTACTCCCTTTACCTCCAGAAGCTTAAGTTCTATGTCGGAAAATCTGGAAAAAGAATAGGTATGTCGTACAGCTCATTGAATTTCAAACGGTCACTCCGTTAACGGGGATTACAGAAAGGAAATGTTGGAGAAAAAAAGAAAATCTGGAAAGACGTATAAATCAAAACCGCCAAATGTCGACATTTCTCATTTTATTTCCACATATTACCTTTCGTTTCTTATGTGTGCCTATGAAAATGAATTACAGTTTTTCAAAAACTTTGTAAGATTTGTATTGATTTTAACAAATTGTGATATAAAGTTGCATTTTTTATAAAAAAAACTTTTCTATGTCGTTTCGCTTTTTTTTTTTTTTTTTTTTTTGAGTAAAAGTTTATGAAAAGCGTTTTTTAATTCTCATTGAATTAAGATCTAAAAATATCAAATCTGTGAATAAAGCTTTAAAAATCTTTCCCCCCCCCCTTTTTTTTTTTTTTGCAAGGAAAGTAAAACGAAATAAATGTTTTGAAGCTTGGAGTGTTTGCAATAAGGCTATTTAATTATAATATTTATTAAAAATCCTATAATTGTAGATTAGCATTTCAATTTGAACAGTTTCTGTGTTTGCTTACACACGTTCCGGCTATATAATATTTAATTTTATGCATTCGAAAAACAGTGGATTGTTATGGAGAAAAGTATTTGTGTATGTGTGTGTGTGAAAACAGACGTTACTGAAAATTAAATTAGTTGTACATTTGTAGATAATAAAGTGCTTGCAATTCATAAACTATGTAATTTCTCGCTAAATAAATTGAATGTAATTGTAGTAAAAAACATATTTTTACAACAAGGAAAAAAATTGCCTCATTTTTTTATTCTAATTAAAGCTATCATTAAGATTTAACATCTTTCTGGGGAAAAAATTATAATTTTTAATAATAAAACTTTTTCAAGAGCATTTCTAATAGCCTATTTTGGAAGCAGATTTAATTTACTTAACAAGATATATATAGTAATAGATATATAGTAATCAAATCGTATGTTTAATTAAATTAATGCAAAAGTTTTTGTTGAAAACATTTCTCGCTGAAAGCAGCAGTATTATTTCATTGGAGACGGCTGTTATTTTTCTAACTTGATCCTACGTACTATTTAGTTATTGTACTGTCAGATGTGAAGAAAAATAAACATCTTTCAACAACAATTATCTTTTCCGATGTGGAAAAGTAGATCTATTGTTTGAAGGTAACAAATACACAATTCATCTCTTCCTCTTTAATACAAATATTAATTCATTTCCTTGCGTAAAATCTATAATTTGCGTTCCGAGAAAACTCACGATTTCCCGATATGTTTTCCAAACGTTAGGAGAATATCGATATATTTCTTTCCCGTGGACATTCATCAAAGTCTGAACGCAGAATAATAACTCACAAAAAAAAATAATAATAAAAACTGAGTAGAAAATGGAAAATAAAGATAAAAAAAAGCGTTAGCATTTTCACCAGTTCGGTAAATATTACGCTTATTGTTGCCATACCTTAAAAGTACATAGAATTCTTTTGTTTTATTTTGCTTAGTGTTTCGAAATAAAAGAAAAATGCGTTGAAATAAATGATTATAAGATGCATTTTACATTTAGTTCTTATGACGCTATTATGTTATAAATCATCTTGCGCAGATAGAAAATAAAAAAAAGAATATTTGAAAAAATATTTTTCTTCAGTTCCATGGCCTGAAACACTTAATCGTCTGCGAATCAATCATTGTCCGGAACGATTAAGATAAATAATATCACAATCGTTCAAACGATTCGATAAGAAAATGAGAAGCTTGAGTACGTAGGGAAACAATAAATATATCATGCTTGCATTTGATGGAAAAATATGAATTTTTTTCCTGCTTCGCAGATATTCTTGTATTCAAATGATGTTGAGTAGTTTTAATATATGCATCTCGATAAACCATGTTCCCTTTATCAATTCTGTTTTATTATTGACTGATTTTCAGCAACGTTTTCAAAAAGAATCTTTTTATTAAATAAATAAATGGAAAATGGAATAATTTCAGTAACTTCTTTTAAAACAATCTTGTGGAAATAGGATTATGTCCTTTAAATGTAATAAGATATATATTCAGTTTTATTAATGATAAATACATTAATTAATTTGAAAGACTAAGTCTGTTTGGAGTTTGGTTTTCTTGAAAATGTAATTTAAAAAGCTAAATATTTATAATGCAACTTGGCGATGTATATAATAAGGATTTTTTTCCCTCCAATTTGTGTTATGAATGGTATTCATTCTCTTGTGCTTTGTAGTCAACATAATACTGATAAGATCTTTTCGTTGGTACTCTTTTGGGCTTATTGTGTAAGATGTAAAATCTGCATATCTTATTTCCCTTTTTTAAAAATAATTTTATTTAAAAATTTCGTTGTACAGTTTTTTAGTTTTAGGCTTTTTGCACGTTTCATACAATCTTATACGTTTATAATTTTCCATCTAGAAAAAACGGATTATTTTTTCATGAAACTAAGTAACCTATGAAATATTCCTGTTATATTATTTTTTCAACCTGGTACGTTAAGACAAAAGCAATTCTCAAAGTATTCATGGATCTTGAAATTATTAGATGGCTGAAATTTTATCTAAAAAAAGCACGTGACTAAATCGAATATTTGTTAAAAATTGTCTTAATTTTTCTGATTTTTACAACAAATGAAAGGCGATTTTACTACGAAACATGCAATTCAGCTGTACCACGAATTGGATTAGGAAATGCGATTGCCCTGCCATCTAGTGATCACGATAAAAAGTATTCTTCTCTGACTGGGAATCGTTCTTATTTTTTTTCCTACCAGCTCATTATAATCGCGAAGAAGTTCCACACCTTTCCATTTCCTCTGAGGAAACCAACTTATTTTTCCATCATTTATATCCATCCTGCTTCATTAAACTTGATTGCCAACAAGTGATGTCACTACAAAATTTTCTGGAATAAAAGAATTTTCCCTCTCCAACACAATCGTGCTTCCAAACTTTGTGTATGTACATAACAGCATCAATTATCTCTCTACACATTTTCCCCAGCATTGTTAAAGACTAATTAGAAGTGGACTGGGAGGAGGGAAAGGGGGAGTACCAGGGTGCGCGCGTTTTTGCCCCTTGTTCACCTACAGGCCGTTAATAGGTGCGCATTAATTGGTTTTGCCTGCCATTTAGTCCAGTGCTTGTCTTTTACTTTTGCACCCCCACTGCTCCTTTTAACGTTACCTCCTTCTAAATAAAGCTTTTAATTAATGTAGGGATGTTTGGCGAAGATAAGGCTATTAATTATTATCCTGTTTTAAGCAAAGGGTGCGTTTGATTTAGGTTCTGGTAGAAGAGTATTTCTCTCTTGGTAATAGTTTAAGCATTTTGCTTAGGAATAAATTGGGTTATTTTTTAGAAAAATGGTTCTTTGAACAATTGAGTTATTCATCCTTTTTTCCGTTCTAAGAAATAATATATTTTAAAATAGGGGAATTTATATAAAGTGTGTGCTTCTCAGATGGATGTATTCCGGTTCTAGATGTATTTAATTCGAAATTCCTCTTGATCTATTCATTTACATGCCAGAAATTAAATATCAGTGTGCATAGTTTGTTTTTATTATCAAATACAATTGTTTTGTGTCTGCATATTATTTGAAACAGGAATTTTATCTGATAGTTTAACTTTTGTTATGTGTGCAGAAACTGTCTTGAGTACAGAACAGTGCTAAAATATTTCTATGAATTTGATGTGAAGGACTTGAAAACTATTTTATTTCGACATTTTTACAAAATTGATGATAAAATGAAGATTTAAAATAGAAAATGCGAGCTATGTGTTTAATCTTTCTTAAAGAAATGCATAATTCTTATAAACTATATGGAATTCATATGCGTTAAATAAAATTGAAAATTTTCGTTGTCCAGCTTTTTTTAGGTATCAGATAACGTTCGGAACCGTGATTTTGAAAAGGCATATAAATGAACATTTTTTTTAATATATAATGTCATTTGAATTAGGATAAGCATATAAAATTCATATATTTAAATGCAAATTTTCGGCAAAAAAAAAACAAAAAAAAAAAGAATGAAAAAAGAACATTTTTAAAACATTTTACTTTTGTGAAAAATGCTTCAATTATTATTTTTTGCCAATAATTAAGATTTCTGCACTGAGCTTAAACTTGAATTTTGATGTATTTAATTTAAGATCTGATTTTTTAAATTCATTTTAATGTATCAGAATTAAGAATTTTTAACAAAACACCGGGTGTTATTTCAATTAATAATGATTCAAATTCTGAAAATATGAATTTTCGAAAATCCTACTTTGAGCACTGTAGAAAAGTCTTTGCTACATAAGAAAAATATTACTGAAGCATTTTCCCATAAAAGAATGTTTTAAAAATGTCATTTTTTTTTTTTTCCTTAAACTTGCATTTAAGTAAATTTTTATTGTAATATCCATACAACAATTTTATGTTTATTGTAATTAAAGTAATGCTAAGTATCAAATATTCAATTATACGCTCTTTCAAAATGTTTTCGAGCGTAGTCGGATACCTTAATTCATTACGTTAAATATTAACCTATTATCCATATTATAAAACTCCCTTCGGTTATATGTAGTGAAATTGAGTTATTTTTGTACTTATGATTTTTTTTTAAAATTCGTATCGGTCAAATTTCCCGCTCATATGTATAACGAGAAGAAAATGTCATCCATTATTCGATTGGTTTTTCTCCAAAATAACCCTTTCAAAAGAATATTTTTACTATCCGACGAAGCATATCGAAATTTTTAGACCAGTGTAATTTCCATTATGTACAGACAAATAACTTCTGCTACCGTGTCATTTTTACGAACGAAAAGTCAAAAGAAAAGAAATGTATATTTTTCACTATCCTTTCCAAAGTTTGAAATGACTAAGGAAAAAACAAATTTTCACCTATAATACACTAAGTGCAGAGGGAGGGAGGTGAGTGTAGTCTGAAAACATCACGGCCTTTTCACCTTTTTTATCCATTTTTCCTCCCTAATCTAAACACCGAAGCTTTTTTTTGCGTTATCAAAATAAAACCGGGCACATTTTCTTTCCAGCTCTCAGACTTTACTAACATAGAGCACCTTTCTTTTCTCTCTCTCTTATTTTTTTTTTTTTTTTTTAACTTCGGGAAGTTTTTTGAAGAGATTCTAAGGGGCGAAAAGAAAAGCACCTCTGTTTAACTTGGTTTATTTAACCTGAGAAAAATCTGACTTTTTCTTTTTTCCTTGTCATTCTTTCTCTTAGCAACTCTAAAAATTTGGAGTGTGTGTGTGTTTAAAACGGCCAAGATGTGTTTTGGCGAGCAAAATATAGTGTGTTTTTGGCGGAAAAAAACAGTAAACGAAACCTCTAGATAAACACAGCGAGAGAGGACTAGGAGGTAATAGTTAAAGTGAAATAAAAGTAAAAACAGAATCTCTGTAGCAAAAGAAACGCTATGAAATACGGGAGAACCTAATGTAAAAAGCATGTGACGGAGAAAACCGGCTCCTCTGGGGAATTCGGACTGAGTACACGATTGTGCTTTCAAGGAAAAATGTTTTTACATTTGGAACAAATCAGATCGAATCCTGGGAATTGTTACCATCTGCTTTTCCTGCACCATACCCTCTCTGATTGCCTGATAGTGAAACAATGTAAAGATGCTCCAGATTTCTTGAAAGCTTTTCCTAAGCCTCGTTGAAATGTGTATTTACAGACAATATATGTCTTGCTAATATATATTTATACTGAAGCAATCATTGCTTCATAGGTACTTAGTGAAGAGTGATTTCTTTTTTTTTTTACTTTTAAAAATAAATGCGCTGCTTTTTATGTGCGAGGCCGCGACAGTCGAATGGTTAGAATCGCGAACTCGTGGTCGACGTTATTTCTGTCGAGTCATGGGTTCAAGTCCTGTTGCCCGTCGTGAAGAAAAGTCTAGAGATCCGTTTGTAGAGGGGCTGATGCATGTTTTATCTGTCGAGATTCTTAATACTCACGTCAGCGTGGTATCGAAATTCTTGAAGTAGGGTCCCTGCTTACTCGTCGCCCTCGTCACTTGGCAGTGGTTCAAAATTAGGAGGTCCATCCCCCGAAAGGCTATCGTGTAGCTTCGAAGTTCTCTGTTTAATGTTGGCCCTTTCAATCCGTTTATTTGCTTGCTTTTTGTAATAGTTTCATGTCGGGGGTATAATTTCAATGTGTTCCAATTGGATTTTTTCTTTTGAAATTATTTGCATTTCGTGTTCGAAGCAAAATATTGAAGGACCGAAAAGTAAAATATTTTTCTGTTAATAAATTTTAATAGAAAAATTTTTACTTTTCAATACAGGTTTTTTTTTTCTTTTCTTTTTTGAATATAACAGTTACAATTTTAAACTGATTTTTTTTCCGAGTTTATATTTTTACAATATTTTGGAAAAAAAAATTTAGATAAATTAGTGACATAAGCATTGCACTTATTCTTCCGAAGTTGTTTAATTCCGAAGAGAGGCAAACTAATACCGATCACAAACTATTTTATCAATGATTGTACCTTTTATTTTGTAAATAAGTTATTTTCATTCATTAATTTCTGGCGTTACAATTAAATGCATTCGAAGATTTTAAATTTTAGACTTGATTATTTATTAAATTGCTTTTGTACGTAATTCGTAAATTACATTTCTGTAAAATTTATTCTATTTTTTACCAGTTCTGAATGCTACTCGATAATTCGGTTATTTAAAAAGAAAATTGCGATGTCTCGCATTTTTTTACTAAGGTTATCTGCAGAAAAAAATACATTAGTACATTCTAGAATATTCCTGTCCCGTACTCAATTCCCGAATCATCCATCTTTCAACATACACGAATTTGGAACTATCTCTACACATGCAGTTCCTTCACTCTAAGAATAAAGTATTCAGAGGTAGGGTATATCAGGCATTCATTTATACATACATGTGGATGTACATATAGATGACAAAGCCAGAGCAGAAACGAAAAGTAAAGGTTATCTTGCCTCGACTGGAAATGATGGACATAGGTGAACACAGGAAAGAGTATTTGATGTCCAAGTAACTGTGGGTTAGGGTGTTTTTGCATTTATTTATTCTGTCCGGAGTAATGCTGGGAACATCTGTGAAATCTATGAATTTATGATGCTTCCATTGTAGACCCGCATAAGCAGAGTCATTTATGTGATGGGCAGTGTGTTTTAGCGATGTTATTCTTGTTTGCGAAACGTGTCACCGTCTTGATGTGAAATTTCTTTTTGTTTGTGGAAAATGGTTTTCTTTTCTTGAAGGTTTTTTTCCTTGCATTTCGATGCAGCTTGCTTAATAGAAGCTTATCTTGTGTTCCGTTAAGAACATAGCGTTAAGATAACAGCTACATACCTACATAAAGAAAAAAAAGTTTAAATTATAATTGACTTCATTTAATAAATTTGAGGTGGCCATGGTAGCGTAGTGGTCAAGGTAACGGACTCGTGACTGGCTTGTCACGAGCTCAGTACCACTGAAGACCCGCCATGTAGGGAGCGACGCACGTTAAATCTACAGAGAGCTCAAACGTCCTCCGGTTGTTGTGTCCTTCCCGAAGGGAAGGAATGAAAGTTGCCAGAGCCCAAGACACAGGTTGGACTTATTTACGATAGATGACGATACCACCTATCTCCACCTCCACAATTTAGGCAGGGAACTGGAGTGGAGGGAAATATTCTCCAGCCTCCTGCACCCGTGGTTTCTGCTGCGACCGCCCACAAGACTTTCGGGCCGACTTATTTAACGAGCACGTACTTCGTTTGTACTCGGAGGGTATTTGGTGGCCTCGGGCATCGAACCCAGACTTTCCAGCTCGAAGTCTGATGCTCTAACCACTAGGCTACCTACACGTAGTCCGGTTGGTGTGATAATTAGGAGAGAGGGTGCCAGCTCAGGCGGCGTCCTCATCACTTGACCATGGTTCAAAATTACGAGGTCTGTCGCCAAAAGCCCTCGTGTAGCTGAACATTGCGACGTTAATATTCACTCACTCGCTCAATACATTTGAGGAAGCATTTCAAGTTCCAATTTAATAATTTGCTTGTTTACCTTTGTCTGAATATAATGCTCTAAAATGCCATAAACTTTTTATTTAAAATTTATAACTCTGGTTCTGGCTGGAAATGAAGGGGGAAATATAAACTCGGTATATGTGTCCTGCATTTTTAACTGCCAAATGGGCTGGTGGCCGCGGTAGTCTAGTGGTTATGGTCTCCAACTCATGACCGGCGTGTCGTGAGTTCGGATCTTAAAGCCATGGAAGACCCGCCTTGATGCACGTTAAATCTATCAGCTAAAAATCCTTTCGTTGGCATGATGTGGTATTTGGAAAGAGGGGTGCCAGCTCAGGTGTCATACCTGTCACTAGACCGAGGCTGAACATTGAGAGGGGAACTTTCGAGGCTCAATTATGAGGTATGTTGCTAATAGCCCTCGTGCTGCTTTATAGTGCCATGTTAATATAACTCACCAGTGACGCACACAAGGGGTCCTGGCTGTCCGGACACCCCCAAAGCCCTTGAGGTTTTTTCGATTGATATTAATCCTGTTTATATATAACGTAAAATTTAATTAAGTACTTTTAATTAATAATTTCTTTTATTAATTAATGCTAATTATTAATTTAATAATTTGTTTTTTACTGTTTTTTGTTAACAAAATCGACAAAATTGGACGAATCAATAGGTATTGTCTTTGAGGTATGATACGAGTTGGGGAACTTTCGACCATGGACTTCCCCCTTGAAAAATTTTTGTGTGCGCTACTGTAACTCACTCATAGTAATATTATTTTTTAACAATTTTTTTTGACGAAAATAGCAAAATATTTTTTGCTGACGTTATATATAATCGCAAACTTACCGTAATGTTTTTGCGAGAATTTTTTTAAAAAACATATAACATTTTTGTCCAACGTTTATCAACAACTTTTTGGTTAATTTCTTGAAAGAGAAGTCAATCCTGAAAAATAAGTGAATTTTTATTGATTTGTGAAAAGCGAATCTGAGTAATCGCCCGTATTATTGATCAGAATACTTCGTATGAAGATAAATAGGTGGAAAGTCTTGGCAAAAATTGCATAGATATTTCGCTTCACAGGTCATGTCCTGTCATGCCATTCATTAAAAAGTGGCGCCCTTTGCCCATGCTACATCTCTCCCCAGTCCAATAATTAGGCCTCTCATTTGTCAAACTTCTTTTGGGTGGGGTTTGAACTGATACAACCCTGATACATAGTAAACGATTCGTTATCTAGGGGTTCACCCTTTTTCTCTGATCGTGTCAATGCCGATCTTTTCAAAAACTTTCCTACTGGGGAATATATCAGTCGGAAAGAAAATGACAGCTGCAGGTTTCTGAAATATCTGCTATTCCAGATAAGCTTTGGACTCTTAATGCAATATTCCCCCCTCCCGTTATTAATTGCTTGGAAAGACTCAAGTGATAAAAGCCGAATGAATCGCTCATTTTTCCTGTCTCGATGTGATTAAAGCTCATTGGAAGGTTGATAGATACGGCTGAGTGTACCTTTGGGCTATGTGACTGCAATGTGTCAAAATAGCAAGTGGGTGTGCTGTTGTCCGTGCTCTCGAGATGTTTTTTACCCCGTGATTAATCTCAATTTTTGTATCGTTGACTTGTGAGGAATTTTTATGGGTGTTAAATATTGTTTGTTTTTAATAGATGTACATACAGTGTTTGGGAAGTAATCGGCAGTTTTGGTCTTTTCCTGTTTCATAACTATGTAAGCAATTAAAAGTAAAGAATAATTTAACACGCATGTTATTTTATAATGGGTTGATTTTGCTTCGAGGACCGCCCTTTCTACCTTTTGGATCTAAAACTAGCACCTTGTATTTATCGACCTATATATCAATCATTTGTAGAAAATGATTTATCGATTACTTGCTGGAACATTTATTTCACAAATGAAACATTTTATTTTAATTTTTTTCCTGAAATTAAAATTGCCTTGTATACGATAAAATATATTGTCCCAACACGAGATCTTAAGTTCATCCTGATTAAATATATTTATTTTAGTAGTAAATTAAACTTTTTCATTTAACATAAGTAACATTCAAATTCAGGTAGATTTCAAATTTAATATTTTGTAATTCACTAGCGTACAGAATGCAGAAAGTTTTATGAATAAATTTTTGCGTGTGCAAAATCTTACAATTCTTTTTGTAAACATCAATAGTTGTGTGTGTGTCAATGATTATTTAAGATGTTTTAAAGTGAAAAAATCATGTTTTTGTAACTTATTTATAAATTGTCGAGATAATATATTAAACAGAGGTATGAGTCGCATAGCTACACCTGCATATTTTTATACTACAGCATTCTTTATAAATTTTAGCCCTTTTTTTCACGTTAGATGATGGAAAACAAAACCGCTTTATTTTTATCGGTTAAGCTATACACTGAATTTTTTTCCTCCCTTGCTGACTGTATAGTTTTTTCTGATATGTTGAATTTTTATCTTTTATAAAACGATTGTATCGAAAGTACTATAATGCCTTTCAACTTAATTTTTACAAATAATTTTAATATGCTAAGTAAAAGACTCGGATTCCGGTAAAAGACTTTGAAATTATTTTAGTAGAATAATTTGCAGTTGCTTTTGAGTTTTTTCCTTTATAATAGCATTAGATATTACATTATCTCGTTCAAAAACATTTAAATGTCCATAAAAAAACATTGCCCAATATTTTGTATGCATAGAATGTTTAGTATGAATCAATCACACATTAATCAATAAACCCAGTAATTATTTAAAATGTTATTTATTTAATGTGCATTATTTTTTTTATTATATAATAAAAATCCTGGCTATATACAATGATATATCCTGCCTGAGAGGGTCAATTTGCGTAGAAGATAGTCTATATTCAATATCTCTGGTTAAAGAATTTCCATACTCTATCAAAATCAAAGCTTAAAATTTTTCTGGGGAAAAAAATCTTAGCAAGTACGTGCGAAAGTAGCAGCTTACACTTTATGCATGAAATTCAATTTCGCATCTTCTGAAGGCCCGGTCGAAATTAATGATACCCCGAAACTTGTAATTAACTTCTTTATCCTTAGCAATTTCCTTTCTGGAGGGATTATGTGTTTCGTTGCAGTGTCACACCAACCACGTTAATAATTTCTTAACTCACGGGGGGGGGGGGTACTATTTCTCTGTAAAAGATTTAGGACTAGTCTTACTATAGTTGATCGTGTTAGTTAAAACAATGACACGCCTACACGTAACTATAGTTCATCTGGAAACAACAATGTCCTTCGTTCTTCATTCATCACTCGAAGACAGCTTGGAAAGTTGTAGTCCTTCGTAACTGACCTCATTTTCGATTTGGAGGAAGTTTTAATAACGTGAAGAAAATGGATCATTGTCTTTGAAGTGCATTGAAAGGTGAATCGTGAGAAACACAAATAACCTTTTGAACTACAAAGTATGCGATTGAATAGGAATACCTTTTTCTTTTTTTCCGAATGACCATTGGAAACGTTCCACAATTAAGCATAATCAGTTTCGTCTATGAGATTGTTTTGAGAGATATGAGTAAGGTTGAATTCATCAGTTTTCGGGTGATTTTAAACTGATTTTAAATCGTCAACTTGAGACAGTAGACAGCGAAATGATCTATAACGAGGGAAGACTATTAATCTCAATTACCGTTTGCTGTTCTTTCATTGAATTAATTTCCTGTTTTTTGTTTTTTCATCTAATTGGAGTGTTTTCTGTCTTTTTGGAAGAATGCCGCATTTCAATAAAGAATTAGATTTAGCTGCTTCTGGTCTCTCGTCCTTGTTAGCTATTTTTTGACTACTGTATCCATTAAGTTGATAAATTTTGTTTTTCTTTTTCTCTCAAGAATAAGATAGAAATCATTTCTTAGAATCTTAACTTCTTTCTTTGCATAAATCTTATATTATTCTGTAAAGCCAGTCTGTTCTGATTGTAATATTCTTGGTAAGCTTTTTTTTATCCTACTGAGTGCGTTAAGCTGGCATACCTAACTACCAAATACTTAAAATATTTTTTAATTATTTTTGCTAGTCAAATAAGTTTAGTTATTTTTGCTAGTCAAATAAGTTTAGTTATTTTTGCTAGTCAAATAAGTTTAGTAATTCTACATATAAACCTCTTAACACTTTTCTCTCTAAGTAAAATTTTAATTTTTAGTAAAATATTTTTTAACTCACATTTTTATGTTTAAGGTATCTGACTACGTTCCGAGTCGTGTTTTTGCAAAATCGTAATTGAATAATTTTTTTGCTTTTTAGTGTCACTTGAACTAAAATATCCGTAATAAAATTTTTTAATAATTTTTAATGACAAAATATTCTTAAAACAATTTTATATGTATATTCTTATTCGAATGCCATTAAATATGGAAAATAAAAATTATTTGTATGATTTTGAAAAATCACTGTTCGAACGTAGTTGGTTACTATAAAAGTTTTTAATAACCTAATATATAAATTAATGAAAATTGATCCAGTTTTACTTAAATTTTTTTATAGGCTGACGTTAATGACTTGTGAAATGTTATTTCAGAATAACAAAACAAAAAAAAAATACCTAACTATTTCGCTTTTAACCTATATTTTTGTATGTTCAAGCAAAATATTTTAAATCCGTCTTAAATAATAAAATATTATATTATAAACTTATAAAATTATCTTGGTTTCCTACTAGTTTCTATGCAACTCCAAGAACTTCAGGCTCTTCTTAAAATAAATAGCCTGTCATCTAATGAAATTCCACATTCGCAAAGAAAATGAAACCTTACTATCTCACTCAAAACTTCAATTTCTGTGCTTGTTATCCGCATACATTCATAAACTGCCTCGTTTTAGAAAGAACACTATAAGAACATTAACAAATTATTATGCATGAAGACTTTCAACAAATAATTCGAAATCAAAAAATTGATTAATTTTTATGAAAGAAGAGTAAATAAAACTCTGATATAAAAAAAAGGCGATACCTAATGTTGCCAGTACGTGTATCTAAATAAGAAATCGTAATCGCCTATCTCCCGCCTTTGAATATTTATGATAACGCCGGAGCCCGGGAAAATCTCGGATACCACCATAAACAACAACAAAATACCGAAACATCTCATCCGACTGTCTTTCTTTTATGATATGCTTCTGCAACAGAGGTTTTCTCTCGTTTTTCTTTTAAGGAGAGAGGAAAAAAAGATGAGAAAGAAACAACACAGGGGTGTTAAAGCATTTTTTCCATCGCGTTCCCCCCCCCCTTGTATCTTCCTTTGTTCTTTCACAAATCAAAATCTCTGAAGAGAAACGAATGCACGTTAATGTATCTTTTTTTTAAAGGGGGAAAAAAGATTGAGAAATCTTCTCTGAGATCTGTGGTGATATTATAATTTTGGAAATAGTTCAGATAGATTCCTTGTATGCATGTAACCAGTTGTAATATACAGATAGGAATTTATGAATTGTTTTAGTGGATTCCTCAAGAAAATTTTGAGGTTTTTAGAATTAAAAAATGTCATTCGTTCTGTTCTTCATTGAAAGCAAGCATTGTTTTAAGAAATGTATTTTTTGTTGCCAATGTATGGAATATTTTATATAAAGGTTCAATGTAAGGATATGAAGATTTTAATATTTTTTCATGTAATCCATAAAAAAAGAATTTAATAATTCTGATTTTATATTTAAAAAAATTCAGATAAAATACTTATATTTAAAATTTATTCTTTATTAGTTTGTATTAGTCCCTATAGATTGAAAATGTTTGATTATTTGGAAATAGTGATTCGCCTTGTCTTAAAGCAAAAAGAGAAATACTTAAAACTATTTTTTTTGAAACTTGATTTTACTGTATCATATTCTTAATTTAGCTAGATCAATGCTTCGAAATGTGGAGGTCGAAAATCATTGATACTTAAAAACCATTTTAATGAGAACCGTACCTTTTTTGATTTCAGATTTGTTTATCTAATACCAATTATGATTAAAAATTAACTTTTAAGTTTGAATTACGCATTTCTTGTTAATAAAGTAATCTCTTTTACCATCATTAAGCATTTTGAAATATTTAATGTGCACAGTGCCGATTTAAACTCATTTCGGGCCCTGTGTGTAGGAGATCTACCGGGCCCCTTAACACTGACGGATCGAAATTTATAACCAGAAAGTCTGCTTAAGTCCAGCTTATACGGGCCGCCCCGGACCCCTGCTCCCCCCCCCCAAGTTTCAAGTGGATAAACCGGCACTGAATGTGCATGATAATAAAGAAATATGAAAAGACATGCATCCAAGAGATCCTAGAATTATAGCGATATGTTCTTAAGAATCTTTCCTCTCTTGAACCTTGCATGTAATTTGATTGAATTAGGATTAGTTTTGTTTCTATTTTTTTTAATGTTTCCAGTCCCATGCATTGTTGTAAAAGATATCAAAAACACATGCATCATTGCATGCTAAATATATAATTGACATGAAAAAAAAAACTTCATTTAATGTTATGGTCATAAAATTTGGATTGGATAAAGGCTGTCTCTTGTTGATGAGTACTTCGAAGCTGAAGTTTCAAAAAACTAACACTCAAAGTACTTTCTTCAAATTTATTGAAAAGAAAAAGAAAATACCTCTTTAATATTGATAATCTATTTTACCAAATCTATACATCTACCTAAAAAATGTAACGCTCGGAAGATGTTTTATCAAATGCGAGGGGGAAAAAAACATTTAATCGCGCAATGGGAAATTGATACGCATGAGGCGTCTCATCCGGTGTTACTCCCAAAACATGGTATTCACGGACAATAAATAGTATTTTCAATACGAAAAAATGTTCTCAGAATCGTCAGGTCGTCTTGGTCGGTTGGCATCAACAACCCTGCGTCGCGTTTCTTGCCCTCTTGAACGCATGCGTGGTTAATGCCAATAGGATAGGTCCATTTTCAGCTAATTTCCATATCAGATTAGATTATGGTAGGTCAAGCATAGATATGACCAATAATAGAAGGTCTTGGCTATCTTTAATGTGCACTGAAGCGAGTTATGTTAAATATCTAAGAACTGATGAGGTTGTAACTATGTTCTGTTTCAAGATTTAGTTCTGTACGGGACTGATATGAATGAATATTTAGTGATGGACTTTTACTTGCTTGGCTTGTACATTCTTTAGTATTTGAGTCGCAAAACAGTCATGCCTTGGATCAAACCAACGATGCAACCATTTTAATCCTTTAATAAGGCCATTTTTTTCTAGTAATGTTATGCTAAAATATTTTGGGGGACTTTAGATTGATGTATAAAAGGAAATTCATTTATAGCTTATTGCTTAAAATTAATTTAATTTTTAATGCCATTTTTTTTGGTGGGAAGTATGTTTCCCACCACCTACTAGAAGCTATTCAAAGGTTAGGTCTTCTGCTTTGCGTATCTTTTATATTGCATTACATGATATTTATAAAAAGTAATTTGTAAATACTAAAATATACGGAAAAAATTATAAATTGATATTTTTTTTATTCAAAAATTTAAGATTTTAAGTATTTTCCATGAAATTTCATACAGTGATCAGTGGCGTAACGGTAAACATTTGAGCCCCCTGCAAAGTCAGATTTTGGGCCCCCAAGTTTAATTTTACAAAGAGTAGGTACTTGACAGCAGTCAGGCTTTGGGGTCACTAGAACCCTGCCCCTCCCCCCGCGATGCGGGGTTGTACGTTACGCCACTGACAGTGATCAATATTTAGTGGAGCATTACAAACTATACAAACGTATCTTGTTCTCATGTGCTTTAGTAGAGCACAAACGGCAACTTCCATATATTTTTTGGCAAGTTGACTCATGGTCACGAATTTTAGTCACTTGTACGTCATCTGAAACAGTTTAGTTGGTGCTCAAGAAATGTACAGGTCGTCTTTTGTGCTGGCGACTTGAAAATACATGTATTAGTTGTCGCACTAGCCGAAGTGCTAGCAGCATTAATTATAGATGGAAAAATAGCTTTCCATAGACATATAAAAATTAAATTGCTTGGAAGTATGCTTTTATCACGGGGGGGGGGCATTGTAAAAGATTAAAACACAGAAATATCTGCTGCTTTTCAAATGAATGGTATGAAAAGATACGTGGAATCTTTTAATTATTTCATTGCATTGTTAATTGTCAGTGAAGACTATACAACATTTATAATTACTAGTCGGTATCTAGTTTTAGAAATAGCCTGAGAAATAGTTATAAATCTATTAACCTAAGGAAAAAGTTGCGACAATTTCTGATGTTTTGCACATTTTCTAGGAAACGGAAGTTCTTGCGTGTTACGTCCAACACATCACCCTCGCCAAATTCAAATCCTTTCATGTAAGCGAGGCAACTTTGTCACAAAGCCGAGAATGAATGTGCGTGTAATTTAACCGAGTTAAGTATAATTTATGAGATATGATACAGAGTGAAAAGGATTCCTGTTTTCAGAAAGTGAATCTCCAAAACGAACGCCAATTTTCCGGCTCTTTTCAAAAAGTGAAATGCATTGCCGGATGGAGGTCAAAAGGTTTAAGACTGGAAGACTATATTAGGATGTCCGGTTAATAAATATTGCTCGATTTGTTCCGGCAAGTTGACCGTAGACTGTTTTGTTGACTTTTTGTATTGAAAGCTTAGTGTACTTTCCTTTTTGACAATGATGAATGACTTCTTAAAGCTTATCCAATGCACTAAGTACATTTACGATTTTTGAACTTCGTGCTATTTTAACATTATATTGATTCCAAAGACAAATCAGAGTTCTTAACATTGTGATTGTAGTCGTTCTAATATTTTAAATAAAACTTTAATTTGCGGAAAATTTTTCTACTTATTAGTATATTCTAATTATCGTGTATAGCAGCGTATTTTAATGTGATATATACTTATGTTATATAATCAATATATTTTACTCCATGAAATATATTCTACATTTAAATGCCGAAATGGATTTGTAACTATAAAGTGCATGCTGCTAAATTGTTAGAATTCAGTGCGATTTACAGATGTGTTATAGAAAGCGCGAATTGTATAAAATGTAATTTCGTAGAGGAATTGAATGCCGTTGTAAGATTTTGAGCATCATATGGCTTCATAAAGTATAAATCAAGGTTAGAAAAGTTTCTGGAAGTCTTAAGTAGCGATTCATTCAAATACTCAACTGCAGATTCCATCATTGAACATCTTAATGCAGCTCCGATTTAAGCTCATTTCGGGCCCTGAGCACTGAAGATTGACAGACTCCTTTGGCACTGGCGGATCGAAATTTATAACCAGACAATTTGGTTAAGACAAGCTTATCCCGGCACTTCCTGGCCCCTGGGCCCAAACGCCCTATGGATAAACCGATACTACCTTAATGCAGATTTTTTTTTTATTCGCCCAAAACTGTTTTTATAAAATCTCGTGCAAGTAATATTCTAGTAAAATAGTGAACTTAAATAAAAAACACAGAATTATCATGATTAATTGATTTAAGTACCGTAATATCCGGCGTATAACACGCAATTTTAAAAGAAAAAATAAGGTCGAAATTTACGGATGTGCGAAATACGTCGGGTATACAAATGAGAGCTTTTAAAAAAAGATGAACATAGAAAAAAAAATTAGACTTCTACAAATATCGAAATATTGTTTATTTAAAAGAGATGACACTTCGTCTAAACTTAAATGGTTGTAGTTCTAGAAGTACACTTTTTTTTACCTTGGAATAATTCCTCGAATAAATGACTTCAAAACATTAGAGCATTGCATATGTACATTTCAAGTTTCTTCGTAGAAAAGGGAATGCACGTTGTACGCCGAACGTACCTAAAAATTAAAAAGTACAGCTCGAAAGTATAGGTGTGCTTTACACGCCGGATTTTACGGTAATTTGTATTCTAATAGATGGGCTTATATTGAGAGAGAGAAAGTGTATATAAAAAAGAATAAGAGAGCCTTATACCAATGTGAAATATAGAAGTGATAGAATAAATAAAAGAAACTAATTATAGGTCTAAAAGAGTATTGACTCGCCCTCTGAAATGAAATTTCATAAGCTGAACAATTCCTCGAAACTTACTCATTGACATAATCATGGCCCACACCCTGACCTTGTACAATTCTCACTATTGCTAATTATTGTAAGGCGAATTGTATTGAATTCACATTCTTTGTTTCACACTTCAACGAGAAACGGCAATTTTCATTTGCCACTGTGCTATAAGATGAAATTAAATTTTAAATACTCCTATAATCTACATAGAAAGCTGTTTACACACCCAGGCATTGACCTAATAAAAGTCGTGGCTGATTTCTTATATGTTTGCTTTGCTTTTTTTAGATTTTAAAATTAAAATTTAAATGGTTATTGTTCACTCATACTTAATTGCCGAAGAGTGGAAATAGCGTGCAAATATGCTTTGGAATTTTAATGTTTGTACCGCGCGCATAGAGCTTCTCATTGTTAACATTTTTACCACACAATTGTGAGAGCCATTCAGAGTTTTTCAGCCGGTGTGAATTAAACAAATGGGATGAGTGTTCATTTTAATGTTATGCTGTATGTAGGTCAGTTTTTAATTTCGTAGCATTCGTTGAAGGTTGTTTTTGAACGGAATTGAGTTTACTTTTGTTTTCTCGAAACAAGTTAAACAACCAGTTTTACTATACCTTTGATTGAGCGGTTTCAGTTTTCATAGTCCAGTTGATTTATGTATACTGATGTGTGTGTATGATGCATGCTGAGATTAATATCTTACGTATTGCTTTACTTGAGATAGTTTTTTAAAAAGTATTTTAAAGTCTTTTTTTATGGACAGATTGAATAATTTGTGTCGATTAATGCAGTTTTGAAGAAAAGCGTATTGTTTTATTAAATGCAGTTTTATTAATTTTTAAAACTTTATAATCTATAAAGAGTTTCAAATCAAATTTCTTACCTTTTTTTGCGGGAGGCATTTTGTTTGCTAAGAATAAAAATACTTTAATAAAGCTTTGTGAGATAAGATTAGTAATTTTGAAGTTGTTTAATGTTCTCTCTTATTGACTTGCTTCATCTTGCATATATCTGCAGGTTCCGAAAAACCTTAATTTAAATCGGCCTATTTTTAAGTTATCAAATATAACTCCAAATGTTACATGGAATTTATTTGCCGACTAACTCCGTGATTTGAAAAATGAGTTAAGTTCACGCACTTCGTGTTCTTTGTTTCACTGGTAAATAGCTTAATTAATAACTTTCAAATCCTTATTGGGTCAGCTCGATCTCCATGAGCTATTCGCTGTTCACCATTTGTTGTGATATATTTGACAATGTTTTGAAAATAAGTTACTGCACGAAAAAATTAACGTGTTGACTGATAGAATTTTATTTTTAAAAAAATTATTGGTTACCATCTGCATTTTAAAATGAATCTAGGAAAAATAGTTATCATACTATTGAACTTTTATGCTTTGATTATTTATTCCACAAAGAGAGTTAAAAATTAAACAAATTTTTAATTTTTATCATAGAAAACACCCTTCAATGCTTTTATCTATGTGTTTTTTTTTGTAATGTACTCCCCCCCCCCTCAATAAGAGTTCTGTGTACGAGATTAGAGATATCCTACTTCAGTACATTATAACAAGCGCTATTTTCTAGCAAAGAATTCCTCTCCCCTAAATATATAATATTTGGGAAATAAATTGATGTCTCAAATTCCACAAAACTTATTCAGCTTTGTCCTTAGTAGCTTGTACTTTCAAAACGCAGTTGTAACTGGATTATTTTTTACACCTTACAAAACGAACACGAGATGCAATTCCTAGCATTCAGTTACTGGAACTCGCCCAATAGGCTAAACCTATCGCCGAGCCCTTCACACTTTTACATTAATATATTATTCAATAATCCCTTAATTGATGGGGATGCGAGATAATTGCCCCAAAGTAATTTTATAAAAAAAGAATAAATAGCGGCTTTATAAACAGACTTGCCGCAAGAGACTCTGGAATGATGTCTTCACACAGGGTTTCTGAACCAACTGCAATCAGCATTGCATTAGAGAAATTATCGAGGATCCCATTTTTCCAGTCGCTTTTATTAGAAGTATTGCGTTCATTTGACTTTATTTGTCAGTGTAATTGGTGTGCCGCGCACATTTTGAGGTTTCCAGCGGATGCATTAGTTTTAATTTAGCAAATTGCGTCCTATTTTTTCAGAACTAATAAGTGGTGCAAAGCGAGGGGTGAATGGTAATAAAGCTATCCTTTGGAGTTTTGATGGATGCAGTATCAATTCCACTTTCTAATTGACGTTAATTGTCGGCATGTTTGGATGGTTTTATGCATCCTCCAACGCCATTTGTGTAAGTAATTTGTTACTTATTAGCTGGCAACATATTTATACATCCTGGCGAGGTTGTTACACTTTGTTGTGGCTTGGTTAACATCGCTCATTATTCGTGAAATTGAAAAGTGGCTTTTAATAATAGTTATGTTGTAAATTGAAAAGAACGGTGAAGCTTTATTAAATCTATTATTATTATAGAGTAGGATTCAGTGTTATGGCTGTCTTTGCATTTCGTACAATTAGTACGAGAGCTTGATCTAAACGCTGAATACATTTTTGAACCGAAAAATGTCTCAATATTTTCATGATATTTTTCAACGTTATAATTCATACATATGTTTAAATGATAGCATTTTTCATGTAAAGAAAACATTTAGCATCACGGCATAGAAAAAAAATGCGAAATACATTTTGTATCAGAAAAAAATGGGCCTACTCGGATAAAAATGAGAAGGATGATAAAATATGCTGCTCTCTATAGTGTAGCGAAGTCAAAATATAATGTTGAAGGTATTATTTCAAAAAATATTCCAAATTCGCGGGTCTTATTTTGACGTAAAGTGAAGGCATCCTTAAAGGGGGAAATTTTTATGTTTTAAATCGTTTTCACTTTAAGAACTTTTTTATGTTAAATATTCCTCTGTAATACGTATTTTTATTTTAGAATTCAAAGAAGCTGAAGTTTATGTATTAAATTATCTGACGTTAGCTTAATTTTACATATTCAAAATGGGTTTGATTATATCTTGGTGAAGCATATTTACTTTGCAGCTTCCTTTGAAATCAGTTTCTTCGAAAAAATCCTCCATCTTTTTCAAACTATTATTTTCAATCCTGACAAGAAAAAAAAATTACCAGAAGTTTGTAAAAGAATTTATCAGTGTTAATAATTCATTTCCTATCCCATTCTAATGTAAAGCCTCAATAGCATAAAAAATATTCTGATATTAAATAACTTTTCTTGGACTACATCCACGCAGAAAACCGTGCGATCGATTACACGGAATGGGTTTCTCAGAAGCAACTTTTCTATCTGTATCAAAACCTCTATCAATTCTTTTTCTCGGAACAATATTATTTCCCCTTCCAATCCGCTGATTAATTTATTGACTATAACTCCCTTCTCTTTCACTTTATAATACATATATACAATCCATCTATCTGCATTAATACTAACTGGGTGTATATATATATTGTTATGGATATGATGTATCTGGTCTTGGAGGAGGAGAGAGGGTTTGAGCGTTGGAAACCAGAGACAAATGGCCCTGTATATATCATCCACCTACCGTGCTTGGCACGAGAGATTTCAGTGTTCTCGCCTCTTGGTTGCATTAAAAGCTAGATAACGTTCCTCTTATCGAAAAGTGGAGTTTTAAAATGTCACGGTGTGTTATGGTATGTAGCAAGTCCGGTGTGGAAGTAGTGTTATAGAACAATGAGTGTAAATTTTGTACTTCGTAGTTATTTAAACTTTGCGCTAACTTTTATATTGTTTATTCTAAACCGATCATTAAATATTTCGTTTTAATTTTATCTGAATATTTCGCGTCAGTGATTGTTTGTGTAAAAAGACTTGAATATTTTAAAGGTCAAAAACTGGAAAACATTTGCCAAAAGTAGAGATGCCTGGAGAAGGAAAGGGCTGTCGAGTCATTAAAGATTGTTTATGTAGTAAGATTGCACAACTGAAGTTTAGAAATATCTATACAGTAGTATTAAAAACAATTAATAGTACTGGATTATTTGCTAATTTTCTAGTAAACATAAAGTTTAGTTGTCAATTGAGTGTTAGAATTTTGTTTAGTTTTGGTTGTAAAAATGTAGTTCATTAATAATTCAGAATCCGAATGGTTTTTTTACTTGATACATTTTATTTGTGTGAAGTACCTGGAATAAATGACGATTTAGAGCCGGTTCATAAATGTTCGTAATCTTCAACAGTACGAAAGTAAGGTTCATATTGTCATACATTTGGTGTTTTCAGCTTCTGTGATATGTCATTTTTACTATAACTGAAATGCTTTTCAACAATTTATGTCTCTTTGAAAGTTAAGATGATCACAAGAGAAAAGCACACTACAAATAATATGTACTTTTTACAGTGCAAGGTAAGTTAAAGAATTTTTAGCACTAGATATTAGCATATTTCATTAAAAAATTACAATTCCTTGCATGTATTTGTCTAACCGTACACATAAGGTTGAATATAAATTATGTAATAGTGTTGATTTTGAATCCTGCAAAATCAGAATTGACTGAATGTCTTCAAATATACTGAATCAAATACTCCAAGTGGATTCGAATCACTTCCGTCTGAAACCCAAATGTAAATTTTTGTTTTAAATTGGTGCATGAGTGATGAACCTACCTTTTTTCTTCCCAAACTTTTATTTTCGAAAATTTTTTTTTTGGTGCTTCGAAGTTGAAATGGAAAGAAAGAGCAAACGTTCACTGCTTGAATTGACTTTGAAAACCGTTACTACTATCTCTCAAATAAGGCGGGGAAGAGATTATTTGATACATTTAAATTGCGAAGTCTTCTGTAACTGCTGTCGTATTTCTGAATAAATCTGTATTCTTTTCCACGGCGATGGCAAAACTTGGGTCCCCAGGTGCGTGACAATTTTTGTTCTTTCCCTATTCCCTTGGGTTTTTCCTCGCTGAGCATCAGAGACGTTTGGTGATTGACAGTTTGGAGAGTTTCTAGGAATGCTGCACCGAAAAGAGTTCTTCGGTAAAAGAAAAGGAAAAAAATATTTAAAAAAAACAACATTTGGAATACTTTACTTCGTTTCGTTGAGAAAGTCGGCAAATTTTCAAAGTAGGGAAGAGAAAGACGGATATCTCTTACTGTATATTGTGGGACAGATAAAATTCGATTTTCGTTGTCAAGCCTGTTATTTTCAGAAAAAGAAACATTTTTTCCCCCTCTTTTTATTCCTTTTCTTATACGAGGCTTCTACAACTATGAGTATCACATTATGTTTATTTATTTATAGATTCTTACTAAATTGGAAAAAAAGTAAAAAGAAAAGAGTATGTTGAAATATTTTTTTTGTTGGAATTTATGTAAGATATTGAATATGACCTATATTTCGATTCTAGCAACTTCTGTTTCGATTCCAAAAATACATATTTCGAATTTGTATCTTTCTTGAAAGGATTCCATACATTTTTTATGTTCCTTGGGTTTTCTTTTCCTGCCTTTGCCCGTTCTGTCATGATCTTGTGTTTTGTTTTCCTATGCCATATGCTTCCGAGATCTATTTGGAGAGTCGGAACAGGGGTCTATCTAATATGGCGACGTGTTATTCATGAAGCGCTTTCTTTTTGATATTTGACATCGAATTGTATTTGTTCCACCCTTTACCTTTAAATAAAATTCGTAGCTCCCCATGACTGAGTTTCATGAACCCTGAAATTTCTTTTTATCTATGTGTGATAAGTTCGGATTTCTTAAAATTTAACATTGGATTTTTTTAATAACCTTAGTTTTTTGAGGTGCGATTTTTAATAAAGGCCTCAATTGCACAAATTTTTTTATTTTTAAATTACTCAAATTTGGATTCTTTTAATCAATAAAAGGATAACATTATAAAAACATGAAATAAAATAATTCAGTTGAGTTATTTTGTTACAGAGTGGAACTCAAATAGTCCCCCAGTGCTACATGGGCTTATGATCATATTTCCAGATGAACTGTCTCATCATGCATATTTACGCATTTTAACACCGCCATGCTTCAAAGAGTTAATTCACAATTTTATTAAAATATCTGAACCTTTGATTCAAAACAGACGCTTAGTTATAGCCATATCAATGATACGGAACCCCCCAAGCTACAGTGTAAGCAAAAAATCGTACAATATTAAGAGCCTCTAAGGAATTTTTGATACAAGGCCCACTCAGAGCTGCCACGCCAGTGATTCAAAACCTATGTATTGTGACAACAAAATATTTGTTAAGAATGTTATATTATTGGTCTTGTTGTAGATTTATTGTTTAAAAAATATTTCATAAATGATTATATGATACATGTATAATTCCGTTGCTTCAACTTGAGTAGCTTCATCAACTAGTTAACAAACATGAAAGCTTTTAGAATTATAATTTTATTAAAAATATTGAATTTTTATGACTCAATTGAAATTTTTTAGATATAGTTTCTTCAATTCTTGATTAATTTCTATTGTGGTAAAATTTGTTAACCTTTATACATTATTTATTTACACTTTTCGATTTCACAAAGTCCAGCATTTTTGAAAAGAGTGTGAATTAATTACATTGCCCGATTTTATTGTTTGCAATAAACTTTTCCCACATAAAGATTACAATGCAGCTCTTTTCAAAAGCTTTTGGTATCATGAATAAAAAATATTTACAAATCATATATTCGAATTTTTGCAATTAGAACCATACAATTTATGTTCTGCTTTAATGCCTGGACGAAGCTCTCCTTTATAGTTCTGTTCCCCTTGTTGTCATTGTGTGAGTAGGTGAAGTAGAATAAAAGGAACTGTTAGTCGCGCTGGACTGCATCCATCGCTTCGCTTCGTTGCCGCGAAATCGAAAATGTTGGCAGCTTTGGGGAGCATGGTGAATCTTTTGTTAATTGAAATATTTATAGGCTTCCCGGCTGACAGACACATTATTACGTGGTACAGGTGAAGTTGGACTCGATCCCAAATGTACTGTACTGATGTTACTATGAATCTCTCCCGGATGGAGGTTGGATATGTCAGCTCAAGAATGAAGTCTTGTTTGAACCCACTGAGCTGTCGATTGGTTGAATTTTTGTGTTGTGTGTTTTCTTTGTTTACGTTTCCGGTGGCTTTCGGTCTATTTGAAGATGAATTGTTTATAATTTTTTGTGTTCTTTGGATAACTTGCGGTTTGAAGTCACAGAGGTAGCATTCTTATGCTGTCTTTGTGTATGTTGACTCTTGTATCGTATGTCATTAAAACTGTCTAGTATTACGTGCCCTAAAATGAAAATAATTATAAGTATCTCATTGCTCACACGCATCATGATCTTACTTTGGCCTGCACCAAACCCGCCGTGTAGGGGAGCGATGCACATTAAATCTGTCGAGAGCTCAAACATCCTCCCATTGGTGTGGTGTGGTGTGGTAGTTGAGAGAGGGGTGCCAGCTCAGGTGTCGTCCTCCGTGCCACTTGACCATGGTTCAAAATTACGCGGACCGTCCCCAAAAGCCCTTTTGTAGCTGAACAGTGGGACGTTAATATTCACTCACTCGGCCTGCACCAAGTATCCCTTTGTGGTACGCGTACCCTTCTTGGTTGATCACTAGTCTAGTACATTCAACAAATGCAAAATTTGAGTAGGAATAGCATTCTAGAAGCTACTAATATTTATTCTTCATTCGTGTATCAGAATTTATATAGGTCTGGGCATTTTCTCTCAAATAACTATGCTTATTTTTTTCAATGAATCTTAATTGATTTGACGCAGTAACTAATGATACGAAGCTCATCGCATAGATTTTTTAAAAATCCTGTCTTCCACGTTGTGCCGATGTATCCTTAACGAAATTGCTGAAACGAATTCTGTATCGTTATGCAAGATATTCGATTAAAATTTATGTAGAAGTAATTCAATTCACTTCATTTCTTTTGAATATATTTATCTAATTTTATTTCATCGTGGAAAGAGAATCTCGATGAATAAACGATTAAATTACGTACAAAACTTGCTTATTTATTTTTCTGTTATGTTTCTATTTACACGAGAGCTGTGCAGTTTCTATATCATTACCATTCTTCGCAATTAGTTTGCTAACATAAAATATGCAAAAGATGATCAAGCTAAATAAATTCTGTATTAATTCTGTTGGTATTGGTTAATGAGGGAAAAACGTTTGATCACTTTTAAGGACTGGTTTATATCGTTCTATTTGTTTCTTTTATGTTGTGAAACGAAAGTCAAATCTTTTTTAAAATCTCTTTCCTTCTGATTTTGAATAGATTTACTAAGGGATTTGAAAATAAGTTTTCTCTCTAGTCTCTTCTCTAAATCAGTGATTTGATTGGCCGTTTTCCGAAGTCTACAGCGCAAGTTTTTTTACTAGAATAAGTTGTTCATCAGTCGATCTCGAAAAACAATGTAACAAAAAAAAGTCCCTGAATTCGCAATTACGCTTTCGTCTTCCTTTATTTTATTTATTTTTTCCCCTATTCCATTCTGGCGTAAACGGCAGAGGGAAAAAAGTACGGAATCGTTGGGACCTGATGAGATGAAATTTCGCCGTCAATTTGGAAGTGCGTGGTAGCTGGTTCGTCAGTGTGTGTGTGTGCGCCATAGTGGATTTGGTAGACCATTTCTGAATCAAAAAATTAGGAAATTTGATTGAGGCAACTTTTGGAAAGGGAACTGGAATAAAATCCCTCTAGAGTTTGTCAAATCATGAGTTTTAAAGTGTCTTGTTTCCTTCGTTTATTTCAATATGCTATGTAAAATGGTACAAAGAGTTTTGTCTCTGTTAGAAATCGTGGATAAGGATATTTTTTCCCTTCAAGATCTTTTACAGAAAATACTAATTCTGAAAATGTAACTAAATGTACTCGTCTCGTATAGTTAGGTTTATTCTGAAATGTATCTCTGAACATATAGTATTTTTAAACTTTTTAATTTTTTAAACTGTTGATATTTGCATTCTTACGTGGAACAAAATAAATTAAAATATCACCCAGAAAGACGAATAAATATATCATTAAACCATTAAGAATTGACATTAATATAATTCAAAGTCTTATAATTTAAGTTTGTGTTTGAGACTTATCAAAATATTACCTGTTTATATCATCATTTTATTTAATGTCAGTTCTTCTCTAATGTAAAACACAACTAAAATGTTAAGAGTTTAAGGTGTATAAAAGCACACGCACATTAGTGCCCCATAACAGATCCCAAAAAGCTTATCGATTCTTTAAGTGAGAAATAATAGAAAATTTAAATTGTTTATTTTTTACACTGCATATATATATATATACCTTTTCAAATCAGTAGCATTAGATTAGACCCATATCACACTAAACGATAGAGAGAAAACACATTTTTTGCGCTCTTTATTTTTCGTTAAATAACTGTTTGAGTACATGTGTTATAAAATTTGCCTTAAAAATATTTGGAAAGAACCATTAAGTAAAAATTTGACTAATTTGCCTCGACTGAACAGGGAATTGAATAGATAAGTGACGTGGTTATATGTTTTACCATTCAATACAAGGGGGGGGGGGAAATATAACCTCCATACTATGCTGTTTATTATTGGTTCAGTTATTACCAGCCTACTTCTGTTTGGACATTATACACATTAAACTAAATGAGAATTTTAAGCATTGTTTCAATTAGATAATAGAAAATAGCATTTTATTTCTCATTTTATTGCGACCGAGAAAGTGACAAATGCTAAATTTTTGAGAAAAAACCCTTTTAAAGACAAACTTTTTTTCGGACAGCATCTCAGTTAAGGCTAATGTATACATCTTAAAAGTAATAAGATATCCCTCGACGTCTGGCCACTAGGCGGCGCTGGAGACCCTGTTCGGGCATTTTTATTAAAGTGGGCTTTTGCTCCAAGTGTTAGAGTAGCCCTGGGGTTCCTTTTATTAGTTCTTTTCTTATTTCTATTTTTTTCTCCTTTCGGGAAAAATTCCCCTGGGGAAGGAGGATTTGGGAAAAGGAGTGAATTGTTCTTTTTTTTTTTTTCAAAAACTGTTTTCTTTTAATTTTTTTTTTCTGCCTAAAAAGTGTTCAGCTTTTATTGAGGAGTAATTTTCGCTGTGGTCTGTTTTTTTCCACGTTCCATCTTCTCTCTCTGTTGGAGTTTAACTTTAAAGTTTTACTGCGCTTCGGAACCACTGCAGAGAAGAGAGGAAACAGTTATTACGTTTCAAGCATTAAATTTTCCTTTCTCTGACGAATTGTGAAAAGGTTTTTCAACTGGTAACATTTTTTGGGATGCCTTTCCCCCTTCCCCTCGCCTGAAGTTCAATTCTGTTGAGGACAAACTTCTCAATTAAATTACTATTGTGAAATATACCAAATTATTTAGTTTTATTACACAGTTTTTTTTATTGCTAGTTTTAACATTAATCATTTGTAAAATTTAGATTTTCCTTAAATATTTGTAATACTGTCAAAAGGGGGGGGGGGACCATTCGATAATTTGATTTTCAACTTTTCCGAAATTTGTCCTTATACTTTTCTTTACGGTAGTGTTTTAATAAACTGAATTGAAAACTCTATACATTTAAATATTGAGATGAATTTAAAGAGACTGTAATGATATTTAAGTTGTTGAAGATCTTAAAGAATTGATATTGTTAAAATGTATTTGAACAACTGTGTAACTACGAAATATGTCTTAATTTTCACATGTTTTTAATTATACCAAGAAAAGCAATTCTATCTTAACCATAGTATATAAAAATGTTTCATTATAAATTACTTTGATGAAAGTGTATCCATCTGTTTCCTCGCATATAAAATTTTCGACTGGTCATTTCTTTATATTTCCAACTCTGTAATTTTTCCACGTTTACCACAAAAAAAAGTATGAAAATCGCTTATAAAATCGGATACAGGAACTGAATATTTTTCCAACTTACTCCGCCCTTTTTTTCTTTCTTTTCTTAGTTTTTGTACAAGTGCGTAGTGATTATTATGTTAGAAATATTCCTTTTATATTTTAGATTGGAAAAAAAAAAAACAATATTACCGTACCTACATTTAAATTGTATCGGTGGTTGATAATTTTATTGCTACACCTATAAACTCCGTCAAAGCGAGCTCTGAAATTAACTCCAGACCACGAAATTGACTTTTTATTTCTCGAAACTTATTTGCTGTTATACCCATTAAATAAGACCACCCTCACTCATACAATACATAGCATCAATTCTACATCCAACTATGCCGGACTTTCCTCGTGTCAATTATCGGGTCTCTGCTACTACTCTATCCCCCTCCCTCCTGAAACGATGCTTTTTATTGTTTACTGGAAGCCTCTGTAGTAGCGTCCCCCCCCCCCCCATCAAAAGAAAAAAAACTGGAACGCCTACAAAATCCAATTGCGAAAATTGCAACCTTAATAACTTTCTTCCTCGGTTTGTTGCTCCACTGTGCCACATTCCCTTTTCGATATGGACACCCCTCGTCCTCCCCCATTCCTTTTTGGGTTGAAGCCTCAAAATTCATTATGATTATTCATTATTTTTCACCTCTCTTGCGGAAAACCCTTCTTCCTCTTCTCTTATATATTTTCGTCATTACTCAATATTACGGAAGAAGGGCAAAGCTGTAAAACAAGAATAAATAAGTAATAAAGGCTTCCTCACACACATACTGGGAAAGAATGAGGGGAAGTCTTTTCAAGTTGTGACTCCTCCCCCCACCTCTGTGCTGAAAATCTCCCAATTTTTATCAGACAATGGGAAACACTCAAATAACTTGCTGAAGTCCGCATTGTTACGGAGGACTTTTCAGTATTGTTTTCGCGCGTGCGAGAATATTACGGTCCTCATTGCTCAAAGCTTTTTCCTTTTTTTCTTCTCGCTTTATGGTTAAATTTGTTTTTGGTAATTTTTTCCCATTGCTTCCTTTTTATCTTCTGTTTGAATTTTTTTTTCCCTCTCGGGGTTGATCATTGTTTCTGTTTGAATCGCCATCATACTGTTGCTGTAATTTAGAAAATTTTGAGGAGAAAGTAAGAAAATATTGGTTGGCATCTGAAAAGAGGCAATGATCTCATTCCTTTTGTACTAGCTAACACAATTTGTAACGACACACCTTGAAATTTTATTGGGGCTCTGGTATTTCGAATTCTTAGAATTTAATGTTAATAAATTGATGCTGTGGTAATTTAATTTTAATCAAATTTCAAGTTTGTATGGAATCTAAATAGGAACTTAATCTATGGAATTTTAAAGGACCTGTAGACAAGATTTCGGATATAAATGTCAACATTTTTAATGATTTATATGAATATCGCATGGATTTTTCCTTAGCAATTACAACACACTGAAACATACTTACAGCTATAACAGTTGAATCATAATATCCTCGAATAGGGCATCATTCAAGAGATTCCAGTTCAACAAATCAATCATTGAATTATAGCATATCTATGTTCATTTCGAGATTAGAACAATATATACAGCGAATATAGGCAGAAAAAAACTGTTGCCAGATATTTGAATGCTGCTTTAATAAAGTACACAGATAAAATAAATGCAAATGAAGCCACATGATGATTAAATATATTTGCATATATAAATAAAATATACTTTTACACATTGATTATAAACTGAATTTCAGATTTAAATCAAACAGACATTTACTTTGATTAGTCTCATTTATTATTTAGTTTAAAAAATCTCAGTCTCAAGAAGTCATAAACAGATTCTTATAGAAATTTTCGTAGTTCTGTTTTCCAAATCAATGAATTTTGAATGGTTTAAATGTGCAGCTCGAATTTATATATAATCCCATTTTAATGTAAAAGAACCAGTATTGGAAAAAGTTATGAATAGGAAAATGAAATGAGATATTGTCAAATCTCTCGAATATCGTTAATGACGCTTTTTGTACCTTCATGTGTCAAACATTTACAAAATGATTTAATCATTTTTAATAGTCTGTAAACCAAAATTATTTTCCAAATGGGAAAAAATTATTGCAATATTAATAAAAGCTCTTACTTTGATCGGTGTGAAAGCAAAACTAGGTTGTCTTTTACAATCAAAAACAACTTCGCATTTCTTCCCTCAAGCATTTGTACTTTTCCCTTATTTAGACCAAGAATTAACGCTATTTCCAGTTCAAGAATAGTAAAATTTCTAGACCCATTTTTGGAGAAGGAAAAAAAAAAGAAAAAATCGGAACAATATTGAAATTTGTGATTTTTCTTTCTAGATACCAATGAATTTTTTCCAATGCAACTATCTAAAATATGGATCTAGTGTTCGAAATCCATTTCAAAGGGGGAGGGGGAGAAAGACACAAATTATTGAATTCAGTTGATAGCAAGGAAGTGTTGGGAGGGTTGTGAAACCTAGGAGTTTTTCCCCCGTTTTCCTGGTTGGGGGGTAGATGGACGAACTATCGAGGGTGGTGGAGATAATGAGATTTCGTGATTATCTGAATTTCGGTTTGGAGGAATAATTAATCGTTCCTCTTCCTCCGCTGTGATAGATTTTGTGGGGAAACGACGAACGTGGTAGGTTATTTTTAATTATATTTTTATCGTTATTCCCCTCCCCATCCTCTTTCCACTTATTGAAGTGGTAAGAATCGAAATGGTAAAGTTTTCTTGATTTTCACTCTCCTGGTGAGTTTGTGTGATTAATGAGGGGTTAAAAATATCAGGAGGGGAGCCACGTTAAAGTGTGGAAAGCGCATGCGTTTCTCGTGGAGGCTCGTGCGCTTTTCAATGTATCAGTGTTACGGGGAATGTACAAGAAATTATGTATTTTTTTAGTTGTGGGGAAATTCAAATTTATTTTGAATAATTTTGTCTCTTTGAACTGAAAACGCGAAGCATGAAATTTATTTCAAAATAATCAATAAAAACTATTGTTGAGAAAATAGATGGCGCTGTTTCATCATGTGTTGTGAAATTATATCCTCAAAGTGCGGGGGGGGGGGAGATGGCATGGCAGGAGAGAGAGGAGCACGTGAGAGTCCGAGAATAAAGTTTTGTGAGGTTATGGTATAGTTTAGCTTTAGTATAGTTGCAAAATATTGTTGTTTTTGAAGAGTGATAATTAATCTAGCGTTATCAACTATCTGTGGCGCACACAAGGGGGGTGTCCTAGGGTCCGGACCCCACCCCCCAAAATCCTTGAATTTTTTTTGATTGATGATAAACCTATACAATACTAATTATTAATTCAATAATATATCTTTTACTGTTTTTTGTTGACAAAATCAGAAGAATCAATTGGTGTTGTGTTGCATGATACGAGTTGGGTCCTTTCGACTATGAACCCCCCCCCCCTGAAAATTTTTTGTGTGCGCTACTGTCAACTATAAATATTGCTCTTTATAAAATCCTTTCTATATTCATAGACGATATCTATATTTCGATACTTTGCCTCAAAAGCAGAAATTCTGGCTTTTTTTTTATTTCAAAGCAAAACGAAAACAATCCCAATTCTTTCATGTATTAAGTCATAAGTACTAGACAAAATTTATTTGTTTTATCTTGATATTTTTTCAGTGTAACGATTTTCTTACAATGATGTACATATTATTTATTACTATACCTTTGAAACTTTATGTTTCTCTTGCTATTTTAAAGGTTCTTATAGCTTGGCCAATCAAAATTGCTATATTACATAGATGTGATGCCGATTCTATCAGAAATTTAATAATAAAAATCCATATTAAGATCATATTTTTCTTAAAATAGATATTTCCAATTTTTAAAGTAAAAAATATAGGTTTCGATTAGCCTTTTGTTTTGAACAATTGCTGTTACATCACTAAATTTCTTCTAGCTGTGACTCAAAAATTCATATCTATATAATATACTATCATATTTCATTATATATATATTATTATATTCATAGTATGTTATACATCATTTATAAATATATACAATATACTATCATATTTCGTTAACTGTTTGGGCTCAATTTCCAAACACGTCTTCAAGCTTTTATTTTCCCTAAAATTCTGAAACAGCAATAGGATTCCACGACTAACAATTCGAATTCATTCGTGCCCCACCTCGTGTTGGGAATGGCCGCTTCTTTACTGACGTCCGCGGATTAGTCATGTTTTGAGCAATGGCCCCCAAGATTTGCCGGATACTTTGCAGGACGTGTAATTACGTCCTTCAATCATTACTTCTGATATTAATCTCTCCTAATTACTCGGGAAAACAAACGACTTGGGCGCGACGCGTGAGATAGTTTCTAATAGGTTAAATCTGTTTTGTTGGCAGTGTTGCTATGTGGATTGATGCGATTTTTCAGCGGGGTGGACTTTCTTGGTGGTGTAGAGAACTAGGATTTTTCAAAGGCTGCTTATAGGGTTCTATTCATTATTCAGAGGTGGAAATACTTCATTGAATATGATGCATTTGAGATAGATATTTCGTATCGTTCAAATTTTGTAAGATTTGTTAGATTTTTTACATCTAAATAGGTTGTTTGTTGAACCGTTTATTACTTCGGAAACCTACTGATTTTGCTTAAGGAAAAATGACACTTAAAATAAAAGTATCAAGAATAATAAAGCCTCCAAATATTAAAAACCATTTCACCATTCAGATTAATTCAATTTTTGTCAATATATTACATGTTTAAACAAAGTTACATTTTTAAACGAGTAAAATAACTTCAGCAGAATTTCACTGTTTTTAAATCATGTAAACAATTCAGTTTCAACAAAAGGTGATATATTGCACCTAATGTATCTATGAAATTTTTAAATAATTAAAAATTTGAACTTTTTCTAAGAATCTTGGAATAATAGAAACGAATTGTGAGTTGTCATTTTTATTAGTCACGTAATTCAGGTATTAGGTAATTAGACTGAATGTTATGTGGAAAAAAATCTGAGTTTTCAAAATTTACTGAATTGGATTGAAAAAACTCTGCAGCTTAACTCTGCATTATTTTTTTTAATTAAGTATTTGTATATACTTTCCAAATAGTTCGTTATGAATTATATTATATGATTTGACTTTTATAATGAAATTTTATATATGGTACACATGTTTTGATTGTAGTTTTGGATTTTTTCTTGTTACTTATTCGTAATTGGAATAAAATATATTGTTACTAAATCCAATGTAAAATGTTGTTTTTAACTGTTCAAGAAGTGAAATGAAAGAGGACATTTGGAATGTAGCTCATTCTGGCATCTGTAAGAAAACTATCTTGCGATATTGGCCAAAAATGTCTCAAAAGAAAAGAATGGCAGGAAAAAAATTTCTCCCATCAATACAGTACAGTTTCAATTAGTCTCTTGGCCAGAGTGTTACTGCTGCAATTCATCAAACCTTATTCTGTACGGATTTTTATATCTCCTCCCTCTTTCTGTAACTTTTTTCATTATCCTTTTATAAGTTGGGGTGAACATCATAAGGGGGTGGGGATAGGAATTTCATCGAACGAAGGTAATGATTCTAGTCGGCATCCATTTCTAGAACTTGTGCCCATTCGCATTAACCGTTGCCAGATCTCTTCACCGCAAGTGTGCAATCAATTATTTTCTTTATTTTTTTCCGTACTTTTCAGGTGTCGTTTACGCTTAAAAAGAATGGTCAGAGGGTAATTGCAACGGTGCAGTTAAAAATTCGAACGTGTAGTTTAGAGAGAGTAGGGAGGATAGTGCAGTTGCCGATTAGAAAATGATTTTTTTTATTCCCCTTTAATTTCCACTTGGAGGAGAGGGGGAAAAATCTCAATCGTTTTGGTCTTCCACTTATACTTAAAAATTACTCGATTTGGAATGTTTTGCGTCTTAAACAATATACTTGATGTTTAGGTTTTCGATAATACTTATAATCGTTCGGTATAGTTCTCCTCCCCCTCCTTTTAGAACATTCCGTTACATACACCCCTAACACTTCCCCCTGGATTCCAAAAATAGCATAATTAGTCTGCAACGACGCAAACGATCTTTTTAAAAACAGCATATAAACCTATTCAGTTTTTTTCGTCTGCCATTTGACTTACTTTTCGCTGCTACTGTGATGAGCTGGTTTGCGCTGTGCAGTTTTAAATTACATATTTGCAACGTGTTATTATATTCTGTTGCACAGTTGCATTATGGCGTGTTGTATGGTCCTGACGTCCCAGTTTTTCCTTAATGGGTAAAGCGTGGATTGCCCCCTACCTCATTTACCCCCTTTCTCCACCCTGCTTCCTTTATTTCAAAGAATGGGAAGTTAACACACAGTTGCAATTTATGTGATGTTCGAAGTACCAGAATGTGAAGAATTTTTCTTTTCAAGGATTTTTAATTAAGTTTGTTCCGTCATACGAGTCTGAACATGTTTTTTTCTTTCTCCTAAAGTTAAATTTCTTTTATGGAAACTCGCTTAACTTTTTCTCGTGTTTATTGCATAATTTCTTAACAGTAAGGTTTTTATTTTTCAAATTTTAAACTTTCAGGAAACCTAAAATTTGTACTTTGAGTAATTATTTAGAACTTCTGCCGAAAAGTATTTTAAAGTTTTATTTCTTAAGGTTCTCGGCTAGGTTTTAAATAGAACTAAAAAACGTTTGGCTGAAAGGAAATTGTAGTCGGAAAAAGTCTCTAACGGAAGGAGAATGTTCACTATGTGTAGAATAGATAAGTCTTCGAAATTAACAATGTTTGGTGAAACAAAGTCTACGTTAGTTCTAATTTCTTACCTCACTACGAATTGTTTAAATATTATCTAATATATTTTAAACTCTTAGAAATTTATCGCACTCATTTTTAATACGCATTGGCGGTTATTTTTCTGCTTTCTTTGTTGCTAAAATTGTCTTTCATGTATTCGTTTGAATTGATCAAATTAATGAGCTTTCTTAAAAAGGACTTGTTGCATATTTTTATTGACTTTTTTAAAATTTAATTTGATGTTAATTGTATATTTATTTCGCTCAAAAAAGAGTTCACAATCATTTCCAACAAATTGAGGAATTTGGTTCCTATTGCTGGTGCTTAAACAGGTTTAAATTGATAACTTTATCCGTCAAGATAAAAGAAATATTGAGGTCTCTTATCCATTATATATTTCCCCCCATCAAGCTTTAAAGAACCGACTATGGATTTTGTTGTTAATAAACATTTTGTAGCGAAGCCATATAGGCTTGGCTATTTGTCGTTATGTGTAATTCTAATGGTAATTCAGAACTTTGTTATAATTAACTACGGAATAAGTATGCTCTTAACAATCCCCCCTTTCATCCGTGTATGTTAAAATGTATTGTTTAAATTTTAAAATTATTCTTCATAGTGTTGAAGATTTCTTTGAAATTCTAATCTAAAATTAGAGAATTTTTAAGTTCCCTTTTTTTATATCTCATTTAAAATATTTAATGATTTATCATTTTTAATATGCTGGATGTAATAAATTCATTTTAACTTATAATAAATAATGGTTTTCATCATTTTAAAACTTTTTTTCCACGTGCTATTTTCCCCCTTTCTTGGATTATTCATAGATCAAATAAACTGATTTTAAATTCTGTGAAAATAACTGGTATAGTGAGAAGTCATTTCAATCATAATTGAGACATGCGAAAGCTACATTTACTATTTCATTTAATTTTTCTATTTGTTTACATACATTTGTTCCAAATTCTTCCTTTAATAATCTGTACAAAGCAGTACCTATTTTTCCAAGTTAAAATGAAATGATTTTTAAAAACATTTGAGAGAAATAATGTATCAACTGAATCGGAAACATTTTGAAAAGTATTATTAGGTTTCGCGATCGCTAATATTCCGTGAATAAATCACTTAAATCCGAAAAGGGAAAATAAGCCATTCTCCGGTAATTCAAACAGCCTTCTACGTAATGGGAATAGGAAATTGAAATGTTTTTGTTGTCTTCCAGATGTTTCACCTGCGTAGCGAAATGTCGTGACATCGTCAAATCGTGTCTCGTAGAATTCTCGGTCTTCATTTTCTTGCGCCATTGCAGTTACAGTTATGTTTCTACATTTTTAAACGGTCAAGTTTTTTCTTTGTAATAAAAAGACTTTAGTAGTTTCCTACGAAATCTGTTCATGTAATGATTACTATTTTCTTAATAGTTTTGTAGCATGAATCTATTATGGCGACCATACACCCGAGTTCTAAGGTGTAAAAAGTAATGAACATTTTTAAAAATGTTTGCTTCATCCCCCTCTCCTTTTTTTATTTATTTTTTATTAGAGATATTTAGATACAGATTGATTTCATTGATACTTTTCTCCTTAAGATGTAAAAAAAAAACAATTCCAATACTGTTTAGGAAACTAATTTATTCCATTAAATTGGCTTCAAGTTCTAAAAAATATAAAGTACATGAAATATATTCATTTTTTAAAGTAAATTATAACCTTATGTTCTTGATTCTAAATCTTCGTTCTTCAAAATCTATGCTACATTAAAAAAAAAACATTTTATCTCTTTATATAAGTTTTTTCGCGTGATGATGTAATACATTTATTTATCTCACACACGATAACAATAAGAAAAATACAGTAAGTCCTGTCCAATATTATGGTTACATATTGGCGCTATTTTCAGTTCAATCAACTACTTTAAGCTAAAGATTAACACTACATTACATCATAAATGCATATCTGAAATTGAAGGAGCGCATTTGTATTATGGACACTTGTATGGGATTCTGTCAAGGTGCAGAAAAAACAGAATAAAAATGCAGCTCAATTTAGAGGAAAAGGTGATAAGGAACATTGTTTTTGAAGAAGCACTCGATTGAAGTACAAATTAGAACTACACAATGCATGGAAATTACAATTTTACCAATTAAAGTATGAACAGAGTTGTATAATTTGTGCAATGGGGGTTGCCCCCCCCCCAGTTAATAATTTCTTATTATATCACATTATTCCTAAACTTTAGTTCTGAGTTTTATAAGTAATTGATAGATATTAATAGCCTATTTGCGTACATACAAAAAATCATATTTTTATTTCACTTATTAATTAAGTATATTGGCAATTTGTCATGTTTTCAAATGGAGCATTTTAAATACGATTTTTCCAAAATCGAACACTTAAATAATAATTTATTCCTCCAGTTACGTACTCTCCCCTCATCCTATATTTAAATTATCTGCCACAAAATACACCCTACCTTTTTTTATTAGGTTCTCCAAGATAAAATCTTAACCCGACTGAAGTTACATCCCTGAATTGCATTTTGCAATTTCCTTGCAACGTGAGGTTTGGCCGAAAATTCCTATTTTCTTTGGTGGCCTCCATAAAATCTAGGCACGCGCACTTGCGGCCGGCAAAGAGACAACATGAGTAAACTTCATTACTTAATGCGATGTATCGAAAGAACCTTGGGCTCAGTAAAGGAATATTGCTGTCGCTTCATTAAATTTTCAGAAGCCATAAGACATTGGGAAAGAGATTTCTGGAGAATCTACTTTACATCGGCTTAAAGATTTAAAACAACGATATCGACCCACTTTCTCTCATCCCCCACCTTCTTTCCACTATATCCCCCCCCTCTATATTTTCTATTTTTTAAAAAAAATAAAGTCTCTATAATCGCTAGGATCTTTTTAATTCTACACAAGTATTACTTTAGATGTATTTATTACTATTCCCCTGAGTTTGATTGAATTTTCCAATAAGGACTATGTTAGTGATATACGTTAGGCAAATTTCTCTAACGGATTAGTTTAGTAAAAGCGGAACTTAAATAATTAATAAATTCTTTATTTTTATCTCCATAAATGTTTTGATTAATTTTTTTTTTTTTGGTCTTGTGTAAATCTCAAAGCTTGGAAAAAGCCTCATTTGTAGCATCCCTTTTAAAGATTTTTGATGTGTAACATCTTTACTCTCTGTTGCTGGATATTTGTTGGAGTGATTTCGTGAAAAGGGACGGAAATGCGTAACAGGAAGTCGGGGGAAGCGCGCGCTGTTTGATTTGACCAATTCAGCGCCTTGGGGGGTGTCTCTTCGCTAGCCTCGTCGCGGGGTCCAACTGTAGTAGCAATTAAGACGCCCGCCTACCGCACATACCAGCAAGTCTTGTTAGACTTCATCCAGAATAAACTTGTGATTCTTTCTCTCAAATGTCAGTCTCAGGGCTCGTTGTGTGTGAAATCTGAGGATATATGTGTGAACTATGTATTAATAATTATATTTCCTGTTAAGCGTCTGACAAAGCTCATCATTCTTAAAAAAAAAATAGGAGTAAGTAATATGGAATTATTTGAATAAATATTTAAGTGCTTATCATTTTCATACTTTGAGGTTAATTCCTGTCACTGTCAATATAATATTTTTAATTGTGATTAAAAAACATTTCTCGATTAAAAAAACGAATTAAGTAAACGGGTATATTTTTGATTTTCTCTAATATTTCTAATTTTCAAGCATGCGCTTGACGGTGTCTCTTCGCTACCCTCGTCTGGGGGTCCAACTGTAGTAGCAGTTAAGACGCCCGCCTACCGCACATACCAGCAAGCCTTGTCATTTTGGTGTGGTCGCATACATTTCTCCGAAACAAACAGTTAAAAAAATTAAAGATTTCCTGCATTTTGTACTTTTACCGTATACCGAAGGTGGTTCTGCTCTTTTAAAAAAAACTATCACTTGCTTCCCATGATTTTGAGAGGTGATTTTAACGTTAACTTCAGGGTTTGCCAGAAGCTGAGCCGCTCATAGCTTTTCGAAAGATGAACTCAAGCTCCAAATGAACACTAATCGAAATGTTTCGACAACTAACAGTGGTACTGTTATTGACGCCGTTTTTCAACGATTTTTAAATACTTTGAAATCACAAGTATATGCGTCATACTTTAGTTTTCATAAATCTATTGTCTCCGCTCTTCCTAAAATTTAACAATAATAAATATTTTTGATTAAAAACTGCATTACTCCTTGTGTTAATTAAATAAAATTTTCATTTAAGATATAATTATTCGATAGAAAATTATTTCCAGTCATAACCGATTCATTTCTTTCAGGATTAAAGTCACTATTGCGTATTTACCATGATAACAAGTCAGATGTTACACATATGCGACTACTGTAAGACTCGTTTTTTTTAACTTTAGATTATATTGCGTTGAACGTTCCTATTTGGTAAAAAATATATACATAAAATATGTCAAATGGAAAGACTAACTCGGAACACAGAAGTAGGAAGAAAAATATTCAGCATTGATATCTATTCACGTGTCGATAACTTTTTTCCATTTCAAGTGGCTGCATTTTGACAGTTATGTAAGCCCCCAAGTGGGAGAGCCATTTTATTGGTTGCATCATCTAATGGAAGCTCCCGCGACAATTTTGCGAGAGTATCAGTCAAATTAACACTCAAGGCATCTTTTACATGTGATAGAATCATGACACTCGTACCTACGATTTTCGCTGGCAGAAAATCAATTGACTCTAGCCGAACCCTGAATCTTCGGCTACCGAGGTGAAAACGCTACTTCTAAGCCACCGAGCTGACCGTGTCTATAACTTGTACTATCATAACTGTAGTGTTCGAATTAACAGATATGCATTTCATTGAAAGAAACTTCATGAGCACTTTTATGCAAAATCCACTGCCTCTCAAATTGGTTCTTGCTGCAACTGGTACTAACTAATTGAATTTTTTGTTTTTGCTCGCAAATAACAAAAGCGAAGGTAATTTAAAATAATAGGGGTTTTTAAATCAATGCTTAAAACAATTTCAGTTAACAATGGAATAGATTTTTTGAAGATCACTTTATTCTATAGAAATAAATTGAGTTATACGCGACTTTCTTAATTGCTTTTTCCTTTTATAATAATAATGAGAAAGAAAATATTTTTGTTCGTCGAATGATTAGTCCCTTAAGACTTCAATAGTATCCATTTTTTTTTCTCGAGCTTTTCTTTCGATTCAAATCATCCTCTTTTTCTTTTATGAACATGTTTGCTTCGTGCCTATTTGCGATTAATAATGCCTTGAGTAGGTCAAGCCAAACTGCGTGGGTGTTTCCTGATTGTCCCCCTTGTGTAATGCGTAAGTTTGCCAATTCTACCCTTAAAAGTTCTCTAGGTTGCCTTTACCGGTTGGATTTCCAACTACACCCAATTGTTACGTGTTAGAGATACGTAAAATTGATATAGTGACTTGGATGATTCCACTTTCTCTTTAGGTATTGGGTGTGTTTCAGTGTTAATTTAAATAAACGTTTTTAAAACAGAAAGAAAGCATTTTAGAGGTTTAAAATGTTTTAGAACTTACTGCTTAGCTACATCAGATAGTAATTCTGTTTTATATTTTTAAAAGGTATGGTCATTCAGAAATATTGTTAACTTATTTTCAAACCTTCTGTAAGTTTTATCATTATTAATTAACATTATACGTATTTATAGTATATGACCGAGGCCGCGGTAGCCTAGTGGTCAAGGTATCGTATCGTGGCTGGCATGTCATGAGTTCGAGCCCAGTGCCACTGAAGACCCGCCGTGTTGGGGAGCGATGCTCATTAAATCTGTCGAGAGCTCAAACGTCCTCCCGTTGGTGTGATGTGGTAGTTAGGAGAGAGGGTGCCAGCTCAGGTGCCGTCCTCGTCACTTGACCATGGTTGAAAATTACGAGGTCCGTCGCCAAAAGCCCTTGTGTATAACTAAACAGTGCGACGTTAATATTCACTCACTCGCTGAACGTTTCAATGAAATTCTACTAGTCTTAGAATGTTATAATTAACTACTCTATAAATCGCGTATTTTTTGTACTTATGGAAGATTATAGAAAAACTTCTGTATAAAAAAACAAAACCCAACTTCTGAATTATAAAAAACTACTTTAAAAAAAGCTGTTCTTAACTTGCATTCGTAGGAAATGAAATCAAATATACGGATGTGTGTGTGCCACACTTTCACCAAAGTATACCTAATATTTTAATATTTATTTCATTTATTTGAAAGCAAAGGCAGAAAAATAAGTTCATCGTGAACTAACATTTCATTCATTCGAATCCCCCTTTTTTAATCTCCCCCGCCGCCCCTCAAGCTTTTAGATTAACTGTTCTCTACCTGCCTAAAAACAGACGCTGCGAAAGAAAAACACGCGAATTTTCATCGAAGGTATTTTTCCCGGCCCCTCTGTTCGTGCCGTTCTTGAGACCTTTTGCAGCTGCGGCAGAACGGCATTGTGCCATGAGCTCCAGCGTCCGATTTTCACCGGTTTGACAGTTCGACGGGCCAAGTATTATGAACCGTCCCCGAAGATTTTCAGATTTCACCTGTCTTCAGTCACGTGAACGATAAGGCGTGGCAGCGATTGAAACTCTCCGTGCCCTTTTGGAGAACAGTGGTGTAAGCTCGTTTCGGCTATTTCGTAATATCGGAACCGGAATTGGATTCTTTTTTAGAATCGTTGCTTTTAGTTTTTTCCTTCGGGTCACTAATAAAATGAATGTAATGTTATTTCTAATGGGTTTTCAGGTTTTTATGAAAAAATCTATTGATTATAGAAAACGATCTTGTAATTAATAAGTCATTCAATTATATACATTAATTTAATACAATTAAGTGCAAATTTTTCAGCTTGGTTATTTAACGTGTTTTTTAAGTCTTTTTTTTTTTTGTAATTTTTGGATTTTTTTCTGGTTTAAAAATGGAAAAATATACACTGTTTTTTTAATTTTTTTTTATGAACTTTTTAAAAGCTGTTATAAATAGTAATAGGCAAAACGTTTTTGAACTTTTTCTTATCCCATTGCTTGTTGAATGCCGCAGTAGATTAGGGATTATGGTCACAAACTAGTGACCGTAGTGACGTATGTTCGGCTCCTGAGGCCACTGAAGACCCGTCGTGTAGAGTTGACCGAAGCACGTTAAATCTTTCGAGTTTCAATGTCCTCCCGTTGGTGGTAATTAGAATGGAGTGCCAGCTCAGGTGTCGTACTCGTCATTTGACCGAGGCTCAAAATTACAAGATGTCACCAATATTCTTCAATAGTGCGACGTTAATATAAAATTCACTCTCACTGCTTATTAATTTTTAAAAAAAAGAGATTTTTCTGAAAAAGGTTGAATTTTTTCCTAATTTTTTTTTTTTTTATACTTAAGTTGAATTGCCATTTTTTAACACTATAAGTGACCGGCAAAAAAAAAAAATAGAAATGTGAAACTTCTTTGTAAACTTGTATGTAATTTCAAAATACATATGTGTGAAACTTGTATGTATTGTGGAAAATTAAACCTTAAAAAAATATTATCGTTAAATTTCGCCTGACACCTAGATAGATACGTAAATTATTCCTAGAAGAAACACTAAAAAAACTCATTTCTTTGATCAGAGAATTTTAACAAACACCCATTCATTAGTCGCGACACACACCACTCTTCCTCTCGCTGTGGGCCAGGTAAAAAATAAAAGACGAAGGCCCATCACTTCTATTAGTGACATCTTTCAAATCATAGATATTATTACCTTGAAGGTTTTGCTGCAGGAGGTTAAGGGAGCTAATAGTTCAATGTTTCATAGTAATTTTTTTTTCTTCCTCTTTTTCCATTTCGGGTTCCCTCTCGAATTTTTTCTTCGTCCCCCCGTCCGTTCGAAGTCTGGGCGAGCGCTTTGTTCTCTTCGGAATAAAATTATAGAGTAATGTCCGAAATGTATTTGTAAGAGGACGGATTTTTGTTTTCCCGTGTTTGAGGCGTACCTCCAACATTTTTCGTTCTGACTGCTGTGCTGTTGTCGTCTGAAGTAAATTGGGGGTTTCGAGTGCTTTTTCTCAATAAAAATACGCCCTTCCCCTTGTGTTTTTGGTCTTTCCCAGGTTGAATCAGACTTACATCGATGTGATGTATTAAAGATGGGAATAAATTGGGTGGAGAATAATTTAGAGTCCCGTTTCCTTATTTATTTATTTAATAGATTAAAGTGCGCAGAGTTTTTTTTTTTTTTTTTTTTTTTGCTGTGTTTAAATGCAATATGTTAAAAAGCAATTACTCGAAAAATTTCTTCTTTTTTTTTTAAAAAAAAAGAAAGAAAAATTGTAATTCTTGCATTTTATTTTTAATAATTTTAATTCTTTGATGGTGTTTTAGTTTTTTACTCGAAATTTATCTGTAATAATAAAAATATTGAAGTTTAAAGAAATATTAAAACCATTTATTAAAATTTCTCTCCCATAAAAAAATCAAATTTAATCAAAAATAAATTAGTATTAAACCTAATTACTTTTAGGAAAACGAACTTGTATATAAATTTTTATGTTGGAAGTCTTTTTCAAACAAAATAACTTTTGTATGCTAATATAGATTTTTGAAACTTACACATAAGGACTCGTTAAACTTGATAATATTGCTTCGAAAATTTACAGTACAGTTCAACAGAGATCTATGCATTATCTAAACACTTGAATTACATAATGGGGCAAATTTGTTTTCTAAATAAAATGTGGGTATTTTTGAAAAAAAGCTTTAAGACTATTTTACCTGAAGAAGGATGTCGATAGTCTAATAAAAGTAGTAAGCTTCTTAGTTGAATTCACTTAGTACACCAAAGTCCTCACGTTGGTGTAGCGTGGAAGTTTAAGAGAGTGGAGTGCGAACCGAGTCACTTCCGTGGCTCAAAATTGCAAGGACACACGCCAATAGCACTCGCTTTGCTTTGGAGTGCAACAAGAGAAAGCAATCAAATCAGTTAGTTCTTTATAGAATTAAAAACCATAGGAAAGAGTGCTTGCTACGATAATTGATTTGAAATTAGTCTTAAACTCTTCATATGGAAGGATGTGGAAGTTTTGAAATACCAACTAACTGCGATTCTTGTGACTTGATTGTGGATCAGTATTGCAAATCTCGTTCTTCAATAGCCATATAGCTCTAAAGTGAAATGAATTTACATTCCTTTGAAAATGTTAATAGTTGTGTTTGAAGAATTTCGCTGTGCTTTGTTTACATAGTTTATTTTACGCTAAAACTGCGTAATTCTAACATTCATGGGAATATTTTTCCGTTCATTTACGATGAAAAGAATAATCTTCTAATCTTTCAATATCGCAACCGGATGTTTAATTTTCTCACGGAAAAAGAAAAATCAGTTTAAAAATTGAATCCATCACTTGTTTTCCAATGTTTTCGTGAATTAGTAAATGAATGTAATGCCTCTATGCGAACAGAATATTTCCGACTTAAAACTCTCTCTTCCGAATTAACCGGATTCGATGACTTTACCGCATTCGTCTGTTAAATCCGATTTGTCATGAAATATCCATAACATACAAATCGGTTCAAGCTTTATTATAATTACTGCTCCAACTTGACGACTTACGCTCTGAATCCGGCTTAAACGTTCCTGGTTATCATTTGATGCTCGAGCTTTGCCATTGTGTGATAGAGAAATGAATAAAAGATTATAAATTTCGAATTGGATGTGGTAGTGCTTAAGCGAAATTTATGATGATCGTCTCTTGCATCTATAAAATGTGGAATCGCGTAAGTTATATACCATTCCTCTGATCTAGGTATATTATAAGTGTTTCAAATACTGTTTGGCGATATTTGAGTCGTGTTAATATTTTATTTGAATTGCTACTGATGTCTCGTAACACTAGCATTAATCCCCATTCCTTGGCGCCTAGTTGGTCATTAGTTTATCATCACAATTCCGTTAATGTGAAGTGCAATTTTTAAAAGAACATCTTTCCAACTCTTCGTAAGCTTAATGTGTTCTTCATTACCAACTGTTGGGGGAAATGTCTGGTCAGTTAAGAGCATCAGTGGTAAAAATCTGCTTTCAATTTGCTGTCGTACCCGAAATTTAAGATCAGGAAAATTGCAGTAGACAAAGAGGGTTGAAAGAAGACAAGGAAGTGCATACGGTTAAGTGTTATGCACAAAGTAACCGAGCAATACTGGGTGAGTAATCTAAAATTCAAACATTCTCATCACCGCGATAGCATCCATCAATGTGTAACATTCGAAATCTTTTGTTATGTGCACTCACTTAATTCAATCAATCATTTTTGTTGACTTTAGTTCCGGGTATTGTTAAAGGAACATGATTATTTGAAGTGGTATATATATCAGGAACGAAGTGTCGTGGGTTTTATTGGGTATTGGATGCGTCGAAGTGACTCAGAAACGCTAGTCATTAAGGTTTTTAATTCGAAGGAGCCTCTTGGGAGGTCGTGTTCCATATTTCGTCACACTACTAATTGGAATGATTAGGTCTTGCTTCACCCAAACGTGATTTGTTCACAGACATTAATTCATCTCCTCTTGTTTTTATCTGTCGTCACGAAACGTAATTCACATTTCTTATGTTGGTATCTCTGGAGTACAAATAAACCAGTTAATTTCTTAAATTCTTTTGCTTTGTCAACTTGTGAAATTGTTAGATAATTTATTATACGAAAACGCGCCTTATATTTCATTTTCGCAAATTTCATTTTAATTTATTTTATGAATTGTGACATTTGTTCTTTCTCGGATCGTCTGATATTTTAATGGAATCTTTATGGTGCATATTAGAAAATTCGGATATTCTCTTCTCAGCAAACAAATAGAATGTTGCGTTTCTATTTTTTTTAATTTTTTTTTTATTTGTACTGCTTCACGGCGAAAAGTGATTTTATGCTTCTGACGAATTCCATTCCTCTGTAACAAATGCAGTTTCGACCGAAAATCGATATTGGATTCGAGAGTAATTCTTAATCCAATATACTAGTGAGAAATTTTATGTAGCAACTAGTTTTTCCCCACACGTACAGTAAAAGAGTTCTTTGCGATTTAAAGATACTAGTGAGAAATTTTAAATTTTATGTAGCAACTAGTTTTTCCCCACACGTACAGTAAAAGAGTTCTTTGCGATTTAAAGATACATCATTTTTTTTATTATTCTTCAGTGTACAATTTCTTATTTTCCTTGTGTTCATTTAGCGTGACTATAGTATCAATCGCTCAAATGTTTTCCAAACTGTTACTTTTGTTAGAGTTTAAGTTTAGATTTCATATTTAATTTTTTAGGTATTCGTCTCATTGACTAAAACTTTTTGATTACAACTTCAAGCTCGTAGCGTTATCTAAAATTTAACTGTGCTATGTATCGAGTGTATTCCTATAAGCTGGAATAAACAAATAATTATAAGTCTGCAATTCCAGGCTGATATAAAATATATATATACTAATACAAGACCATTGTCTTGTATTTGTACATGAATGTGGTTTTCGTAAAAGAACTGAATGGTTATGCAGAACACTTCTATGCACAAATTTTTCGAACATAAGTGTTCACATGTCATTCAGGTTTCCCTACCTTCAAGACTGCGTTAGCATAATGGTCATGGTCTCGAGCTCGTGCCTGGCGTTGTCTCGCCGTGTGGGTTCTAGTCCTAATGCTACTGAAGCTCCGCCGTGTGGAAGGGAACAATGATTGTTAAATCTGTTGTGCCTTATCCTCACGTTGGTGTGGTGTGAAAGTTTGAAGAATTAGGTGCCGGTACAGGTGTCGTCCGTGTTCCTGAACCGTGGCTTAAAATAACGAGGTTCGTCGCCAGTAGCCCTTGTTTTGTTTTAAGGACGACGTTAATATAATCACGCCCTCACTCATTCCAAACCTTTAGTGCATTATTCCAAATCTTAATGTCCGCTTTCATTGTCACTGAGCGGCTGCACTAATGCGTCTACCTGACCCAAACATAGTGGTTAAACAGCCCTCCTATTGCAAATCCCCGATATGAAACTGAATCCTACTCACTTGGCGAAATCACATCTCGCACCATGCATCGAAATCTAGCCCTCGAATTAAGCCCTGTCAACTCCTGTGCAAATGGACCCTTCCTCTCAACATATCCCTGTCACATACATTCGGAGAAGGGTCTGAAGTACGTTGGGCCCTTTCTGTGTAAAGGCCCCCCAATTAACTGCTTCGCTTAAACACTGATGAAACATGAACGGCCGTTTTATGTGCTCGCTTCGTTCATTATGCAAGCGAGGCGCTAACTACCTTTGTGCGTCCTCCCCGCTTTAATGATATTCCAAAGATTTCGCCCCCGCTCGCTGTATATAGTAGTGGACGCACTCTGCCCTTATTACGCATTTGCTCAGAACAATCTTTACCATGCCTTTTAAATCCTTTCGAGGGGGAGGCGGTAAGATGAAACCGTTTTGTTATGGACTGCACCGGTTATGAAAATGGGATGGATTGGATGAAATTTCGATATTTCAGAGATAAGTGGGGGGGGGGGGGTGTATGTAAGATGTTTGCAAGATCGATACTGATGTACCTTGAGTCGGTTGAAGTGTATATAATTGGAATGCTGTCAAGTCTTCATGTAAATTCTTTAATCTTGGGACTTATCCGATTTTTAAAAATATAACTGCACTTTATTATTTGTAATGCAATCCTCTTAATGTTTGAAAAATATTCTAGAGAATAGAATTTTTTTTTGTAATCTACTAAATTAATTCGTGAAGAAGGTATACTAAAGAATTTTTAATGTATTTAAACCTCAAACGCGTTATACAACTTAATCTTAAACCCCTTTTTTAAAGAATGTGACTAACGGTAATTTTTGAGATTTCAATCTGTAAAAAACTTGAATTATTAGATACTTTGAAAAAAAATTCTCATGAAAGCTTTTTGAAACTACAGGAAATTCATTTTAGTTATTGTAGTTACTTCCAACTGATATCTCTCACTGACGGGGGGCCGCGGTAGCCTAGTGGTCAAGGTATCGGATCGTGGCTGGCGTGTCATGAGTTTCGAGCCCAGCACTACTAAAGACCCGCTGTGTAGGGAAGCGATGTACGTCAAATCTGTCGAGAGCTCAAATGTCCTCTCGTTGGTGTCGTGTGGTAGTTAGGAGAACGGGTACCAGCTCAGATGTCGTCCTCGTCACTTGACCATGGTTCAAAATTACGAGGTACGGCGGCAACAGCTCTCGTGTAGCTGAACAGTGCGACGTTAATGTTCACTCACTCTCGCTGACGGCAAATTCTAAACAAATACTACCACTTTTGGAAATCAGTTTTTTTTAAATCTACAGTCCTTGTTTATCGCAAATGATTTCATTGGAGACTAACAGGAAAGTAGTTTTAAGTAATACATATTTCTCTCAAGAAATATTCCTTTGGTCAAACAAATAGTTCTCACTTTAAACTATGTTAAGATATTACCGGTATAAGTATAAAGTTGACCACGGCTATTTTTATGGGCTCTTACACTGTCCAGATCGGACATTATTCATTCTCTTGTCATTTCACATGGAGGTTTCTTTAAAGCAATACACAAATACTCTGATCTTTCCTCAAAACAAAATAGAAGAACATTCTTTCTTAAACGGGTGATTCTCCTTTTAGAATTTAATAGTTTTTATTACCACCGAAATTGAAGAACAACAAAGAGCTTGAGGAGAGGATCGGGACGATCATAAACAAGGAGCAAAAGAACGTGATAAACTTTCGAGTTTGTCCTTGAGAATGTGTACGGACCATCCACTTGATGCTCTTCTTTTTTGAGCTTTTTTATATATACTTTTTTTCCCACCCTTTTCCTTCTGAATTCACCTTCCTATTTCTTGCCGGACATGAATTATGGCATCGTTAAAGAGCAAAGTATAGGGGGGAAATGGTTCGGTCTCCTGGTTTTTAGGGACCGTTTATGGATTTATTTTCGACAATTTCTGTTCCCTAATTTCAGCGGCCGCGGGTTTTTATTGAAGCTTAACAGGAGGCTTTCTCTCACCTGCAGTGAAATATTTTCTCATCGCGGTCATTAATAAAATTATCCCCTTGTGTGTGTACTTTTGCTTTTTACTCGGAGAGGAAAAATGGAAAGAGCGGGCACGTAAAAAAGGGACTGTGAATAAAGACAGAACAGTGTTTAACAATAGGGTAAACTGAAGTTAAGAAAAAAAAAACTTCCTCTCAGAGTTATCTTTTTTGAATGTGTGATTAATTTGTTAACTCGGGTTTTCTTTTGTAGTCACTCAGCCTTATCTTGAACTTCCCCCTTTTTTTTTCCTTCGGCGTGTATGACTTACACATCCTGTTAAAGGGTCTGTTTAGCATTGTTTTTAATTCTTTTTTCCCCTTCAAATGAATACCCAGAGTGTTTTTGTTTGGAGATAAGATATCTCTATAGACCTATTTTTTTATTTTAAAGAAATCCCGAAGCGCCAATTAAAGCGCAAGTGTTTTACAAGTTTTATTTAAAATATGCAATTGTAGTAAAGCTTCCCCATATTTTAAAACAGAATCTTATTCGCTTTACAGCAAAGCTATGTTTGTACACATTTTCTAAAACTATGAAAGAGATCCAATATTAAGGTTTGGCCACAGTAGCCTAGTGGTTATGGTCTCGAACTCGTGGTTGGAATGTCGCGGGTTCAAGTCCTGGTGCCACTGAAGCCTCGCCGTGTAAAGAAGGCTGATGCACGTGGGATCTGTCAAATTTCATAGTCCTCTCTTTGATGTGATAGTTAGGAGAGGGGAAGGGGTGCCAGTTAAAGGCTTTTCTCGTCACTTAATTGTTCAAAACAACGAGGTCTGTCTCCAATAATTCTCGTGTTGCTTTATAAGGGGCGTTAATAAAATTCACTCACACCAATATTAATATGTTAACATTCTGCACTTTACGTATTTAAAATAATGTGCACATGATAAATTTAGTTTATTTTTATGTAATCCCACTAAATCTCGTTTTTGTTTAAACACAATCGGGAAATGTAGACCACCATTTACATTTCCTGTTTTTCTCCAAGTGGAATAAAGCGGCCGCATGTTGTGTTTTATTCCTTCGAAAAACAAGGATCATAAGCTTGCGCCTTTTTTATGATTCGCCGCTCTGCCTTTATAAATCCCTCCCGCAAGAGATAAATGATTTGGGAAAAGGGTACTCCCACAAAAAGCGGCAGGGAAAGGAAAGAGAAGAAAAAAATGCTCCTGTAATTTAGGATATATTTTGGAAAAGCCCTTGCGGAAAAGGCTGTGCGCATCGAAAGAATTCATACGCGACTGAGACGGTTAGCAGCTGCTTCCTATTTATTTTGCCGCCTTTGCTCCAGGAGAAAGAAACAAGTCCTGACTTTGACAGGCGACATGCTCATTCATTCTGTCACCCGCTCTTCGGAATCTGTCGCCCGCCATTTTGATTCATGCTCACTATGAACTAGCAACGCCATCTATTGAGAGTTTTGTTTACTAAATCGTCTGTGGAAATTATGTACGGTCGTGCGGAGTTTTTTTGCTGCCGTTGATGCCAAAAGAAACTATTTGTGTTTTATAAAAAAAAAACTTTTGAAGACTTGAAAATTACGAGTAATCACTAATCGACAATTTATTTTTTTTGTAATATAAATATTAATCTGTTTAATTACTTAGATTGCGGTACGGATTTCAAAATTTGTAAACTTTTTATGCGATTTTTTGTCAAATATTTTTAAATTTTAAAATTTGTTAATATTTTTTCGTGCAGTTGCTTTCAAGTGGTCCCTGTTTGCTGCACAAAAACAGGTTTGACTGTAACTTGCATGTGTGTGTATTTAAGATCGAAAAAACTTTCTAAAAGTTATAAATGACATTGCGAAACTACTTTGATTCTTATTACGAAAACTGTTCTTTTCATATTTTAAAGTTTTTAATATTATTTATGTATGATAAAATGAGAAACTTAAAATGAATCCTGTACTTTAGAAAGTGCTTCTATTTAGCGTTTTTTAAAGGGCTACATATCTAAAAAGATCAGTAATACTTAATTGGAATTTTTATATAAATAAATTGTGATATATTCGTTTAATTCTTTACCGTGCTATTACCTGCAGCAAATTAACATTTTATTACAGAAGTATTAAAAATAAAGCGGAAACGGCTTCAAATATATTTTTAGTCATGATATATTTGCTGAATGTTTAACTCGTGACTAATTGCTATATCCAGATTCATGAATTTGATGTGTATCCAAAATGCTTTTGCGCACCACGAATTGAAACAATCTAATCGGAGGGAAAAATCGCATTACATCCACCATCATGTAACTAACATGCGTGACAAAAGATCCGTATTTACAAATCGTGTCCATTATTATCTCAAGTTCAAAAGATGATATATTCTAATTTTTCTTAATTTCTTATCTCTCTATGAAATGCTTATTCAAGCAGAACCCGCTCATAAAGATCAATTCGAAAATCACAAGAAGCGTAAATTTTAGGGTGGGAATGATATGGCCGCGAATTTTTTTAATCCTGTCTTAGCCTTTTATTTTTGGGATTGTTTTATTTTGGTAATCGCCGTGAGATGTGAAATTGTTCAGTTATTTCCAACTGGGATTTACTTGCTGGTGTGGGTTTTTTCGTTCGCCTGTTTGATAAAAGAAATGGTAATGTAGTGTTTTTGTTTTGAAATGTAATGCAATGCAATTAGAGATTTGTTTCTTATTTATATCTCGTATAAATATTTTGGCCATTGTGTTGTTAGACTTATCTGATCAGCAATTTATATTTTTAATCATTTTGTTTGTGTTGTAATTTTCAGTTGGTAGAAATAGTGGTAGAACTTAAGTTTTATTGTTTGGGTACAATGCCAATATTTAATTTAAAAGAACTATACTTGTCGAAGTTTTTATATTGAGAATTTTAAAACAAATATTTTGTTCCAATGTTAGAATTTTTAAATGAAATTTATTAATTAAAGTACTAAAATTAAGCATTAGATTGTATGAATGCCTGCATTTATTAGGATGGGTTAAGTATTAACCTTACTTTTTTTTTTCTGGAAGTCTGACATTTTAAAGTTTTTACAAATGATATCGGAAATTATGTTTGCTATGTGAATAACGGAGTGTTTTATCTGGAATTTAATTTAGAAACGCGCGCGATAGGTTTAATTTTCATAAAATAAACTACATCAGCTTTTTTTACGTTTCTTTCTTTTTTTTATGTCAAATCGGAATTTTTAGTTTAATTAGATGATGCAAACCGAAATTTGTTCACCGTAATGAGTTAAAATACGCTCACGAATTTTTATCCGCTTTGTATATAGAAACCTTCTCCTTTAGCTATGTTTTAAAACTAGTGATGTGCTCTTACAGGCGAAATCATTATGAGAATTTCTAGAAACGCCGCTGCAGATGTTATTTAATTGTGCTTGTGCATTTATGGGTTGAAAAATGTAAATAGGAGCATTTTGCCGAAAATGAATAGAGCAAGAAAATAGTTCCTTGCTATTTTAAATCCATCCACCGAGTTTCTAAATGATATATTTTTGAGTTCTACAATTGAATTTGAAGAATATGTGTGGATTTTTTTAAAAAAGTTCTCGTGAAAGTGGGTTCGAAATAAAGCATACTTAGCTCCACTCTGTTTATTTCGAAATGCAAATAAGCAGGGAATTTTAATATCCTAGTTTCGAAATAATTGGCCTGCAGAGAAAACAGGGCAAGACAATTGCACCGTGGCCAAACATTAATTTATCCTTACTTTTATTGGTTCCTTTTATTTTGTTCCCCCCTTTTTTTATTATTCTGCTTATTAATTTATCCTTTTTTGCCGTTGTAAATACCTTAGTGAAAGGAATTTCTTTTTAACTAACAAGATAGGAAAACGAAGGGAGGTGGAGGAAGAGTGTGTAATACATCACGCAAATGAGGGAGAATCATTTTCGAATCCAATTCGAATAGAATTATTCTTATTCGGAACCCATTTTTGCTCGAGTTTTTATTAAAATTGGTACGGTAATTACGTCTGTCTTTGTTATGTATGGAGGAAAAAATATCAAAACCATATGGTTTAAGTGATCCAGTAAATCTGACCCGTGTCACGTGACCCATGACGCACGTGCGTGATTTTCAGAAATGGAGTTGGATTAGAACTCGCACACGATTTCAAAGGGTTTTTTTGTGTACTCGAAAGCGTGTTCTATCGGGGAGAGGGAGAGTAATATTTAGACCATCTGATAAGTCTTTAGTTATTAAGATTTTGAAATTTACGATTTCTTTACTCGTTCCCTCCATTGTAAATTGGTTCTGTGTGAATTTATAGCTTACAGAATTTTCTTTAAAAAAATTTAACTACACAAAAAATGCTTGCAATGTAATGTGGATTTTTTTTGTGTTTTTTTTTGTTGCTAGTATCAGTTTGCAGTGGTCTTTATGTTCGCCCAGTCTAGTTAATTATCCCATTTTGTTAGGTGAAGAAATACAGGGTTGTTCATTATTCCTTCTGGATTTCAAAACACTATAATAATAACAATAAATAAATAAATAACATGCTACGAATACAGTTAAAAAAAAGCATTTGAAACCATTCAGAAATAATCATGGGTTTTTTTTACGTACTTACTAGTGTTCTGTATGTGAAACCTTGGCTACATGGTGTACATCAATGCGATAGTTCAGTTTCTGCCACATTGATCAACATGGTACTATCAACGTTATTGACTGCTCGTGTTATACTTTCATTCCGTCTGTACCACATCGCGTGGCTGAGGGGTTACAAAAACTTGGTAAAAGACCTAATTTTCGGATAACACCTGCCGTCAATAATGTTGATAGTACCCTGTTGAACAGTGTGGCTGGAACTATCATATTGATGTTGTTGATGATGAAACTTGAATTGTTTGAATTGTTCTTTCAAATGTTCTTTTTTGTTACTTTTTTTAATATAGCGTTTCGAAACCGAGGAGAAAAGTGAATATCCCTGTATTCTTAGTTGCATTTTACATACAAAACTTGGGTTTACTAGTCTTTTCTTCTTCCTGTATCTATCAGTGGCCGCGGTAGCCAAGTGGTCTAGGCATCGGATCATGGCTAGCGTGTCATGAGTTCGATCCCAGTACCACTGAAGATCCGCCGTGTAGGGGAGCGATGCACGTTAAATCTGTCGAGAGCTCGAACGTCCTTTCGTTGGTGTGGTGTGGTAGTTAGGAGAGGGGGTGCCAGCTCAGGTGTCGTCCGTGTCACTTGACCATGGTTCAAAATTACGTGGACCGTCGCCAAAAGCCCTCGTGTAGCTGAACAGTGCGATGTTAATATTCACTCACTGGCTCACTCAGCCGTATTCATCAATAACTGGGGAAAGATCATATTTTTATGCAGAAATGCTTTTTCAATTACATTCCTGGTGTTTATGATTATAAATAACTTTGTGTTACAGATTAATTTTCTTTTATTTAGCAATAACAGAATCGTTTAAATATTCTTTACTTAAAAAAAAAATAGCCAATTTCATTTTTAAATATATGCAAACTTTTCTCTTATTTCTATGTTATATTTTTTAAAAAAAATCCTGACATTACACGATTATATCCAATTGAAAAATGAAGAGCAAAACCCGCTGGACAAAGATAATAAATTTGTGTTACAAATATGCCGGGACAATACCTTCTTTTCCCCGCACAAACACAAAAAGAAACGAGGAGGGGAAGGAAAAAAAAGCATTAAAAGAAGACCTCAGAAACAAAAAAGAAACCGATATTTAATCAAGCTGTCTCTTTCTGCTTTGTCAGCTATTCTTTTTGCCCAATGGAGCGTGAATCCCTGCAAGTGATATGAAGAAAATGATTATTTGTAAAAGAACAGATTTTTGTAGCAGATTTATGCTTTTGCCCTTATTTTGATAATGGAAACTGTGTGGCCGCTTGTTTCTGTTTCCTAATCTTTCTCTGAATTGTTGGTGGTTCCTATTGAGATATTGATTGGGAGACTTAATGAGACCTATTCGTTACGAGAGTTACTTTAGGAAAGGCATTTTTTCCCTCTTTTTATTTCTCCTGGTGACATCTTTTACGCACAGGGTTGCTTCTTTGTAATTCTTTTACTTCAATCTAGGACTAATGAGAGGAAATGCCTTGAGTTAATACAGCATTTATCTTAATTGTATAATGTTTCAAATCGGATTGCTGCTGAAATTTAGGGCACAAATGACTTCATTTACGAAGAAATAACTTTAAATAGTCCAAATTGAGCCTTTATAAAAATATCTTTTGGGGTTCAGCATCTTTATTTTGTATATATAATAGTGTAAATTTAGTTATACTAAATATTCAATCGCTATATTTATGAAATTTTAAATAAAGCTTGTCTTTTTTTTTCCTTCTCTGTGTGCTCTTAATTTTAACTCCTCATTAGAGGAATAATTTGGCATCTAAATTTTTTGAAATCTAATCTATAGAACTCAGTTTGCTGCTCATTGATTCAAAGCACATAAACACTATTGCTAATCATTTTAAATTATTAAAAAATTAACCGTTTAAAAGCATATCTGATTTTGCCAGATATAACATACAAGTGCATTGCTAGCTATATAATTGAACAGAGGGATTGATGTACGTTAAATCTGACAAGGCTGAAAGTTCTCGCGTTATGTGTTGGACAGTGGGTTCCAGCTCGTCACCTGACTGAGGTTCAAAATTACGAGATCAGTCACCAATAGCCCTCGTGTAGCTTCAAAATACAACGTTGATTGACAATTAATCAAATCAAACCAGTTGTATAATTATGGAAATACGGTACCCGTTCATTAGATTCAATTCAGTTAAATATGAACTGTAAGGTGTTTTTTATATCTGGCAAATTTTTCAACTAATCTGTAGATACAGTTATATTGTCCTGTCTCGATAAGATATCCCTATTAGCGCAGTGATGTATAACTAAAAGGTAGTGTTTTTTAAAGCAAAAATTAAGTCGTTAGAAACGGTATTTTTCGTTGCAGAGCTGCTTGGTTATCAAATTGGGGAAATGATTTCAGCACTTTCCAGAACACACTTTGTACAGTATCGATCAAACATATGGAAGATATGAAAGGTAAAAACAAAGTTCCGTTAGTGGTAATTTTTGCAGAATTTTTCAATAAAAATAAAGGCGCGCCTGATTTTTTTTTTCTTCTTTTTCTAGTCATATTACTACTGTGTCAATATTTGTATCAAAACCAGTTTATATTAATTCATATTTCATTTATTATGAAACTTATCTGTTCCTTCCTTGCCTTATTAATCTGTTTATCATAGAAGACATTATCGGAAACATGAATGTGGCCGATCATTATTATTAGAAGCAAGTGTCATCTGAGTAATAGCGGTGATAAGAAATATGCGACTTGAATACTCAAACTTTTCTCCCACCACTAAATCATTGTCATTATTACCTAGCATTTGCAATGAGGAATGCTCATTGTCATCTGTACATTTAAAAGTATATAAATAATATAGTATCTTGCATTCCTGTTGCAGAAATCTTGATTGTGAAGCGCATGTGCAGAATAATGAATACGTGGTCTCCGAGAGTATAACTGGGACATATTTCATATTTTGAAGGGAAAAAAGCGTTATCTTCGAAAAAAAAACTTATTTATTTGTGGGGAGAAAAATAAAAGTGTAATCTGATACTAGACGAATGGCTCTTCACTGATAAGACTTGGCGTTCTCTTGTGTTTACATTCACGAAGTCGAAACGAGTATTCCAGAACTTGCCTGGAGGATAAAAATCTTAACTGTGTTAGAAGGCAAGGAACGAGATCAATTTTGGATTGCAGAGTTACCTAGGAATTTTAAAATTTAGAATTGCTAGATTATATTATACTTTTCGGTAGCTACAGTAAGTTGGTATCGCTTCAGTCTGAACGAGGATCAAAATGGAATTTTACCTCTTATAATGAATATATGCAATAATATTTTTAACACGTAGGATTTAGATGTCTTTTTGATGATGTATTGGTTATAAAAGAGTTTGTCTTTGAACGCTCGAAGGAAAGAATATGTCTGTTAGGACTTTGTCATCTACTTTTGGAAGAATTTACTGGTATTTGCTCTCGATATGTTATACTAAATTATTCCAAAATTTTCCATTTACATGTTTATTTCTACGAGTTATTGGTTAAATGGACTGAGTAGCTCTTCAATTCATATTGATTATCTTTTTGTCTGCCCAGGCATCAAGCTTAATTTTTCTGCTCCGATAATGCATGGAAATCCGAGTCTGCAATTAAGCTTGTTTGCATCCATCCCCACTGTTTTCTGTTTTGACCTTCCCCTTACTGATACCTATCCCATTAGTCTAAAAGCCAACTCGGCCCATTTAACTTGAATGGGGTATCCCCGTAAATCCATGTCCCTTTGTAACATCCCTCGCCGATATTGCTCATTTCCTTTCTTAATACGACTCCTGACTTTATTTGTGGCTTTCCTAATTATCGAAACTCTCTTTCCCCGTTTCCAATTAAACATAGGAGGACGAATCGAATCTTCCTTCCCTTTCTGTGGCCGGGGGTTGCGCAGGGGTGGAAGAGTTTTCGGGGAACAAGACAGACGAAAACTGTAATAATTAGAGGCTGCCGAAACCGGCGCAACCGAAACCAGGGCGAACTGGTGCGTTGGACCATGAACCGGAGCCCTCCCTTCTTGTCTGTGATCCCTGTGTTCTTTCGTGTTTGGGATGGAGGGGATTTAAAAGTGACGTCATTTTTGACGGGGTGGGCGGGGCTGAGGGCCCATTTGGTGAAACATCCGGAAAGACGGCCGGGGCCCTCCGACAACACGAAACTGTTTTTAGAGAGGAGGGCAAATCTGGACGGCTTTCAGCCTAAGTGCGTTTTTATAGCCCCCCGTAGTGCAACTTATGTTGCCAGCGCGCGTAATGTCCGCTCCAGTTGAAAGAAATGACTGAAAAGCTATTTTCTCTTATATATTTTTATTGCACATTGCAATTTCGTGAGGAAGTTAGTCACTGTAATATTTTTGCTGAGAGGTGATCTAATGCGTCCATAATGATGTAATGCTTTTAAAAAAAAATCTTCCAGCACGCGTGGGATTTGTTGGAAAACAGATTAGCGTTTATTTTCTAAGCTTAAAAGGCCACATCGAAAATCACTAACCTTATTTTGAAGTCAAATAACCGTAAATATTTACAGTTAAGACGGTGCTTTAAAAGATTTATTTTCGACGATTTTGTGTCCCGATTAATTAAGAACGTGTGAATTTGTTTCTTGCAAAAGTAATTGTGATGCAGTCACATATTCTTTAATCTTGTTTTGATTTTCTCATTTAATAGCCTATATTTTTACTTGGATTATACTAAGATCTCGTGAATTCTAGTTCACGTTTTTGGATTATCTAGGTAAATCTGAACCTACACTGACATTTCTCAGTTATCATTACAAGCCTTTATTTTATTGAAGATGTTCATTATCTGAATCTCAACTGATTGACTTAATTATAACAAAATGCTGCAAACGATAGAATTTTACTCTTTATGTTTAGAGACTTGTTTACGCTACAATATAATTGTAATCACGGTCCAGTTATTTATTATAGTATCGTTACTTTGTACTTGGGACCATTTCTGCTGTTTTAATTTTTTCTAAGAGTAACTGCTATATTGGTTATAGTAGAAGTTCACCTTTTTAGTGTATTTCTAACAACATAATAGTTAGCCTCGATCTTAGTTTTACGTTGACAGTATTTTGTTTCTTTTTTCGGAAAAATGTATAGCTTGCCCTCCAATGTGTACGAATTTGTCCTTTTTGGAGAATGAACAATGTAATAATTTCCACCATTTATCAATGTCATTGCTGAAGGTGTCCCTTGTCTGGCTGCATGAGAGGACTGGGATGGGGTCATGGGTTATTTTCATTTGGGGTCATGAGAGGACGTTCTTTTTGCCGAGATGCTTCAAATCGTTGAAGTGGGAGGGATCAGAGCTCAAGTGCGCTGTACTCTCAGTCTTGGTGGGAGGTAAGAGGGTCAACATACAGCTTTTAATGCGTACCTAATGCCCCTTAAAGCCTTCCCTCTTGATACCGGTGACGCATAGGGCTGTGGGGCTTCCATATCTGCGTGAAAATGCCCTGATCGATGGTCCCCTCGGTGGTAAGGCATTCAGAACGGGCTATAATGCGGTTACTTTTTTTTTCTGTGTTAAAATGGAGATTCAGACATTTGCCCTTCACTTAAATGTCATGCGATTTAATTATTAACAGCATGCAGTCGTTTTAAACTATTCAGGAATAGAACTATTCAAACACTGCTGTTTCCATTTTTGTTTATGAATGTATATAGCATAAATTTATACTTCAAATTAGAAATTTAAATCCGAGAATCATGCAGAATCTTTATTTTTTCCCCCCTGTTGTGATTTTATAACGAAAGAAAAGCTGGTTTGCAACAGATTTTTTTCTTACATTATCGATATTTTATTTAAAGCTTTCTACGTGTGTGTTTCTGGTGGAGGTTCGGAATATCTTAATTGAAATGAATAAATAAAAAAAACTGAATTTCTTAACCATACCTTTGTATTCAAATATGCGATTAAATATCTTTGGATTTTCTTTGAACCGTTTTAATTTTCTTTGGCATTTTTGTTTTAATTTCGATTTATTAAGTTGAATTAAGATGAAACCTGTTGCATCTATTTTTAATATCCCATACCAAAATATGTTCCATACCCCCCCCCCCCCATTCGATACTTAATCAAATAAAATCAATTCAACCACACTCGGGATACAAGAAGCATTCTATATAATAGAATTTGGTCTCATTATCTTGCCCCTTACTGTATCATCTCGAGAATAACACACATTCCAGCCATAATCGACAAAATAACAGAACCTTTTCTCTCCATCCACACCAAACCGCTTTATTCAGCATTCGAAACAGCAGGTGCAGCCATACCCATGCATATTCAACGTCCTACACGCGTACCAACAACTATTCAACAGCACTTGAACTCGTCAATTCTCTTTCCCTCTATATTTCCTGATGGCAGACGTGGTTTATTTCGATAGAATATTGGCTACTGACCATGGCATGCGGTGGAGACGTATATTTCACCACCTGGGACAAGCAAAATGTGTCGAGTGACTCATGGACATTCATTGTGGGGACGAATATACAATTCCGCCCGGGAGCAAATTAGGTGAGAAGGCTCGTGTGGGTGAGAGAAGCGAATTTGATTGATACGTTTTATCGATTTGTTATTGATGTGGTCTATGGTGCACGCCTTGAGGGCCAGTGGTCGGTTTGCTCATGCTGGCTGTGGGCGACTGTTTGGTGACACAATTTTAATTAATTGTCTCGGGAAAGGTGTGTAATTGGCTGCGGAATTAACGCAATCTGTTCATCGGACATTAGTTTTGACGCCCACTCCGCAGCGGAAATTGAAGAATCAATTCCTTTTTGTTTTCGGATTGTTGCTATGCAGTAAAAAAAAGTAAAATAAAGCACTTGTATAGTGGATTAATCTGATATTTATCATAACCCCATCAAAAACAAGTAAAAGGCGTGTCTTGTATAAAATCGTAAAAATAGACAAGATGAATGTTTTCCGAATGTTGTAACATATTAAATCGTTATTTGTATATAACGAAATGCTTTTTGTGTGCGCCATTTCCTCCCCATAATTAAAACGAGAATTCCATAAAAAATGTAGAATTTTTTATTTTTAAGCTGCACTTGAGGAAATGATAGTCAGCATCGGTTTTCTCTATTAAGAAAATTCTGTGTACACTAGTTATCAGCTTTTTAAGGATCTATTAGATGAATAACTGTTTTTGCAAAAAAATATCAACCAAGAGTCTTATATTAATAATTTTCAAGCTTAATTTTGAATTCTGTCACATTAAATATTTATCAATTTTCCCGTGATATTTCTGTATACTTGGGAAAATATTTCGTGAAATGTTAGTTATTCAAAAACATTGATTTTTTTATAGTTTAAAAACAATTTTTTTAATTTAAATTTAAAAGCGTATTACTTTTCTGCTGTTATCATACTGCGATTAAAATGCTGTAATGATTTTTTGTTAAATGGTTATTTTAAAATGCTGTAATGATTTTTTGTTAAATGGTAATTTTAAAATGCTGTAATAATTTTTTGTTAAATGGTAATTTTAAAATGCTGTAATGATTTTTTGTTAAATGGTAATTTAAAAATAAGCTGTTAATGGTATGTCCGTCAAATCTCATTATTGAATTCTGAAGGCATTTTCTACTCAACGCAAAATTTCTTTATTACTTAATGTAAAGAATATGTATTTTATAGAATAGGCTTAGTTCTGATAAAAAATTAGTATGAAATTTTAACCTGGCCACCTCTTGGATTCTTAAAAGAACGCTTAAAATATTTTTCAAAGTTTAGACAGTTTTTGAATTATCACATAGCATCTCATTTTTTAAAGCTCCTCCTTTCATTTCCTTACACTAGTTTTATAATTTTGGAGAAATCTGTTCTTGAAAACATCACACGCAGTCTCGCAATTTTTTTCCCCACAGTACTGTTTTTCTTTTTGACAAATTCAATAGTCGTTATTAATGAGAAATGTGCTTCGAATATATTTCACAAACCATATCTATAGGCAGAGAATTCTCCCGAATCGAATGATATGCGTGTGTTGTCAGCGAGTAGGAAAATGTTTGCCACAAGCAAAGAAACATTGATTCCCCAGAGTAAAGAGGGCAAAATGTTCCTTAGGCTTAAGTCCTACCTTCCCGTCAAAATGATCTCTCGAACCCCCGCTTTATCACGTATCGTTCCAGAAATAGACAAGATTGACGCAGTTTACTGTCATTTCTTGTCAAGTCCTCTGTTGATTTAGCTTCGCCATCCCCCAAGTTGTAAGGAGCTTCACAGCTCGCTGCTGGCTTGAAGAACTTCGTCAGGGTTTCACTTTCGGTTGTTACAGAAAGCAGCTGGAATAGAATTTGACTGCCTGTGCTGCTTTTTGATGAATATGCATGCAAAAAAGACAGAAGGAGAAAAAGATGCGTGATGCAATGGCCTATAATGTATCGAAGTAAACATTTTTGTTCCAAAAGTTCATCGATCGCATCAAAGTTATGTTGTTTATGCAGCTTTTGGAACGCATTCGTCACCGCTACTGTCGGGTACATATTGCTATTAAATCCAACCGTTTAATTGATAGTACTCGGAAATGCAATATTTTATACTTGTGTTAATAAAATTTAAAAAAAGTTCCAGCAATTTGTGTTCGTTTTGAATTAACGGTTTTCTTTTTTAAATATGTATAGTGTTTTTATTCTGAAATATACTCATTTTTTTCGTACGTTTTTCTTTTAAATGAATTATCACATTACAAAATGAATATTTAGATAGTCACATACGAAAGGAAACATTTAAACCATTTTCCTGATTAAAATTATCCAATACAAGCTAAACCCACCTTGTCAAAGGTGGCCCGATGCGCGTTAAATCTGTCGAGGCTCTATGTCCTCGGTTGGTGTGGTAGTTAGGAGAGGGCGATGACAGCTCAGAGGTTTTGCGTGTTAGTCATTTGACCGAAAAGTTCAAAATTACGAGGTCCGTCTCCAATAGCTCTCTCGTGCAGTTTTAAAATGCAACGTAAATATAAGTATCACTACAAACAAGAAACAAACTTTTACTAATAACACATCCAAAAGCGAGTAGAATATGCTGACTTTTAATATTCAATTTTCGATTGCTGTTTTAAAAAATAGCAGTAAGATGCAAGCTACAATTTTGTATCTCTTGGTGATCCCGAAAGGCTGCTGGAAATATGTGTTCTCGTATATTTACTTATATTTTCCCTGGAAAAAAATGTCCATTTCGTAGAAAGTAAATAATCTTTGAAAACTTGGGAATGATTTAATTAAATCCTGTTACTCGTAATTTCTTACCTTTATCTTCATCATTAGAAGGTAAGTGTTCTTTGGTGATGAATCCATTGTTTTTACATCAGTAATTTCATAAATGCCTATTGTATTGAAGATGTAACAACTTTAAGTTAATGTCTATATTACTTTTTATTACCTTCACGTATCGGATTCAGTTATTTTCTTTTAATGGACTCTTAAACAATCGGATGTTAGAGATAATGGAATTAAACCGTGACTGAGTTTTATTATTGGATTGGCATATCTTTGAAAAATTTGTTGTATTTACTTTTATAGATACAGGATGTGTTATGATGGCCTGCTATTAGTGAAAATGGACGTAGAAATTGCGCATTGTTGCATAAAATTAAATTGTGTTAGGTAATTTTGCTTTTACGATGCGCTGATGAATTTATTCATAGAATGAATCGAATAACTTATAATAATCTTTTTGAAGGTATTTTTTATTTTGATACTTGAAATATTTTATTTGAATTTGTTGATCATCTTGTAACTACAGCTAAAAATGGATTCTAAGTTTTTCAAGCATTTTTGGCCTCACAGAAGAAAATTGAATTCAACTGTATTATCTTTCCGAAAAATGTTTCTAAATCTTTTTTAAAAATTCAAAGTATTGTTATGTATTTATGGTAAATTATTACATTTTTAAGCGTGATTTGGAAAAAGCAGTATCTGTTGAATTAGAATATACTTATGAAATTGTTTTACGAATATCATTACAGGGAATAAATATTTAAATGAAATTTTTCGGCAAAAAATGAAGAAAGAGTGACTTATTTTTAAAATATTCGCTTTGTATGAAAAATGCTTATATAATCTTTTGCCTATATATCTAAGACTACTATACCAGGTTTGAACTAAAATTTATTGAAATATATAAATTAGAAGTGAATTTTTATCCACATTTTTTTTAATGCCGAGTTAAAAAAAAACTTTTATGAAAATACCCGTTATTTCAATTAATCATAACTCTGAAACTGTCAATTTTACAAAACTTTTAGTTCAACCCCGGTATAGAAGTCCTAGCTATGTATAAGCAAAATATTATGATAGAACCATTTTTCATAAAGTAAAATGTTTTAAAAGATGTCATTGTTCATTTTTTTTTTACTATAAATTGCATTTAAATTACTTTTTCTTGTAATAATATTCTTAATTCTTTTCTTGTGATTGCATGTTCCATTTTAATAAATTAAAATATTCGATTTTATGTATATTCTAATTAAAAATATCAAAATTATTCATTTGTTCGCTTTTTCAAATTCACTATTCTGAACATAATACAGTAAATGCAAAAAAAAAAGAGGAAAAAAAAGACAAAAACACTTAAGAGCAGAAGTTTTTTGTTAATGCAGCCACCTTAAAAAAAGTATTGTTGCATTCACAAGCATTGGAGCTACAAAAAAAAGTGAAAAAAAAAACTATTGAAAATCGTATAATATCCAATACATATTTAGAGCAAGTAATAAAATTTTGATTTTCTTCAGTGCCAAAATATGTCTACATGGTATCTTCATTCGGAATTTTTTCTTTGTTTTCAACCATTCGAATAATCAAGTGACATTCGAGCACCAAGACATTTATTTTGTCACGATAGTTCTGACTTTCTTTCTAGGTGTCGTGCCGCACCTTTTCAGGACAGATGTTATTCTTCACACCGTTTCACAGAGATATTTTTTAATCTCTTTTGGTAGGAGAAATGTATTATGTTTCGACATTAACTTCTAGTTTTTCTTGCCCCCTCCGCTTTCATGCCTTAATGTGGTTTTCGTTGGTTTGTCAGCTCAGAATACATTACTCTCATTACCATTGTGCTGATGAGCTATTTCAGAAAGAATAATAGGTTGATTTTAATGAGAAAGATAATTCACTCTTGCTTGCCAGTTTTTCTGTGTCTTTATATAGAATTGAAGTTTTGGCGTTTTGATATCGGTCTAAATTTGTCTGTTGATGACTATGATCATTTTCAAAACTGCTTATGATTATTTTAAGCTTCCGTCAGTGTTAATTGTTAACTTGAAAGTATTTTTTAGAGCACAGCATATTTAGCTGTCAATTCATTGTTAGGACATTAGCTTGAAAAGGGCTTATCAAAATTGTTTTAAAAAGATATTAAGGCATACTCTTAATGATAGACTTACTATTATGAGTAATTTGTAAGGCAGCCTAAAATACAGACTTGACTATCAATCAGGGGCATAACTTCAGCCCCGCCCCCAAATTTGTAAGCAAAAGGCCGTAAATTGTTAGAGGACCCAAAGAAAGTTTCCCAAGGAATTTTGATATAGGGTCCACTTAGGACTAGCTATGCCAGTGCTTTCAATTTTCAAAACTTTCCTTTTAGGTTTTATTTTTCACTTTTACAAAAATGCTCACTTCAGTTTTAAAGTCGAAATTAATTTCTGTTGTCTTATTACTTATCTAAATGAAGTTTGTATTTACATTTATAAAATTGGCAACAAGGCATTTTATTCTGGATTTTGAATGTCCTGTTAACGTCAATCAAAAAAATTGCGTGCTTTTTAATTCATTGTCGATTTTCAATATTTCATTTAACATTCAATTCATATTTTAAAGGATTTTTTCCCCATCAAATTGGTTTTTAATATTTTAAACTTTCAATTTGAATAATGTCTTTTAATTTCAGTGTTGATATGTTTGTCCCCCAACCTCTTCTATCAAGAAATCCTGTTTTGTGAGACAAATCGTATTGAATCAGGCTTTTAAACGTTAAAGCTTCATTTGGTATTTAAATTTACGTTTTTTAAAAAAAAATCTTACCTCTAGGATTGAAAAAAAAATATCTCTTATCAACTGTATATTATTTAATTTCGTTTTTCATTCTTATCTTGAGAATTCGGATCTTTCATTTCAGATCTCGTTTTAATCTAGACATTTTTTCCTCCTTTTTCCTTTTTTTAAATAAAAGGTTTCTAAAGATTATTTGCGATGAAGGGGGGAAATAAAGAAAAGAAAAACGCTGGCACCTGCTGAAGTTTTTAACTCGCTCCTGAATTCAAAACGCAATTTTCCTCTTAATACGAAATAATTTCAGCCGGAATACCGAAAGAATAATCTGCATATAAATTGGAACGAGTGGAGTTGTTCCGAAGCGGCAACCTCACGAAATGCAGGCCCATAATAATAATAATATCGAGCTTGCGAACTAAATGAAAAGCAAGGGGAAGGAAGAGCCGAGCCTTAACAAAAAGAGAGAAATAATGAAGTAAAACATAAATATGTAGGATCATTGGGACACTAATTACAAGTGTCAAGCTGCAGGGTGGAACCTACTTTGCATGTCATTAACGTCACAAACTGGCGGGAGAGAGCGCCGTGTGTTGTTCGATGTCTTCCATTATATGCCTCGACTTTTACTTTTAGCCCTGTCTGTACAAGTCAACATTATTGTTAAATAAATTAATCTGGAGTAGTTAGAATTATATGGTTTCTCTGAGAATTTTTGAAATGTGGCAACTCTGTTGGTGTGAACTGATGCGTTGTTTCGGTTCGTCCCTAATGAATATCAAAATTTGGGCTAGAATGAAGGGAGATTTTGATTATCATTCCTCGAGGATTAAATGAAAATTTGTTAGTTTCACCTGTTCAGGTTTTTGAAAAAGGAATTCAAATGTGAGTTGGATGGCAGTATTTGTTACAAATGAATTTTCATTTTGCTTTTTAGAGTAATTTTTCAATCCCGCGGAATCATTTCGTGTTTTATATTTAAGGAATACATTAACTAAGTCTATACATAAAAAAATATATGAAATTTTTATGTTGGAGATTTGTTGATGTATACTTTGATTAGTGGTCAGACATGCGAGATTTATTACTTTATATAGGTCTGCTTTTACAAAAAAGGACGATTTAAATACCCAAAGATCATTGTGTAGTGTGTTTAAGCAGGAGTAAATAATCCTATAATTCTGCAATATTGAATTATTAGAAATCAATTTGGTATTCTTTATAATAGGTAAACGTATCGTTTTAAAATTAGAGGAACTTTAGCTAGACCCTCCGTGTAGGGGAGCGATGCACGTTAAATCTGTCGAGAGCTCAAATGTCCTCCCGTTGGCGTGGTGTGGTAGTTAGGAGAGGAGGGGTGCCAGCTCAGGTGTCGTCCGCGTCACTTGACCAGGGTTCAAAATTACGGGGTCCGTCGCCGAAAGCTCTCGTGTAGCTGAACAGTGAGACGTTAATATTCACTCACTCAGCTAGTTGTATAGTTATGTGTTATTTTTATATTTCAATTACTTTGATGGGAAATAACTTTTATTATCCGTGATTGTTATTCGCTTTATTATTCATTATTAGTGTTTTATTCGTTTCAAAATATTCTAAGGTAAATCAATAAGAGCTATAAAAGTTATCGATAGTCAAAGCTAAGCTAGAGCTTATCAATGAAGCTTTAAGAAATTAAGAGTACGTAGTGTTTATTACATTCTCATTTAGTGGTTTGTGATATTTCGCTACAGTATTTAAAACAAGAACTGGTTTACTAATACGCGATAAAATATATTTGCTTTCAAAACCGTGAAGAAAGCAACCTTTTATTTCGCTGAACCAAATCGAACACTAAATTCCTTTTCGAATGTGTTTCTGGAAACATTTTTGCTTTTTTCGAAATATTTGACTGCATATTGAAAACAATAGTATTTGTTTTGAAAAATATTGACAAATGTTCTGAAATTTCATCTTGAAAGCTAAGAAATCAGTTATAGCTTAAGGAAAAAGACGAGACATCTCAAATTTTTCTACGAACTCGTTCTCGTCATCTAATTATTTCAGATGTTCTGAAAATAAACAAAACCTGGTTTTTTGAAAATTTGCAAGTTTGGTTTTTTTTTTTTCAAACAAAATTTTATTACTCAAATTGTATCGAGAAGCTTCGGTGTATATGGATTCTTTAACACATAATAAATAAGAACTTACAGGAAAGTTTTCTTATTACGAAACATGTGAATATATAGATAGAAAGAAAATAAATTATAATCACGCACACACGTTCATTTCTTAATTTCCTTCCTTTTTTATTGTCCCCGATACTTTTTTATGGGGAAAGATTAAAAAGGAATATCGAGAAAAACTTCCAAATAAACTTATGAACAATATAATAAAGATACGAACAAATGGAATGCATCCAACTGCAGGGGACGAAAAGCAATCGGCTAGTTTCCCCCCTCCGTGATCTGAGATGAAGGGAAAAAAATAAATATGAAGGATAGAAGGGGGAAAAAACTTCCGAAATATCTCGAGAGAAACTTTTTGTTTTTGTATGCTCTTTAACCAATTTCTTGTATTTATAGAAAGTAGAAATGAAATTCCCTGTTGGCTCAGTCAACGTAAAGAATACCAAATATTGACGCTAGAAATTCTTTTGTGTAGCTATATTGACTTCGTAGATATTTTTTGTATGTACTTCATATTAAAAAGGTGGGGGTGGCAGTTACCGTTGTGTTTCGCCTAAAAAAATGCCAACTCAAGTCCTGGGAGAAAACGTAGAGTTTTTTCGTATGTGTTGCATAATAAATTTCTGGCGGAAAAAGTTGTTTCTTTCGAAACAGAAAGAGAAATGGTTCTTTAATTGTTAGTTTTTCTAGTTTAGTGTATATAGTTTTGTGGTAAATTCTATATTTTTCTTCCTCTGCCCTCTTCATACATAGAAATAGATATTGTTTATATCTGCTTTATTATTTATATATTAAATATTATTTCTCCTACATTAAATTTCTCTCTCTCAATATCTGTATTTTTAATGAATTTCTGTCATTGTATTTTTTATATTTGCTATGCTCAATATTATTTTTTATAAAGAAAGTTTTCCTCGTATAAAATATGGAAAATGAATTTTCTCAGTTGCCCTTAAATTAAAAAAAAATCATGTACCTTTTTGCTGTGCAAAAATTAACTTTTTTCTCGTTATACCTCCCTTTGAATACAGACCACATTGTAGACCAAAACAGAAAATTTGGCGAATTTTTGTAATTTTTCAATTTATCCCCCTTTTTTTTTATCTTATAAAAAATCTTAAAAAGGCATCTTTTGGAAAATTTTATAAAAAAAAAATACGTTGGTCCTTTATCGTTTAACAATAGAAAATTGCATAAAAATATTTTTTATTCGATAGCTGCTTCAGTAAAAAGGTTGCAAGTTTGTTGATACCAATATTCGGACTGTTGCCAATCTGGCAAAGCAAACAGTTACTAAGGAATCGTTTCCAGATTTACAAGTATTTTAAATGTTAACGATTATAATTTTAAAACTTAGCAAAAGAAAAAAATATACAATTATTTACGATTAACTTATAATACAAAATAGTAAATTACAAATGCATGAATATAAAATTATGAAATTAGTCTTAAATATTAATAATTTTCAATATGTATATATTCTATACTTTTATTTTTTCATTTATTATATTTCTTATTTATTGAAGTGATTTTCTTAAATCTGTCCTGTGGCTCGTGCAGCCATTAATTGCCAAAGAAGTGAACTACTGAAATAATCGACTCTACGACTGCTCGTTTAGATTGTTTTACCTTTCGAAATAGATTATTGAAAAACGTCATCATTCCGTGTAAAGCAAATACTTACGATGTTTAAATTACGATTGCATATTTTAGAAACTTAATGCACATTTGCCGCTAAAACCTCTTCCGATTCGATGCTGAAGAGCGTTTACTTTGTTTTGCTTTTCTCTGTTATTTTTTGATTTTTCCAACATTGTTTCCAATTTAGAAAACATGAATGATGGAGGGTATTAAAAACTAGAAGAAAATACTTAAAAAACGAGAGAAACTCTTGCTACACCCCGTCCCTTTTCTTCGGAAGTTTCGTAGCCGTCTCAATTCGTTACCCTCTCTTACTTTTTTTTTCTTCTCGCGAAACGCTTTGATGCCAGATACCATCACTTTTTTTTTATATTCTCGCTTGCTTTCATTTCTTTCCCTCCCTTGTTTTTAAAATAAAAGAGAGGGAAAAAAGATGAAAATCCCTGATGAATTTTACTTTTTCATTTCGCTGTCAGCAAGTTGAAAGTGAAATTTAATAAAGTTTCGAAACTTGCTTGATGGAGTTGGTAGGAGGGGAAAGAGCACCAAGAAGAGTTTTAAGAAAAAAACTACTAAAAATAACAAAAGTATCCTTATTCTTAGATGCTGTATATCATCTCGGCTGCTGTGTTATATTCCCGCTGCCGTTTACTTGTATTAACGCCCTTGTTTTCTGTCTCTTCCACCTCCCACCCTTTCATCTTCATTCCTTTGTTTATTTAGATATTTTTTAGTCGGATTTTACTTCCGAGTATATTGCGATATTCTTAACAAAAGAGCGATGCGCTTCATTAAATGCTATTTTGCAACGTTTAGAACCTTTTTTGATATTGGGTAATTCGACGGTTTAAGTTGTTTACGCTGGAGAAAAGTTGTGCAGCTAAACAAGTGTTTAACATTTGGTATTTTATGAATTAACTTATTGAAAAAGAACATTAAATATTCAATTTTTTTTCTATCGTCTCATTGTTTCGACCCTCTGGAATCTGAAGAGTACTATTCTAAATTTAAAGGTAATCGTACATCAGTTATTCCGTTAGAATTGATAAGTTTTTTTCCCTTTTACTTGGCGATTACTTTTGAAGAAAAATTCTCTTATAAAAGCAAAGCACAATAGACAATTATTCACCTCCTGCAATGTCAGGCTTTGGGCCTAAATCCCAATACGTACATGGTGTCAGTCAAGGTTTGAACCCTTTAGAATCCCTGCCCCCCCCCCACCGCAATGCGGGGGTGTTCGTTACGCCTCTGCCCTATATATAATCCGCTTTAGCCCTTATTGAGTATTTATAAACATCGCACTGTAAAGCAATTCAGAGAGCCATGTGGCGACGGACTTCCTAATTTTGAGCCATGGTCAAGTGACGAGGACACCTGAACTGGCACCTCCTCTCCGAATTTCAACACCACGGCAACGGGAGAACTTTGAAGCAGGCATCAGCCCCTCTACACAGTGGGTCTTCGGTGGCACTAGGGCTCAAATTCATGACATGCCGAACCCGAGTCCGTGATCATAACCACTTAGCTACCGCGACCTCTGGTTAAAACCTAGAAATTCTTAAGTTAAATAGAAACTTCTCTCATTCAGTTTTTAAGTTTGTAATAGAGAATCTATTTTTTTTTTTACTTCAAAGTTTTAAAATTAAGATATATTCTCATCATTTTATACATATGTCACTTTCTCAGCTGCAATGATTATTTATAGGCGTTTATATTAAAAAGCATAAAATTCGTAACAGTTTGTAAATTATTTTTATCATGTCAATTATAACGAAATTATTTTGCTTTTTAATACAATTAAGTTTTTACAGTAGCGTTGGCATTGTTCCGCATCTTTTCGAATTAGATTCCTTGCACGAAATTTTTCATTAAGTAGCTCACTAACTTCCTTTTATGTAGCTCGGTTTGTCACAATAGTAATATCTTTTTCTTACTTTTATGGGCTTATGATTAATCTTAAATTATGCCGAAATAGCACGGGTCTGGAGTATGCGATAATGTTCATTGTTTAAAAATATAACGACGTAAAAATGAATTTAGTACTTTTTCGTGTGCTTCTTTTGATACTTAACAATTATGGTTTGCTCATAAAAAGATCATTCGAATTTTTTATTTTATGAAATACAAAGGTACAAGTATTCAATGATTGCTCAAATCATTTTCACTTAATGGATATTTTTTATAGTTATGTTTTTGAGTGTATTAAAAATTTATCAATTTAAAGCATGCATTTTGTTTTTGTTTGTCTTTTTGGGGGGTGAAGTAAAATATAAATATTTTTACTGGGGGCAAGAACAAGATTTTATCGAAAACATTTTCATCTGATGCGTGGATGGAAAAGGGATTGTAAAAGAATATTTTCTTAAGAAAATGTTTAGTCTATGAATCTTGAGGTATTTTCAATCTTAATTATGGTGTCGAACAATTGTAAAAAAAATACAATTATCTTTAAGGCGTTTGATTTTTGCCTGTTTGAATTTTGTATCTACTTAAAATTTAATTTTGTTTTTCTGAGAAATTTAAGCGATTTTTTTTACCCTTAAAGCATCCTTGTTCTTTACAAGGTATATTTTTACCGGTAAAAGAAATAAACCATAAAATGTTCCTTTTGAGTAATATACGGTACATAGTGTATAAGAAGTATACAGAATTACAGTTATTATAAATTAGATTCAAGATTTCTCTCTTAAGTGAATTTCTTAATTGAAATTCAGTTCATTTTTACAAATTTTGGGTTAGAATGTAACCCAAGTAAATGTTAACATTTTAACTTTATGTAATTGGTTGAGTATTGTAAACAAATTTCAAACAATGATTAGCAGAATTCTTTATTTTTATTATTCTTTATCATTAAAACAATGTCTTTCATTTTGCAGATGATCATGGATTGGATGATCAGGACAATTTATGTCCTAATGGTGGTGCACATAGTGTTTGCAACAGGAGCCAGACGTGGAGGTGGTAAGTATTCAAAATTTTATTTCCAAATGCACAAAAATGAAATTTGCATTTCCTTAATTGCTATATCCAATTTTACGTCTTGTGTTTTCGACTTAATCTTTTACAAAGTCATTGCGTATTAAAATCAAAATTCACTAATGTCACCAAAAGGTGTTTCAAGTAACATGGTATATTACTTAAGTATTTGGGTTTGGCTGTAGAATAGACTGCCCCAAGTAGCAGAAGCGCCCTCTATCAACCACTGATCTTCAGTATAGGCTAGGCGAGAAACGAATGTGGTCGTTATGAAAATCCTTTCATGTTCTTTGTCCATTATTTTTGTTAATGATATGTGTTTTTTTTTGTGTGTGTAACCTTTCTTAAATTAATACCTTTTATACTAATGAGACTTTTTTTTAAAAAACCCAATCCTAAATTAATTTAATCTTTAACGCGTACAACGCATTATAGGTGTAATAATTAGGGTACTAGTTTATGTTTAAACCAATAATTCTAATTCAGTGGATCTGAAATTTCGAATTCCAAAAAAAAAAAAAATCCCAAGTTTATATTACATTAAAACGTCAAATAACTTGTCATTTATATCATTATTGCTCTGCAAAAGATTCGAACTCTGAATTATCTTCAAACAGAAGGATGTTACTGTATGACTATCAATTTGATAATTGATATCTCTATCGTACTACATTCTTGAAATTTAGAATCTTCTAAATTACACGTAACTTTTTATATTGACATACGAGCTTAAAAAAATTCTTTTTGTCATTAAATTAAAGAGACTAAATATGGAACTTTTTTTTTTACTGGGAAAAAAAATATTTGTATTTTGTTTTTTAAGCATTCATTCCCATTAGATGAGAGCCTTTAGACTGTAATAATGGCTCTCTATTCATCGTATATATTAAACAAATTCTTCCACTAAATGAATTTCAGTTAATACATACTTTACGTACTTGAGATATAATTTGATAGTAAATTCTGTAAAAAGCAAATTTTATCAATAAAGAGCAAACTAATTATTTCGCTGTGTTGACCGAAGTTGTGAAAACTGCATTCTAATAAAAATAGTAACTTGCACACCGCAAGGCATTCCCAGATCTCGGGGGGAATATACATATATTAATATTAAGCGTAATATTTATTCAAACATGCACTATCATCTTTTACATTCTCTTGTATATCTTCGGAAGCATCCACCTTTTCCTAATATCCTAAATTAGGTTTCTAAACAAGCGAAGAGTATTTTTATTCCCGTTCTGTGTTCGAAGTTCTTAATTAAGGCGCAACGTTAAAAATCATGAAAGGGTGCGGCAGGAGGGGGTGCTTGTTCCATGAATAATGATTAATTTTAATTAATTTAATGGAGTGTATACCGCCGAGCCATTCCCAATCAATATATTGGCAATTCTTCTGACCGTAAAACAACGAAATCTTCTCTAATCCCTTGCCGGAACGCTTTCCGAAATTCGGCTTTAATCAGCTTTTCAACTACTGCTGGGTTGGTATTATGGGAACTCGCTTTCATCAGCACTTTTCACAAATGAGCCATTGCTGTCGTGAGCTGGATGAATAATCTTGGCATTTCGGATTTACATTAGAGAATGGAGAGATTTCATTGTTTAAATTTTGTCCGAGTTCCGCTGTTTCCTGCGCCTAGTTTGCTGATTGCTTCATTTGGTGTGCGTGATACAAAATACCATATATTAAACAGAAATGTGTTATTTTGAAAGGTAGCAACATATTTTTAAAGGGCATTTTTGCATAAAATCTGGTTTTATTTGTGATGCATTTTAATCCATCGTTAAAGGCATTTAATAAAATTTATAGTGTAATTGTTGACTTAATTTTTTTTTTGTCGATAATTTGTTGAAAAAATAACAAGTTTTCCTAATTTTATTTAAAGAAATAAAATCATAAGTAGGATTGTTTTCCCTTAATTTAAGTTTAGCTATATAAGTTACTAAACTTCTATTAATTACAATGCTAGAGGGTATATTAGAAATTTTTTTCCTTTATTAGTGCAAGGATGGATTTAATTGTTTTTTTAATACATTGAAATCTATTATTTCCTTGTTTGAATATAATAAGCAGTTTGCCTGTATTTTTCTTTCTAAAAAAGATTATATTTTAATTGTTTTTTAAAAATACAAAATGTGCCTTCATATATTTTTCATTTATGGGGTTATTTATGGTTTTCAAATACCTGAAATGGCCACGGTAGCCGAGTGGTCACGGATTCTTGGACGGCGTGTCATGAGTTCGAGCCCTAGTACCACAGAAGACCCGCCGTGTAGAGGGACTGATGCACGTTTAATGTGTCGCATTACTCCCAAGTCCTCGCATTGCCATGGTATGGAACTTAGGAAAATGGAGTGCCACAACTCAAATGTCGTCTTTATCACTTGACCGTGGTCCAAAATAATGAGATCCGCCGCCGCCAGTAGCCCTCTTATTGACTTTTTTTGCGGTTTATTAAACACTCATGAAAAAGATTTTATTCGTAAATAAGATATATTCAAAGATTAAATCAATCACACAAACTTAACTTTTGCTACTCTTAGTATTTAGAAATATGTAATGTACAATAAAATGACAATTATGTCTTGAAATACCAAGCTTATGAAAGTTCAAAGCAATGCATACAAGAGTATACCAGAACTTTTATCCTTATACTGTATCGTTCCAACTTTCAGGCCTTGAATATCCTTCATTAACACAGGACTATATATCCTTCCAGCTCAATGCTCAACTCATCTAAGTTTTTTACCCCCTTCCAAATATTTTATCGCGGGAAATCTTTCCGTAATGAAATTAAGACAGGAGGGTCCCTTTGTAGCTGCTGTTCGAGGATTGTTCTAGATTCTCTTCTCAATCCCCCTGCTGGAGGCACCTTCAGGGGGCTTTTATTGTAATAGATTACGTGTACGTGCCGGAAATAATGGAACAAAAAAACAGGCCCGAAGATTTTACATTTTCTTTAAGTCGACACTGATATTTGGGAGTGAGGGTTGAAGTAATGACTGATTAAAGTAAAGGGAAATCTTATGTTACTATGCAAATTAGCACTCGGCCTTCTGTATTGAAGAACTGGAAGCAATTATTTCTTCCCCTCCCCTCGCTCGCATTTGACTGGTCCATTGTCCTCAGATCCTTATAATTAATGCGTCCTCTCGCTTTCGGAACAAGAACTCCATAAAGATAATCGAATTTACCGCCTGGGTCTCTCTCTCTCACTTTTTTTTTAATCCCTCCCTTTTTATTTCCTTTCACATACCGCCGTGATATGACCTAAAGGACAATTTTGAAATAGTATCCTGTAACATTGATTTTATATTTTATTAATTTGGTTTCGGATATTGAGGTATTACGAGAGACGGTTTGATTCTTATGGCAATGATTCGTTCTCTTAAAGTGAGTTGAGCGCATGTCTAGTTTGAGGTAATTGTTTGGGCCATGTTTGTTTGTTTGAACAAATCTTGTAATGTGTGTATGATCTGCGATTAAGCTGTGAATTCCGCTGTTCTGAACTAATTTCTTTACTAATCGAAAAAAAAATTTAATTTGTAAAGAGTTGGAGTCCGTTGTTATGCAAATTGTTATGAATTGTTTACTCCTGGGATGGGCGATTGTTTTGGCATTGTAGAAGCGGTGAATACCCTAAGGCCACACCTTTTTTTAAAACGATTGCATTCATTCGTTAACTTTGCATCTCAGAAAAAGTATAAATTATCTTTTAAAATCACAGTATAAGTTAAATAAAATAGTGGCAGTCTTGTTTAATTTATTAAGTGTGCTAATTTAGCTGCTGGCGCCTCTACACACGTTTTTACTTTTTTTGAAATTATGAATGAGATTGTGTTGAAATTCTCATCAAGACCTACAAGTTAATATCAGCTAACTTGCATCTGCATTTACTTTTGTGGATCTTCATGCAAGAAAACTTTACTCGTAAATATATGTCGATCCAAATATCGAAAACTTTTCATATTTGATCTTTAGACTGTCTTAGCAAGCCACTATTTGCCCACTTTTGGTTTACGGGCATTTTTATTCCCCTTTCACATAAGGGGGCGGTTTTTCCTCCCTATTTTGTTACTGTATATCGTTAGGAGTTTACGGGAATTTTAGTTAGGAGTTACATTTAAAAGAATGAACTTTGTTTTCACATAATTCGAGATCTCAAAAAATAAAACAAAATTTCTAGCTTGATGTAATTTTCTGTCAAACTTGAACATGGTTCCAATTTTTCCAATTATTTTTCTTCATACCCTTGCGACTGTTGATGTAAGCAGTAAATTTAAATACCTTTTGTTCCTGCATGGATTTATACACCGGAAACAAGTCCTCATGACAACTTTACGACGACGCATACTGTTCTTTTTCCTCAATGACAACAAATAGGCTGCTATGTTTCCACTTCTATATTTAACTTTCTGTGACATCATCCTTAGAAGCAGCCTGGATACCATCTCAGTGAAAAACTCAGCTTACAGATTAAAGTGACAACCCAAGGTGGCTTAACTGTAACTTATCACCTCCACTGTGAATTAAGAGATTTTTTTCTGTCGTTCGAAGATTCCGAAACGAGTGTTGCCACTAAACGCTCTTAAATTTTCACATGTCGTCTGACTATTTTTAAATTCTGCTACAGACGACACGTGGAAATATTAAATCACTTTTTTGTGGCACAAAAACATTGATTCTAGCTGTAACTTTAGAAAGCCGGTACTTTGCAGGGGAGTATTTACTATCCCAGTCTGTAACTCACTCCAATCTAAATGTCTTTATTTATTTTAGTTTCTTGGGATGCTTTCATCGTTTAACGTGACGGACATCTTATTTTTTTTTTTCTTTTTAGTCGTGCCGTGCGGAAATAATGCATAGACTGATAACAAAACTCATGTGGCCTTAATCTTTCTTTTAAGGTGCTTTCACGTTACTTTTTAATAAATGTACTGCTGACCCAGTTTTGACCATTTGTTCACTGAAAAGAAAATTCTTTTCAACGTTGCAAAATAATTTTTTTTAAAATTATGAAGTCACCAACAATGGAGTGTATGTGCATTGCATTTTTGTCATTTTATCCATTTATATATATTTTTATTTTAATATAAATGAATTATCAATTGGGAAAAAAACTGAAATTTTTAAAAGTGTAAGAAATCGAAATTCACTTTATTTCCCTTTTTAAGTTTTTGTTTAACTATTACAATTTGATAAAAATTTTAATAAAAACCTGTTTATAATAATAAAAATCCTGTTAACAAAATTTTTTTTCGAATTTGAATGCTTCAGATATGAAATTTTTTGGCTTTTTCTAGAATGCAATTATCTTTTATAACAGAAAACTCTGAAATCATTATATTCAAAACATTAAATATGCCATTATCAAAAATGGATATATTTTTACATGTGTTCATGCAAAATCTTTACATATTATAAATAACTACATCAATTTTTTTTTTTAAAATTGATAATAATCTTACAACAGCTGCTTGTAACTGCTAGTTTTTAATTTATAGAAGAATCATATTTAAAGCCTTTCTGGACAAATGACTTGTTTTCTTCCTAGATTTTAAAAAACGAAAGTCTAGCATTAGGATACTTTTCATTAAACTTTTCTCTTGCAGAACGCTCATAAAATGTAACATCTGGATAATCACGTAATTTTTATACCATCGTATCAAGTGGGCAGATGCGTTAAGTAACTACAAGCCAGGCGAAAGAAAGAAAAAGCATGTGTGCGTTTCGAAAATCCTTATTAACTGATGATAAAATCTAAGTGCACTGCCTAAGTATACGCGGAAAATATGGCTTCGAAGACAAGTTGATGGTCTATTAAAGGATCAAAAGAGATGAACAGCGTTGAAAAATGTTTCTTAAATGAGCTATCGCATCTCATTTTTCATTCTTGTTTTTCTCGACAATTTTATGCCCTTTTTTGACTATGGAGTCATTTCTTTACCAGCCTGGCTGTCGCGCCTATAGTTTATATATAATCGCAGTCTACTGAAACCCAAACTGTAACATTAGGAATTTTGAGTGATATTCCTTGGAAAGAAATTCTTTTTGGTGGATCTCTTTTCCCGTCTTTCAATTAATCATTAAATATATTCGGGAAGTAAGGTTGGTTGGATCCCCCCCCCCCTTTAACTATCGTATTTGATTTAAAATGTTAAACGATCTGTTAATTGTATTAAAGATTTTTCCTTCTCCGAAATATTTAATGTTACTTCGTCATGTAAGTGTATTTAATTTGATTGGACCAAGTGGCCGATGTAGCCTAGTGGTCAGTGGCGTAACGGAGAACATTAGGGACCCCTGCAATCTCAGGTTTAGGGCCCCAAGCCCAAATACGTACTTAGCGTCAGTCAAGCTTTGGGCCCCTTAGAGTCCCTGCCCCCTCCCCCTCTGCATTGCGGGGGTGTACGTTACGCCACTGCTAGTGGTCATGGTCACGAACTCGTTTCCAGTGTTGTCGAGACATGGGTCAGAGTCCTGATGCCACCGAAGACTCACCATGTTGAGAAGCTAATACGCGGCTTTAAACTCTCCCCTCAAAGTGTCATGTGAAAATTAAAATGGGGTAGCGGTCCAGGTGTTGAACTTGTCACTTGACCACAGTTCAAAATTACGAGGTCCGTCGTAAAAAGCTCTTGTGCTTAATGTACGACTGAAAAAAATATTCACATTATGATTGAACCGAGAAAAGAATATTATTTTACAACGTTATCAATCTCGTGTGTCGTACGAACTCTTTTTGTAGCGATTAATGATACGACTTGAAATTTAATTCCATACTCTTATGTGATTTCAATACCACGAAGTATTTTAAATGTTAATGCCTTTTGTCCAACTAGGCGCCATTGGATACATACTGTTCCATTTTTATTGTTCCGAGATTATCTTACCTCAGCGTAATAGGTGATTAAGCAAGCAAGCAATCAAAGATGTAAAATCCCAGAATCATCCTCAAAAGTAGCGTCGTAAATTAGAGAACGCACCTTGTTGGGTCGGGTGACAAATGGAAGTTAATTTCCATACAAATTCGGCCGGTTATGACTCTTTTACAAGGGGTCATCCACAAAATAAACTGCAGGGAACGTTAATGTTTTAATTTTATTCTCGCTTCTCGGAGCTAAGCACAGTTACTAGATTTTTATTTTCGAAGATTTGATGTTATTCTCTGAGCAAATTACTTATACATGAAGTCGAATAAATATTCATCATTGATATTCCTTTCGAAACAGTAATTTCGCTTACACAACTTTGAGTTTGTTCTTTTCTCTACAAAAGCTTTTAGTCTGTATTTGAATGTTAACGCTTAGGAGCTTGGTGATTTTTTCAGAATAACTGTCAAGTAAAAATTTCTAATTATTTTCAGCCATCAAGTAGCTATTGTTAAGGAAGCGATTTGGGGACTCTTCGTGATTTGATATTTAGCTCAAAACTCGTATAATACAGCATACATAATATATTTTATTCACAAATATACAATATATAAAAAGCAAAGGATAACGTTCGGATTTTGTGTTGCGACATTTTTATTTCTGCATTGTTCTTTTAGAAAAAAATAATTAGCAGTTAAATTATATATGCGTTTCTCGACTTCACGAAATTTTATTTTTCCTCTTATCTTGGATGTTGGGTCTTATTGTTTATTAATGTCACATTTTGAAGCTACATGTGACGGACCTTGTAATTTTGAACCTTGATCTAGAGATCAGTTACTTCTGCTGGTATTTTTTCTTGCTTCCACATCTTATCAACGTAAGAATTTTAAAATTCCATAGGTTAAATGTGCAACACACTCTCTGCATTCATGTCTTTAGTGATACCCATAACTTAACAAATAACGTTCCCACGAGTTCGCGGTTATATAATGTATCTGAAATTATGTGGAAAAAGTATTATTAATATAAGTGCTACAATAACAAGAAAGGGTCGATTGTCGTATCCTTAGTTACTATTGTCCTAGTATCAATTCAACTTGTGGATGTAATGTGTGTGTGGCTACTGTAAAGTGCAGAATTTTTTTCATTAACCTGGAAAATTTATAAATATATTTGGTATTAAGAATATATTGTGTTCGAAAAATGGGACACATTCTATTCTGGAAAAAAATTGATTCTAAAAAACAGTATTATCAGTATTTAGTATTGTCTCAATATAGTGAAATCAAGTTATGTTAGTGCAAGGCTTTATTCTTTCCATTATCTCGTATTTGGGTCCTTCTCTTTGATATTAGGTAAAGGCACTAAATGCAAAAAATGTTTGTATCCATGGTGTTTCTAAAACACCTTTTTTTAAGAAGAAATAAAATCGCGTAATTCGGATGTTATCCACGAATCTTTTATTTTAGCATTCTCTTGTATTTTTCAGCCGAAAACAGCGAGTTTCGAATCGTAGTCGGTCCCTCTCACGCACTGTCTACCCCCATGGGACACTATGCTTTTCAACTGTCGTTTACGGCGCCAGGCTAATGAAAGTTGACATTGCACATTAATGCGAGACCGCTGCGGGCAATGAGGCTATTTAATAGAAAGAGAATAAAGAGGGATATCCATCCCCCTAACCTTTTGGAAAGGGACACGCGAACTGAAGTGACAAGAAATCCCCAGAGAAGCCCCCCATCTCTAGTTGATGATGTAGTTTCGTAAAATGGTTGGCTTCCGGCTAGGAAGCTATGAGGAGAATTATACTCGGATGTTATAAATGCGTTTGGGTTGGTCCGGAAAAAATTAAAATTTAATATAATGCTTGGTTGGATAGTGCTGTGTACGTACGTTTTCCGTATTGTGAATTTGAAAGTGTTTTATAATTGAGAGAAAGAGCTAGGAGCACAGTGATTTATTATTCAAATGGGAATTTTTTTTGTTTATGAATTGATTTTTAATATTTTCTTGTAGAAGCATTACTTTTGAAAAATGAATATTAATCTGCCACACACATTTTCTAGCTTCTTGAAGTTTCAGTTCATTTTTGAACGAGTTTGTCGTAACGCTGCTTATTTGTATTGTATGAAAAATGAATTTTAAGATTCTATATGTAATTTTTTTTTTAGCTTGAAGTTTGTCGGCTCCTTTTTGAGGGAGTTATGACTTAACACTGTGTTTATTTTTTGTCTATTAACGTTCCTACGAACGCTAAGTCATATTTCTATGTAAGCTGCAATTTTATTGCAAATTGCATTTTTGTAAGGGTTGATAAAAAATGAAATTGATTTACTTCAGAATGCATTTGAACTCTTTTTATTTATTTTATTTGAATATTCGTAACAAATAGACTTTGTGTAATATGATCAATAAAAGAAAATCTTCCCTCATATTTAATGGTTTTTTCTCTCTACTTCCTGCATAAAAATATTTTGCTTTTGCCTCAAGTAGCAAAGTGTGAAGGGGTTTTATATATGACATGTAATCCCCCCCCCCCCATCAAATGGCAAAACTGTGCACTTTTAACACAAATCATTGTTTTCCTGTTATAATCTTGAAGCAATCGGTTTAAACAATTAACAGCTTTCAACAAATTTTTAAGCGCATTCAAACCGCTAATTTATTGCAAACTTTCTAAAATAATAAACGGTATTTTAACAGAATATCCTTGCTTTATACTTCTAACATGCTTTCATCCAAACTCAAATGGTTGGACCATAAATAATTATATTCATTTTTTGATGCATTTAAAATATTCAGTGGCACTCAAAACTTTTAGAAAATCGACCAAACCAGCTGTCCCATCGTGCGATCATCTAATTTAATATTTAAAAATCTTATACACCCCAGAGATTTCTATTGACCCTCCGTACATAATAAATGTACTCTTCCCTTTCTGAATTGTTGACAATGAATTCGAATCAGAAACAGTATTCCCATTACGTTAGGTGGCTACTTACACATCCCTTAGGCGAGCTGCCATCAGGCGGCAACTTGCTCTAGGGCTTTAGGTACAGGGTGGGTTATAATCTGGTGGGATGGCTTCTGACGTCATGGAACGATATTGGCCATGGTCCCAACTTCTCCCTGGGCTATGGAGAAAAAGGATTGAGAGGGTAACGCATCCCCCCCCCCTTACGCGATCGATTTCATCACCTGTTTGTATTGCTGCCAGATGGGACTCGTTGATATTAATTGAAGTATGTAATTTGAGGGAGTTCATTTTTCACAGGAAGGGTTTGATCTTTCAAGGATTTTAGGGGTAACGCTGATGGTTTCGCATGAATTATGATTTAACACTGCACTCTGAGTTAAAATTAATCGAAATTTTTCATGAGAATGTAACAGTTGCGTCTATTGATGAGCTGTAACAAAAAGCTGGTTCATTTTTTTAGTATCGAAGTTTGTAATTTAACCCGTCCCCACCTCTCTGGAATTAATCAGGGATTTGCTTTTTCCTCGATGTATTACTGTGGAGTGCAATTCATCAGTGTATTGTTCGTATTATAAAATATTCAATTCGTTCGATGATGTATTGCATTGCCGGTGACTGTATGGGACTTAATTCAAATACTTTTTTTTAAAGAAAATTGAAATTTCAAAGAATTTAACAGTTTGTTAGCTCGAGTAATTCTGCATGCATAAATGAATATTAAATTTTACCAAGTCTCTAAATTCAACAAAAGAATTATTTTCAATGAATAAATCAATTTTTTGATCGGTTACTAATAAAAGCTCCACTTAGCAAAAAAAATTTTGTTTTTGTCTTTTGTTATTTATTGGTTTCTAATAGTCTTTGCCAGTAAACTGTTTTTTAATTAATTGCTCTTGGGTAAAATATTTCCACTTTTTTGTGAAACATCAATAGATTCTGGAAAACTCGATTCAAGTATGGGACTAATTAAACATATTTGAATTCAGTTAACACTAATTCATCCTGAAAAATACATTACTATCAGATTAGTCATTTGGGGGAGGGAGAAGTATTATCTTTTGTTGAAAAAGCGAACAATTGGAGAGATCAGTGCTCTTTAAATAACCCACACTTAACTTATTAACAACATATTCTTCCTATACTGATTGAAATACTTGATTGGGATCGGCTTGAAATTACTGCTGCTTTCACGTTTCCAACATTTCGTCCTTGCCGATCAAACACATACTTAATCGCATATACCGTCCCTCCTTCATGGACAGAAATCGTTCTGCGTAATATTTCTCGTGGTCACCCGCTTTTGCCAACCCTCCCCGCCATGGCGAAACCTCTATCGACATCTTCCTAATGAGATATTAATAATGTGGGAGCGATACTCTCAAAATATAGTTATAAACTGAGATCTGGAGTTTTAACTGGGATCACTAGATTTTCCGATTTGACACGTAATTAGCATCGGGCGCGCTCTCGAGCGGTTAGATTTGTGGCACGATACACCGCCGAGGACGATTGTTGATTAATGAATTTTGCTCGAAAAGATTCCATGTTTGCACTTGATGTATGCTTGAGTCTATTTGCGGATCATGGCACGGCGAGCCCCTGATGGATGCTGGTGGGAACATAATTTGAATGATTGATTTCCGTCATTACGCACACGAATTTCTCTTCGTTTTTGGATGGTTGGCTCTTTCAAGTTTTCGATTTCCACGACGCGTTCTAAAGTCGATTGGAACGTTACCACTCATTACCCGTCACTTTTTGGTGTTGGGAGAAGTAATGTATTAGCCGGCGGAATGGGTTACCTATTCGCCTCGCAGGAAATGGATAACCAAATTAGTTGGGCATCAGTTGCTGTTCAGTTTCGTTAATGTTTCCAAAATGTATTATCAAATTTTCGTGAATTGAAAAATTTTATATTGGACTTTAGAGTTGTAGGTAGTTTTTTCGAATACATAAGCAAAATTTTTTCAAAACATATGTTCCCTTGGCATTTTCGTAATTGACGTTGGATCAGTTTTGTTATTCCGTTCAGTCATTTAAACACATCTCCATTAAACGGATTTCGGAAATAACGTGTGTCGTTCTAGAAAAACCGAAATACGTCAGCCATTGTGGTCACGGTAGCCTAATGGTCATGGTCTCGAGCTCGTGGCCAGCATGTCACGAGTGCGAGCCCTAGTACCACTGATACACGCCGTGTGGTGTCCGCCGTAGCCTAATGGTCAAGGTAACGGACTCGTGGCCGTTGTGTCACGAGTTCAAGCCTAGTACCGCTGAAGACCCGTCGTGTAAGGGCTGCGACGTCTTAAGATTCTTTAAAGACTCTGGACCCAGAAAAATCTTTTTGAGGCTCTGGGCCCCTATACAAAAGTAGGCCCTACCCGAGATCTCTAAAAATAGACTGTATATAGCATGCATTGTCAAATATTCGTTCGAAAGGTTATTTGTGAATCATACGCATTTGTTTCAATCTCAAAAACCTAGGCACAAACTGTCTCGACCAATGACAAAATTTCGACTAAGTGAGTTGAATGTTTTTTTAAGGTATTAGGTCTAGATCTCTCTAGACATAGATAACAGTCATCATATAGTAATACAGTCTTGCCTCTTTTGCCAGTGGACATGCACTTAGGAATTGCCTTTTTCTCAGGGAATATGTAAGGGAATAATATTTGACCATTAAAATTAGTCGGATCATGATCTTGTTAAGACAGAGTCGTGAACGAAATGAGGCCCCCATCAAGAGTGAGGTCCTGGGCCCGAGCCCAGTTGGCCCATGCCTTAAGACGTCCCTGTGTAAGGGGCGATGCACGTTAAATCTGTCTTTGCTCAAAGTCCTCCCGTTGCCTTGATGTGGTAGTTTGAAGAAGGGGACTGGATGGTAGTTCAGGTGTTGTCTTCGTGGTTCAAAATTAGGAGGTCCGTCGCCAATAACCCTTGTATTGCTTTATAGTGTGACGTTTACAAACACTTACTCACTACATCAGCCCTTTCTTTCCTATTGTACATAATTAACATCGAATTAGACTGACAACAGTCTTACAGTAAATAATACTGCACGTTTTCTGAAGTCGATGTATGCACAAACTTTCAATAAATACCTCATAGTCTCTTGTACTTTTTTTGAGAAAATAATGAAATGTATGCTTATGTTCTACCGGAGTTTATAGTTGATTTGTTTCTTTATGAATGGTGCAAAATATACACGAAGAGATTTCGCTAGAGTATTACCGTTTATAGAAAGAAAAAGATTATTTTTCTTGAAATTTTAAAAAGCTTCTATTCAAATCTGATGAGATTTTTAGAAATGATGGATGGCTAGAGATATTTCGAAATTAAAAAGAAAAAGAGGAAGATGTGGTTTTTATATCAAGAGTATCGGATGTTTCATCTTCGAGATCAAAACTTATGAAGGGGGTCGACTACAAAATTTTTTTTTCCTGTTTGCTTAGCTCCTAGAATATTTTCTTTAACGTCTCTCTAAAGTTACCTTAGATATTAAAACAAAAGATAAAGTTTCTTATTTAACTTTCAATGATATATAATGAAAATATTTCCAATTGTCTAACAAACTATACAAGGAATAAATTTGATGAAAAATTAATTTTATCCTGGAATTTTGAAGTGTTAGATCACGAACCTATTTTAGAGAAGGAACTGATCCAAATGTTATACATTGAAAGTTTTTTCTGATATTAAAAATGTATTCACACAATGCTTATTTAAAATTAAGTCCATCTGAATCAACCAAAGTTTTTCCCCATCTCTATCTGTTCTTTCATCCAGTAATTGGAGCTGTGGTTAACTTGTAAGAATTATCGAATAGACTAAAACGGTGATTATCAACTTTTTTTTTTGTTGCGGTACACTTTTAACAATTTCAAAATTTGGCGGCACACTAACAATAAATAAGTTAAAATGAATTTTACTTTCCTGTAATACATTTCCATCTATCCACGAAAGAATACGTTAAGTATACCACGAATATAACCCTTAGTTTATTTCTATAAAACGACTGAATGATCCGGTTCGGAATTTTATTTTTCTCAGAATATCACAAGTTTTAAAAAAATTGGCGACACTTCAAGAATTTGGCGGCACACTAAAGTGCCACGGTACAGTGGTTGAGAACCACTAGACTAAAAGAAAATATATATTTATGGGAGCGGTGTTTGAGGAATATGTAAATCATGAGGCAATCTACATGATTCTTTACATATTTTTTTATATGTAAATTCATTTTCTGAGAATTATGCTATTTTTTAAATTTGAATGTCTTTGAATAATTGCAACATTCATCAGGGCTTCACACAGACACATTCTATATAAATAGTATTTAAGCAACATTTTGAGCGTTCTTAGATTTTTCAAATGGCTATCTATCAATAAACTTTTGAGGATAGCTCATCGTAAATTCTTGTGTAATTTCCGAACGACCCCCTTCCCTTGCTCGTTTCTTCAGGATCTAAGATTCGGTGGTGGCGAAGAAGTAAATTGTGGAGGCAGGCAAGAAAACCGGAGCATTCTCGCTCTCGTCCAGCGCCAAAAGATTGATATCTTACTCGGAAATGCAAATGAAACGAAAAGGTAAAAACACAACCACAACTTCGACTTTCTCCCGGGTGGAATACGAAAGGGGGTAGAAAACAGCCTTCAAAAGAGAGAGGGGGGGGGAGTCATCGGATGGCACGAAGGGAAAAAAAATCTAGGCGAGTTCAGATTCCGAAATAAGTTTTTTCGAGATAAAAGCTTATTTCTCAGATGAAGACTACCTCTTCAACGAGCATCTCAAACCTACATAATATCCGGAAATGCTTTGTTTCTCCCTTTATATGACTACATTACTGATATTTAAAAAAATGTGTAGGTGGGGGGAGATGCTCTTTTTAAGCCAGTTTTCATAATGGGCCGAAAAAAAGATCGAAATGAGAAAGTAATTCTCGATACATAGAGAAATATACCAACTTGATGAATAAATGTAAATGATACTATTGCATTTTCGGAATAATTTTTTTTATTTTTTGTGTACGTTGTATAACATTTATAAAATGTTTGAATGTATTAGAATCTATTTAACATTATTATTTAATGCAAATTTATTAAAAAAAGGAATCGAAATGTTAACATTCAATTCAGCCAATTTTTTATGCACTGCAACCTAAAAATTCAAAATTTAGATTTTTAAAAAAATTTAATTTCTCTTAGTTTTATTTTAAACATAAACAGAACTCGTTGCTTTGATGTATTTCAAAATTTTTAGAACTTTTTTCTAATGCAAAGAATTTATTTATTCTGTGCACCTGTTGACACTAATAACTTTTCAAAGCTAAAATTATTGATTTCTGTAAGTGGAAATATCGCTTCGATTCTATGTATCAGTCCATTTCTTAAATAAAATTTTTACGTAATATTACATTACGTTCTTTTTGTCCCCCTTTCATGAAATAGACCTGTTTATAAAAAAAAGTATTCCAAATTATTATATGAAACAAGAAATGCGATTGAGAAATGCTCTACTCGCATTTTTCGTTCTTTAATCAGTCTCTACAAATCTCCTTAGAAATGATCAAATTACAATTGTCTGCACGATTTTGGATTTCTGAATTCGAATGTTGATCGTGATGTCTAGACAAATGGATTGCTGACGATTCGATACGATTTAGGAATAAAAAAAAACCACGAAATGCGCGCTGGGAAATCAAATTCCAAAATCGAAACGTGTCTGTAAATTGAAATAAGAAATAATGGACTGAAAATGTAAAACAGGGTTTCCATTTCCTTAGATTTGTGTATGAAATAATTTAGTGTTTTTAGAATTTATTTTTAGTAACTATCTGTAATCAAATCTCAACACTTTTATCGTGCTTAAAAGTTCTGTAACTTTATTATTCCGCGATTGTAGAGCAAGATCATGAGTAGCTTAAGTTTTTAGACTGTGATATAACCAGAGTTCCTTTACTCTCAACTAACTTAAGTTGGATATTGCAAAAAAGGGGGTTATTCATATTATTTTACTTAGCCATATACATTTTTTTATTAAAGCCATTTACGCACACAGATTGATATTTATTTGCTTGTATTTTCTAGTTTGGATTAAAGTAAAAGAACAAAAAAGTTGTGTAGATAAATTCAAATCCAAAATAGATGGCGTAGTGCATCTATTTTGCGCCACGGTTTTTTTAAATTCATTTGTTTACTTTATTTTTTTTATTGGAAATCATTTTGGAGTGAAAGGTAATTTATATGCTAATGAGGCAAACGGAAGCGCATCCTAGGCGACAAATCGCGACCGTTGCCAGTTCCTTAAGGAGAAAACTGACAGCTTTGAAGAGTTTTTCGTTTTGTTATTGCTTTTGCGTACTGTAGAAGTACCACATAGATCTATTGCACACAAAGAACAAAACATTTCATCCGAATATAAAGGGGTGTATAGGAGATTAATACAGAGAGCGCACTTGAAATGTTATTTTATTTTTATCTTCGTCTATTTACCCTGTAGGTACCGGAAAATTTATACACAAGCGTGCGATTAAGAAAGATTTAGTGTTAAAGAAACGTAAAAATCAGCGTTAATAATTTTGTTTTCAGAGCATGCTCCTGTTTATAAGAACAATACATACATATAGTAGCTATTAATATTTTAATATCCAGGCTATAAAAAATAATTGAATGCTTCTCGGTTTATATGACTAATTTTAACGTTTTAAAATATCTGTATTTTTTCATAGATGCGATGTATTTCATCATTAAGAAAGAGTAAGAGATTATTAATATGGTGCTTATTATACGTATTGTTTTGTGGGGGTATTTAATTCATTAAGCTCAATAAACCAGTAAAAATAAATAAAAGCCAATGGACTTTATTTTCTTTCGAAACAAAATGCTCGAGTATGAAATGTATGCTGTGGAGCCTAGTACAGCCCTTTTCAAGAAAATGGTCATGGCCACGAACTCGGTGCCGCTGTGTCGTGAGTTCGAGCTTTGGTGTCACTGAAGATCTATCGTGTAGAGGAGCTAATGCATGTTAAATCTGTTGCATGAGGCTCAAATTCCTCCCGTTGGCTTGGTATGGTAATTTGGAGGGGTGCCAGGTTTGGGTGTTGCCCTCATCACGTGATCGAGGTTCACAATTACGTTGTCCGTTGCCAATTGCCCTCGTGTCGGAGGCAAACGTTAATAAATGCCCACTCAAGAAAATACAAGAAGAAAAATCCAACTGTGATAATAGTTTTTAAGTTGTATTGAGAGATAATTCAGTTATTGAAAGGGAAGGGGGATATAGCCGATTGCAACATCGTTGTTAACGAGCTTCCATTATCAAAATATGTAAAGAAATAAACTAAAAAAAAAAATTCAGTTGAATTACTGGATTGTGTAGGAGTACCTACGGTCTTTTTGCATTCTCCATTATATTTAACTTTAAAAAAATCTCGTTTTTTAATATTCCTCTTAAGTGTTTAAATAGTATGGCTTTGATAAACTCGCATTTCCTTTCTTAAGCTATCCATGTTAATCTGTGGAATGATGTCTTAAAATTGCTGTAGACAAACTCGTATTACCCCAAATTTTATTTTTATCTGAGTAAGCCACACATTAAAACTGGAAATATGTCACATTCCTATCCTTTTCAGATATCCCCTTACTCTGCCTCCAACAGTAACAACCCATAACATTACATCACGAGCAACACTGTGCCGTCCTTTTAGCTGGAACACCTATAGACTAAAGAGAAGAAATATATTTAGTGAAGCTAATCTTGCATGCTTGACCTCAAGAGCTTCCATTTTTTCCTGTGAGCTTTACACCGTTATCATAAAGAACATACATATATCTGCACCAGCCGAGTTTCTTTTTTACTGGCCCCTTTTATGAAGACTTTTAATCCGATGCCTATCATAAAATAGTCACATCACTGAAAGTGTCATCTTGCCTGTCATAAATAAACTTGTCTTTTCGATAAGACCGCTTTGGCCCGACATTGGAGGCAATGATGGATTTAAAACTGACATATTTGGGCTTTCCCCCCGCATCCTAGCCTTGAGGGAGCTTTATCTCCTGAAAGGGACATAGAGGCGACTGGCACATTAAGGGTAGCAATAAATTTATTAGCCATGTATAAAAATGACACAAATCCGTAAAAGATTTGATGGGGGAAAGGAAAAAGCAATTAAATGTAACCCCCACTCATGTTTAATAATTCATTGGTCGTACATGGTTTCGGATGGGTTATTCATTGGCGATTTTTCTTCTTTACGTTGTGATTGGGGGATATTTAAGATGGGCAGTTAATGTTTGAGTACATGCAAGCGACAGCCGATAAGTAAATTAATGATTCCAATCTGGAGGAGAGTTTTTGATTTATAACACCGATTGTTTAATAGGAAAAATGCGCTGTAATTAAGTATTCATGGGGACTAAAATTAATTTATTTTTAATGGTACTGCTTTGATCTCTCTCTCGTTCAGTTGGAAGTATCATTCATGAAACTGCTAATACTACACTGCTTAAGAACTAGTTTAATTATTTAGAAGAAAAAAAATTTTTTTGTGTGGAATGTGATAATTTTGATTATAAAGCAGCGCTATAAGCTGCTTGGATCGTAATTGCAGCGAAATGAGGTAAATTGTAACAGAAGTATGGTATTTTTAAGCTAAAGTGGCAAATTGAGTTTGAGATAATTAGAAAATATGGACGATTATACATCCAAATTACTATTATTTTATTAGGAGATAAATTACTAAATTATTAACTTGCTCTGCAACAAGCATTCACTAAGAGACGAATCGCGATAGCAGTTTAAAAGCTCTTTGTAATGAATTAAATTTTTGTGAAATAATACTTATGTTCGAATTAAGGTATAGAACAGGCATTGTGTGTGGGGGGGGGGCAACCTGTGGCACGCGGAACAACTCTCAGTGGCAGTGAGCAAATTTGTCAATTTTTGAGTGGATGAAAGTTGATAATTTTGAAATGGAGCTTGTTGAACTACCATCTTCAAAATTATGGAAAGGAAATATTTGTTATTTTGAGATAAAAATATGAATTTAATTTTTTTTTTATTTAAGCTGATGAAAGCGGTTATTTATATATGTTTATTTTTTATGTTGATACATATTTTTATACAAATGATTCTAAATTAATATTTAATAAAACTCTAAATCTGTGTTCTTGACCTCCATTCGAATAAATCTGTGCGGTACCTTGAATAGCATCAGCACATCACAGTTACAAGGTTGCCGACCCCTGGTGTAGAATAACGATATAATTACAGTAGAACGTCGTTTTTCCGAACGTTTGTTTTCCGGAGCGTCAAATATCCGGACCAACTTCTGGATAGCCGCCCATCCGGTATAGTGTTTAGTGACGCTAACTGCGGTGCCGTAGAGCTTTAGTTCGAATCCCGGAGAAGGCATGGATGCTTGGGATGTAATCCTTCTTTCCTTAATGTTATAAGCCCCCGTCTGATACATTGTGTGGTGCACGGAGTTTATATGTTCTCAATAAAAAAAAATCCTGGTATACGTTTTCGAACAGTGCAATGTGCTCAACAGTTGTTTCACTTGAGGCCGAAAGTGACGGGAAATAGCAGCAACGAAAGTAGTAAGGATCCATCAAATGTTGACGCGTTTCTTGCGTTAGAGATAGCTATGGAGTGGTTGGTACAAACAACAATCGGAGTGCTGTCCTACTCAACTACTGCTGCTCAAGAGAATCGGAGACATTGCAGCGAAAAAACGAAGGTGTACAATGGTACAGCGAAAAATAAGTGATTATTTCCCACAATCAAGGTAAAATTGCGACATTTTGCATCTATTTTGCTTTTTCTTCAAGCACGTTTCCCGCATGTGATGATTTTCAATATTCGTATAGTGTCCGGTTTCATATACTGCATGGATCGCATTCGGTTTTCGGTTATTCGAACAATCGAACACATCCGAAAGGTGTCCGGTCCCAATCGATTCGCATAAACGACGTTCTATTGTATTATGAAATTCCTTTAATTGTGAATTTTTAGAACATATTTATCGTTAAAATGTTTTAGATTGTTATAAAATTTTTTTTCTCATTGTATTATTGTGGTGGGAGTCTGGCATAAATAAAAGCTTCATTTATCTCGAATTTCTAATTTTTTAAAAGTCTTTAGGATCAAATATTCATAATTGTAAGCGAGTTCTTTTTAATTCAAGCTTCATTATTCAGATATTAAAGTAAACAAATTCAAGCGTGTTTGTTCGCTTTTTTTAAAAAAAAAAATAAAGCATAAATATGTTTGATATCTTTTGCATGATGGAAATTAATTACGAAAACAAAACGGAAAACATTATCACTTTTTTTATTATAAATGAGAGAAAGGAGGAAAAAGAGAAGCTGTCGAGTAAAGAAAAGGTCATTTCAGGAATTTCAGTATTTTCTCGTCGTCGTTTACTTGTCTTTTAATCAAAGAATAATAATGAAGTCGAGCGAGGGGGAAAATATCTTACGAAATAAGAGAAACGTATAAAGTAGATGCACCGGGCGAGAGAATTTGTGGAAAAATGAGAAAGAAAAGAGCTTTCTTTTTTGCGTCGGGGAGCATAATATCGTGGGTTCACCGAATCAATATAAAACTCATCATTCGGTCGCCTTTCATTTTTTTAATGAGGTCCGATGATATTGATAAAGTAATTAGCTTCTTCGGAGATTTTTTTTTTATGTATGTGTTTTTATTATTTTATTTTTTTTACCATAGTTTTTTAAAAAAATAAAAGTCGAAGCTTCCTTTTAGAAATAGTTCTGGTTACTTCCCAATATTCACATTGAATAATCGGAAGAATTTAATAAGTAAAAATCGTTAGTAAAGTAAAAATGATTTTAGATATAAAAAAAATCTTCGAGATGGAATGTTAGTTTGTAGGTAAGTGTTTACATTTAAAAAAAGCGTGTAGCAGATTTATTCTGGTGCATTCTTAATTACCGAAAATAGTTGTGGGTAATTTATTAATGGACTAAATTTAGTAGTGTGTGTGTTACTGAATTTTTGTAATGCTTTTGGCATCTTTTTTGTAAATGTTTGACTATTAAATAAGTGTATATAAATAGGTTTTTATTGTGTCATTTGAAGAGGATTTTCTTAATACATTAATAATTTTGATGTTTTTAATTCCCGTACAACATAATATTTTATTTCGACATTCTTTTGTATCGTGTATTATACTCAGCATTAAAGTTAGATATTCAGGGTTCGACGCCAATACGCCTTGTGTTGCTTCAGTTGGCCGGAGTGCCGCGGGTTCCAGTCCTGGTGCTACTGAAGATTCGCCGTGTAGAGCAATACGATGCGCGTTAAATCTGTCGAAGCTCAGTTCCACCCGTTGGTATGGTGTGGTAGTTAGAAGCTAGTGCCAACTCAGAGAGTTGACCAAGGTTTCAAAATTGTAAGGTCTGTCGCCAACACGTGTGACGTTAATAAAAACTCTCGTTATAAGCAGACTTGAGGCTCTATACTGCAGTTTAAATCTTTACTTTGAGCAAATTTTTTTTAACCATGTGCATATTGTCTTTCAGGTAAAACATTATATTGAAAAAGGGGACGGGTGTAAATTTACTGTCAAAAAAAAGATTCTTCATTTTCCCCCTGCCTTATAAGAATGTTTTCACCCCCGTAGTACAATTTTAAAGAATGTTTCAAGTGATTTATAACTGTCGGCTGCTTTGTCTCTGTCCAAGTCAAATATACCTTTTACTTGGAACATTTTTTCATCTAAATTATATTTCATGTGGTGTGAAAAAGTAAAACGTTGGTATATTTAAAATAAGAATGCCCAAGAAGCGTAGAATATGTTTAAAAAAAGAAAGACAGAAATGGAGGGAAAAAGGAAGCCCCCTTTCTTAAAGTGAAAATTTCAGAGATCTTAAAATCAAGTCTGGACGTGAAAAGAATTCTCAAGAAGACAAAGGGAAGGGGAGGTAAAGTGGACAAACCTAGCTATCTTATTCCGATATAGATTTTTTCCCCCGCTTTTTTCCTTAAACGCCACTTTGAAGAAAAAATACAAACGGAAAAGAAATCGTGGTATCCGAAGTAAAGATAAAAAGAAAGAAAAAAATGTGTATGTATAAAGGGTTTAGGAAAGAGGGAGAGAAAAAAAAGTGTTTTGGTCTTTATGCAAATATCCGGCTGAGTTTTTCGAAGATCGCCAGGAATGCATAACAAGACACGTCTTCAGAAAAAGCAAAGATTTCTAACTTTCGAACGCTTCTTGTTTGGATTTCTGAACAGTTTGTTCTGCCTTCCTTTCGCTGTATTTTAAAATCGATTTATGTTGGCATCCGCGTTCTCTCCAGTGATGATCATAGTTCGTGTTATATCGATTTTTTTTTCTTTCCAAAAACCAATTTATACGTAATTTCTTTCGTTTTTTAAAAAAGCAAACAAACCTTGTGTATAAAAAAAATGAAAGGGATAATTTTAAACCCAAGTATATTGAGATAAAATGTGCTTTTGTTGTCTGAGAGGAAACATATTTTTCTCTCATGGATGAATTTGGACGCTACATTTTAACATTCCGTATGCTACATACATTGCTTGCTATACGAATATACGATGACTAAGGTGAAGACTTCCGAATCCTATGATTTCCCAGAAATTAGAAAAATAATTAGAATATAATTAGCCACATGGTAAAATTACTCCAAAACTTTCAATTATAGCATTTGAAAAACTTTAGTCTAACCTTCTTTCAGCTCTTGTGTAGCCGAGTGGACATAATTGCGAACTCGTGGACGGCTCTTTTTCTGTCTAGTCGTAGGGTTCATATCCTAATGCTACTGAAACCCCGCCGTAGGTGTACGTTAAGTCTGCCAATGCTCAAAATCCCCACGCTGGCCTGATGTGAACATTGGAATTTTGGATGCAAACTCGAGTTTCGGCCTCATCACTTGACCGTGGTTCATCACCAATCGCCTTCGTGTAGTTTCCGAGGGCGATGTTAATTATACAATCAATCAGTTGCGTAACGCAGAACATTTGCCCCCCTCTGCAAAGTCAGGTTTGGGGCCCCCAAATTGGATTTTACAAAGGGTAGATACGTAGTGGAAGTCAGTCTTGGGCCCCTAGAACCCTGCCCCCTCGCCACGAAGCGAGGGTTACAGGGGTGTACATTACGCCACTGCTATCAATCTTAACAACTTTTCTCGCCTCTGATTTGGATGAACCTTTATTTAATTTTATAAATGGCAACAGAGATGGTGATGAAGTATTGTATTAAGTATGTAAAGCTGTCCTTCGAAGTGGAAAGTAAAATTCCAAACCTTATGATTGGAAGCTATTTTGAGTTAAGTTCCTTATACGTTATCACAATTAAATGTGAAATGCCACCATCTGGATCAAAAATCTGTTTCATAGCTAAGAAGTTTTGTTATTAAATTTATCTTAGGAACATAAAATTTTTTAAAAAATTAAGGAATTGGTTTTTGCGAAGAATTAAGATTTTTTTCATAAAAAAAATTAAATTCCGAAGTACCGTATTTTAAGTCATACCTTATGTAACGATTGAACTTGACTGGAATCTTAATTTGCTTTGTGGCATTCGGATTTTTCAAATTCATACCTGGCCTTAAATGAGCATGAAATAGCATCATAATCTCACGTACCTTCCAAATTGTTATTTGGACGTGTTTTCTTGTTGCGATAGATTGATTGCGTGGCCAGAGTTCCTGACAGCTTGCAGTTTATGAACTCGCAAAACCTCAGTCCATTGTATTTTAATTGAAGACATACAAATGCTAATGCCGGCAGTCATTTTCACTAAAAACTCTCTTTATGCCGTCTTAGGGCCAAAGCGGAAAAGAAATAATACAACAGCCGCATGTCTTAATTCTCGTAAGCTACTGCAACGATAAGTCCTAAAGATTTAAGGGGAGGAGAACTTAAATGACTGCACACTTTTTATTTTCTTGTAGCCGCGCGTCACGAAAGCTTCTCACTCGTGATGCTGCGTTTGATGATGACACGCTAGATAGTCCGGTTGTCTGGATGGATGCAGAACAGAATAGATTAATGGAGGGGAGGAAAGGAACTACAAAAAGACATCAACAATGGTAGGAGCGGCGAGCGCGGAGTATGTTGAGTTGAGATGTATGGTGTCTTGGTATGTTGCCTAGGTCACTTTGCTCGGGAGGTCAGGGAGTAGAGGAAATTGTTGAGAACAAAAAGGAATCTTTCAAAGGAGAAAAAACTGACTGGCATTAAATATTTTCGTTTGTTGTCTAGAGGTTGATGTTCAGTTTTTTTCCCCTTTCTTTTTCTGGTAGTGTCTGGGCGAAGATTTTTAGTGAATATAAACTTCCGTATAATGCTTTTTATATTATGTAGCCTTTCTATGTTTCCATCCGCATATGCTGATATTTTCCTGTTTAAGGAAGACTCGTAGGGGTTTGTTAAGATGTGATTCGTGAGAATTTGTATGTGTGGGTTTGTTTACTCAGTGCATGTGTGTATGTATTGTTTAAAAACTTGATTTCTTAGTGAGTTCTTTCAATTAAGTTGACATTCTATCAATAAAGACGAAGTGATCTGAATTATTTGGTTTTGGAAAAGCTATCGTTACAATGTTTTAAAAAATGCATATTAAGTATATTTAATTTATTACCAATTAAAGAGGAAATATATCTTCAGCTGTTTTAAAACCACACACAGGTGCGTTGCTGCCGCCTTATTAACTGTATCAATGATGCGGGTGAGTGAGTGAGTGAATATTAACGTCCCACTGTTCAGCTACACGTGGGCTTTTGGGGACGGTCCGCGTAATTTGGAACCATGGTCAAGTGACGCGGACGACACCTGAGCTGACACTCCCCTCTCCTAGCTACCACACCTCACCAACGGGAGGACGTTTGAGCTCTCGACAGATTTAACGTGCATCGCTCCCCTACACGGCGGGTCTTCAGTGGTACTGAAATCGAACTCATGCCATGCTAGCCACGATCCGATGCCTAGACCACTCGGCTACCGCGACCACTCAATGATACGGGATCCCAACACTTAACATTTTAACTTTCAAAAAAGTTTTAGAAATGCAATTTTTATTTTCTCAAGGAATTTTGATGCATGGCCCACTCAGGACTAGATACACCAGCGACCACACATCATACTTTTACGTTACCATGATTTTTTTTAAAAAAATCAAGGTATGTGAAATGTGATGAAGAAAACTTGTCAAAAGTGACTCCTTTCAAAAGTCTTTCAATAACACATGAAAGAACAGCTCTATTTTTTAATATTACATATATATGTTTGTTCATGCTTTTTTTTTTCATGGGGCTTGTAATTTTGTTCGGAAAATAGAGTAAAAATTCCTTTATAAAAGATTTTCTTGGGTTGTTTCAAGTTTATCATTTTCTTTCCACCTTAAAATACTTAATTGGGTTAGAATAGAACTAAAATTATTTCTTAGTATTTTTACTTTTGCATGTGTTAGTTGTATATTAAAATTTTTAAACTACTGCTACTTATTGTGGGAAGATAGAAAAATCGAAATTTGTGAGGAATTTAAACGTTAATTTATGGAAGTCTTTTACTACTTGTTAATTTTTAGTGGGAAAATTCTCAATGCATTTTTTAAAATTATACTACATAAATGTCAAATCTTAATATACCCTAGCATTGACACACATACACACACATACATTTTGCTTCAAACCGACTTCGAAGCGAATTCCGATTGCTGTTACAGGAGAAGCAAAATATATTTTAAAAAGTCCTTCACCACTTGAAGATATTTAATTCAATGTATTTATCTCTTAAAAACTCAGAGCACTTAAAAATTGCCAAGAAAAATAAATGAATGGTATTTAAAAAGGGTCATTCATCTTCTGCATAAGTTACATTTCGGTTAATGTAAGGAAAAGAGACCGCGCTTGGAAGAACTCAAAAAAGAAAAAAAGTTTCCTGAACGACAAAGACGCTTCCATGATGACAGACTACTCACTCTCGGAATTATCACTTTTATCCTGGACGCAACAGTAAAAATAAGCACGAGAAAAGGAGCAGTATATAAAAGTGGAGGTAAAAAACGAAAAACATAAATAAAAGACACCTAAGAAGCTATTAGCGCAAAAACGTCCTTTGTTCACTATGAAGGGAAAAAATGGTTCTTCCAAGTGCCGGTTTTTTTCCCTCAATGCGCATGCTCTTTGGTCTTACAGGGCGTGAGACTGTTCGTGCTAAGGCGGGTCTTGACTGACATCCAGGGGCGAGCAACAAAATAATTTGTTAGAAAAATTCAACTTTTAGACCTTTTTTATAATAAAGGGTTTTTATAATATTTAAATAGTAGTGTGAAATGAATTAAATATCAAGACAAATACAAAAATATTAATGTTACCTCTCTAATTTTATATTTATTGCTACGCTACAATTCGGCCTGTATTAATATAGCTTTGAATTTGTATTTGGAACTTGAATCTGGCAATAACTTGCTTATTGTTCATTGATTCATCATGATCCAGCATTTTTGAAGGCATTTTTTTGGTGAGTTAACTTTTCACTTATAAGTTCGATTTAGAGCTGCTACCTATAAACGCCATTTGATCGATATTTATTTCATTCAACAATATTATTTCCAAACTTTGTGTTTTATAATTTTACCTTTTTAAAAGTAAAAATGTGTATTTTATGCTTTGTAAATATTTTAATTCTTGTGGCAAAGAATAAGCGTTTATATTTTCTCCTATGTAAATTTCCCTAAACAATCGAATTTGACAGGTTAAAATTATGATGTATTTTTAATGTTGTATCGCAATCGAAGAAAATTCTGGCGAAATTCGTACTGGATCATCAATTAATAGATATTTTGATTTGTTGCCTTTGTGATTTTTTTTCTCATTACACGAGATTTAACGATTTCGTTTTTTCGTTGCAGTTTTCGAAATGAATTTTTCCTTTTGTTTTTATGAAAAAATAACGTCATTTTGAAAAAAGTACTTTAATTCTAGTCCGCATCGTGACGTTAGCAAAATCTTAACTGAGTTACAGTGGGTCTCTCTCTTAAAACATTGTCAAAGAAGGTAAAACAATACGTTTTAGAAAATTAAAACATGAAAGTAAAATATATTCTAAACGTAAAATAAAAATAAAAAGTTGATAAAAAATAATAAAGGCCAAATTTTGTTGATTCAAGCAGGAAGCTTTTAAAAATGGAAATTATTCTCGCTCTCAAAGCATCCTTCGCAAACATGAAGTGTTACGGAGTGAGAGGGGAAAAAACCTAATTTTCACATGTGTGTGTAAAATAAAGGTGTAGAATAAAAACAACTAGAACCGTTTGGAATTTAATCATAGAAACCTATCATTCCCATTTTTTAAAAAAAATCTGGAATGCTAAATATGCTGTGTCGGAAGAGGAGGGGAAAAAAGTGAAATAAAGAAAATACAAAAGCGAAAGTAGGGGGAAAGGAACGCAAAAATGTGAAAACTTAATAAAATGAATTGCACTCATTAATTTATTTTCAAAACAAGAAGTAATGAATAAATAAAAACGCATCAAACTAATGAGAGAAGTTAAAAATTATCACTAACTTATGGAATGATGTCATTTTGAAAGAAAAAGAGGAAATGGGGGAAGAGAGTGGGTAAGCATTAAACATTTTCTCTTCTGTTCATCATGTAAGGAAAGAAGATTTCAGAGGAGTTCCCTAGTTATCTATAACTTTTTTTTTCTTTTTAGAAATGACAGTTAATTGATTGTATCTTACCAAAAAAAATACACAAAAAAAGGAAAGAATTACCATTAACGGAAATACCAAAACGTACTTTATTTATATAACGAACTTCTCAATGGTTGTTCCTGTGGCTTAGGAGAGAAAAGGACTGACTATGCTTCAGGTCTTTTTAATGTAGGGAAGAGGGATTTATATTTCTGTATGGATTAAAAGGGGTTCTTGGAAAGGTTCTTGGAAGGGTACGTCTCATATGGCTAATAGGCTTTCGTTAGCATTCGTTTTTTTTTTTTTTTTGAACACTTCTCCTGGGTACTTTTTAATACTCTTCATAAAATAAGTAAGATTTCATTTTCACAGTAAATATTTTTAACAACTCCTAAATAACATAACATTAAAATAGTTGTCACTTCATTGAATTTGTTTGAAAATGTTGAAATTCAGTTGTTATATTGATTCTTTTCAAAAGAATATCAAGTGAGCGAGTGTATATTCACGTCGTTCTCTAATAAAGAGAGCAACACGAGGGCTATTGGCGAGGAACTTCGGTCAAGTGACCAGAACGACATCTGAATTGGCACCCCTCTCCAAACTACTACAAAACGCCAACGGGAGGACTTTAAGCCTCGATAGATTTTACATATATTGGGTCTTTTATACGGCTTGTGTTCAGTGGTACAAGGGCTCGAACTCATAACACGTCGGTATCGAGTTCGTGACCATAACCTCTCGCCTCCCGTGGCTACAAACGTTTAAGGTAACGGACTCGTGGCTGGAGTGTCAAGAGTTCGAGCTCAGTACCGCTGAAGACCCGCTGTTTGAGGTAGCAATGTACGTTAAATCTGTCGAGAGCTCAAACGGGTCCTCCCGTTGGTGTGGTATAGTAGTTAAGAGAGGGGGTGCCAGTTCAGGGTCGTCCTCGTCACTTGACCATGGTTCAAAATTACGAGGTCCGTCGCCAAAAGCCTTCGTGTAGCTGAACAGTGTGATGTTAATATTCACTCACTCACCCGCGGCCATAAAAAAATATCCAGATTTAAATCTCAATTTAAACATTGTTCTCCAGAAGATTTTATTCTGTGTAAAACTTTACATCACATTGTAGATCAAGGGTGTCAAACTCAAAAGCTAACTTGGGCCAAACAATTGGATTGTATGTTTTTGTCAAACTCGCAGCCCACAACGAGTATTTTTGCGGCCCGGTCAGTATATTGGCACATAATATATAATAAAATATCAAAATTTCTTGCGAAATAGGAAAGAGATGTCAAGTGTCAGGACGTATATAATAATCTTGTGTGTGTTTATTATAATGTATTCGAAATGAATCTGTTTCCGTGAATTTTGAGTTTCCTTGCGCCCCACCTAAAGTCAAAGCTTGTGCCCAAGTCAGCCTTTGAGTTTGACATCTTTGTTAAAAAGGATTAAAAAATATTTCAATTTAATTTTAAGGGAAAAAATTTTTCGTCCTTTTCGATTTTTATAAATTTAAATTTCTCACCAGTGGTTTAGTAATGTGCGATTTGAAATGTACTACGTAGTGATAAACTTGAACCCTTTTAAAAAAAAATCTTCGGAATCATCGTTTATTATTTTTCATGAGTAATTTCCAAATATTTTAAGATTTCTTATACATAGAAGAGAGCATCCAACAATAAATCCATTTCAACGCTCTGCACCATTTAAGAAGCTTTTAAATGCATTTAAACAAAGCTCCAAATAAGAAAACAATTGTGGAGGGGGGGAAAAGAATGCTTCCATTTTGTTTTGTCTGGAGGAAGAGATGAGCGTGAAATGAAATAACCGGTTCCGAAGATATAGATCCGAAGAAAAGAGACCCAGCTTTGGTAAATTTACCAGTGCGATATGTCAGGCGGGCAATCCAAAAAGAGGCTATTTAGATGCGAGAGGTGCTTATTATGTTGGTGCTCATCCCTCTCTAGAAGAATGTTAATTGAAGTCGTGGCTTTTACTTCAGTATTATTCATTACTCTTTTTAAAGGCATAACCTCTGCCTACTGTAATGTATGGTCGTGAGAGCTATGGGAATGGAATAGCTGGAGAAAATCAAACGTTATTTCATTTGAGAACGGACCGTATTCAGATTTCAAAATACGATGTGATCATTCAGTGGAGTGGTAGTTTCTTAATAAATGAGTTTATTTTTGTTATTTGCCTGTATTTCTTATGAAGTTAAAAGAGGAGTTTCTGTTGCTTTTTCTTAGTTTTTGTTCTCCTAAAACAAATCTGGATGCGGTAGCTTAGTGGTCAAGGTAACGGACTCGTGGCTGGCGTGTCATGAGTTCGAGCCCAGTACCACTGCAGACCCACTGTGTAGGGGGAGTGCTGTACGTTAATGTATGAATTATAAATAATGTTACAAGTTTTCATGAAAATTGAGACATTTTTCTGTCTGAAAGTGTGTAGTTTAGGTTCTCGTACCTTTGACAAAGACAGCCTTAATGGAATAACGCCTTTTAGCAATTATATATGTATAGGAATAAGTGAAAATGCTGTAATTTTTCTTGTTCCATTAGTTTCGTTTCAAATGTCTTCCGAACTCCCTTGCATTTTTTAAATTTCTTTCACATAAAAATATAAGTTAACTAAAATTATACTTAAAACACTCATTTTCAAAATTCTTATTTCCCAACTTCAAAACAAAGCAGTGTAATGTATAAATTGATTAAAATGGGCTCACATGTATCTCAATTAAAACTAAATGAACCCAACTGATAACAAATCAAAGTCCCCTTTTCTCGGCAGAAAATGGTTTAAAAACATGCTTATCCTTTTCAAGGTAAATTGCAGACTGATTCGAATTTGATTAGGAATTAATTGAATTTAAAGGATGAGGGACTTCCGTGTTTTCTCTGCCTTATGAACACAACGTTACATTACCGTGATCGTACGGCATTAAAATCCTCAGAGTTTATTATCCTTAACAGTCGCTAATTGGAAGGTGGTTTGTGTGGGTTTCACAGGGATACTGATGTCTGTACTCGAGTTCTGGAATTGTACTCTTAGAAATGAGCTTGTCAGTTCCACGGAACGTTAATTATGCTAATTCTGGTCGTTGCCTGGTTATGTCTCCCCATCTCATCTGCTGAAGTGTGTTCACTATCATAGTTCTTCAAATATGCCAAAAATGCGTGTCTCGAATGCGAGATCGCTTTTGCATCTAAACCACTTTACAATGTTTCAAGTTTTCTGTCATATTTCAACGACATTTGTGCATGACAGATGTGTTGTGCTCGTTTTTCTTTGTTTTCACTGTTGTAATTATATGCCTACAAATTATTAGGGCATTTTTCTTTGTAAAAAGGTTTAAAAACCTGTTAGAATTATTTATAGATCTGTAAAATTATTAGGAATTCTGAGATGATTCTCTGATAAGAGGAAATAATACATTGGTGTACCGAAATGGAATTTTTAAAATGTGTCAGGAATTAAATTCATCCGAATGGAAAGTTTTAAAATATTTATTTCGATCAATTGTGGGTGGCCGTGGTTGTCAAGTGGTCAAGGCATTGGATCATGGCTAGCTTGTCATGAGTTAAGAGCCTAGTACCACTGAAGACCCGCCGTGTAGGGGAGTGAGGCACGTTAAATCTGTCGAGAGCTCAAACGTCCTCTCGTTGGTGTGGTTAAGAGGGGGCGCCCGCTCAGGTGTCGTCCGCGTCGCTTGACCATGGTTCAAAATTACGCGGTCCGTCACCAAAAGCCCTCGTGTAGCTGAACAGTGCGACGTTAATATTCACTCACTCACTCGATCAATTGTGGACTGTTGAAAGCAGTTGTGGTCAAAGTGGACTAGTGGTTATGGTCACGAACTCTTGGCCGGCGTGTCATAAGTTCGAGTCCTTGCGCCACTGAAGACCCACCGTGTAGTGAAGACCAATGCACGTTAAATCTGTCGAGGTTGTGTCCTCCAGTTAGTGTTGTGTGGTAATTAGGAGAGGTGTGCGAGCTCGGGTGTTTTCTTCGTCACTTGACCAAGGTTCGTCGTCAATAGTCCTTGTGTTGCTTTATAGTGCGACGTTGATTCTCACTCCAGTGGAAAAATAGTTACTGCAAAAGTTCCTACCAGATCAATTTAGTTTTGCCTGAAATCGCAAATGATTTGCCATTGAATTTCCAGATTAAATTTAAGCAAAGATTAAAAATGCCCATTGCAATCAAATGGATAAACGTCCGGCTAATTTGCGGAAATCTTGCAATTAATATGGATTGGATTATAATTGTAGTCGCTGTATCGAATGTTTGATTATAAATCCATTGTATAATTAAGAAGTATCAAGACTTTCAAAAAATAAAAGATGTATATATATAACAAAGTATCCTTAAATAAAATACGGGAAACGTCGTCATGAAGTTAAGATAAATAATGTTGCAATTACTCCCGTTACTTAAAAGCAATGTGTATCCATTAGCCTTTGAATATTTAAGTATAGCATTATTGTTTTTTTTTTTTAAATTTCTTTTCAGTTTTTTTGTTTGTACATTATTTCTTCTTACATTCAATCAAATGTTCCCCAACTCACTTTTCTTGTCCTTGTGCATAAGTCCTTTTCCATCCCATATCCCTTCTATCTATCCACATGATGCATTATCCTGAAATTCCGGAACTAGTTTCAATTTCCGTTTATTTTCCACCATAGACTTAAAGCTTGCCGAGAAGAAAATAGTAAAAGAAAATTGTGCAAATCATTCCTCTTTTGCAAACCCCGTGGTCGTCGAAGAGTTTTTTTAAAGAAAAAATTCAACTCTTTTCCGTTTTCGATGAAAAGGTTTTTCGTTCTTTTTTCCACCCTCACTATCGTCTGTACCCCCCCCCCCCTCCTCAACTTTTTTTTTTAGAATTCGTAATCCTCAGCGAGCTTTCTCGCTTTGCTTTTGTTGCCTCCATTTATTTTGTTTAATTCCCGTCCCTCCTCCGCCGCCGCCATTTTTTCCAGTTTCCTCTTTCTCCTATTCTGGTTTTTCCAGAATGTTTTAGGAGCTTCCGGAATGAGACAATGAAAAAGAAGCCTTCCCCATCCCCCCTCTTACAGTCAGCGGTTTAATTAAACAGGGGAGTTAACAGAAGAGAACACCGCTCTTATTTCCTTTCCCTGTTCCTAACCAGAGATCCCCCCCCCTCCCCTCAATTCCTTTCTCTGGTGTTTTTTTTTTTTATTTTTATTTTTGAGAATTGTTGCGAAAAGTCGTTAAAAGCCATTCGGTATTCCAGCATCATTTTTGTTACGTTAAATACCGCAAGGGGTCACTCACACCCCGTTTCTTCCGTAGTGTCGAATAGTTTATTATTGTTATCACGCGTGCCGATTCTCGAGATTTCTTTGCATTTTTTGTGGTAATGATATTAATCTGCTTCTATGAGATGTTTTTTCCACCGGTTTCTTGACCTTCCTATGCTACGCTGTTCAAGCATTGGACAGAGAAAGTGTTGTTTATTTATCTCGACACATCCTTTGAAATTTTTATCCATGCGTATCGGATTCCATAACATGAAAAGAGGTGGGGAGAAAATATTGTATTTCTGTTGGGATGGATGATTTTTTAATGTATCAATAACTGCTGGTCTCCCAGATGAATGAAGGCTCAAAATTACGAGCCAATAGCCCTTGTGTTGCTTTTTTAGTGTGACGTAAATACTCATTCACTTAGATGAACGCAGTGATATTCTTTATTTTATAGTAAAATGTATGAAAATCAAATTTTAAGGAGAAAAATAAGATTAGAACAATTGCGAATGTTTTTATTTTTATTCTGGTAAATTTTATACATATGTCCAAAGCCTAAAATATAATTTTGCTCCTCAGATGCTCTGCTTTCTGAGGAACATAAGAGAGAACATAAAGAATAAGAGAACTGAAGATAAACTACTGACTTATTTTCTTATTGCTCTGTGAACTTCATTCGACGTTAGTGGTATTCTGATGTTTATGTCGATGATTGATTTAAGCCAATAAAACTCCTTGATCATAAATTTAGAGTGGTTTTCAACTTAATCGGGTGGCCGTGGTAGCCTAGGGATCACTGACTCGTGGTAGGTGTTGTCGAGTCCGTGTTTGAATCCTAGTGCTACTGAAAACCCGCCGTGTAGAAAGGCTAATCCATGTTAAATCTGCCATGTTTCGAAGTTAGGAGAGAAGGGTGTCAGCTCAAGTGTTGCTCTCGTCTGTCTCGATCGTGTTGCTTTAAATGTAACATTAATGAACTCATTCATCCAACATAATCTGTCTTTAAATAAAACTTTTTGGGAGAATCCAATGCTTTTTGAAGTGTACTCTACAGTATAGTAATTTAACACCATTTTATTAGCTTTTCTTGTATGTAACGGAATCTTTGAACTTAATTTTTACCCACTTTAAAAGGTCAGATTACTTCGAAATTTTGTTCACTTGTCCAGGACCGATGACAATACAATAATTTAATAATTTTGTTCCGTTGTCTTGATCAAGATCATCAGGATTAACGATTTCCCATTTTCAGATCCCATTCCGCATCTGGCGACTAATTCCAGATTTGACGACTAAAAAAATAAGTTACAACTTCGATTAACTATAAAAGATGTTTTTTTAGTTTTTTAAAACTATAATTTATTTTTCTTTTAATATCTTCCCCTTTAAAAAAAATATGGGGGAAGGAATATCTGTGTGTCTTGTATATTTTCTTTATTCTACAACAGCATGAAATAAACTGTTAAATAACCGCATTGACAGTTCGCATTTTCTGCAGTTTAAAAATATTTAAATTTAAAAAATATATAGAGAAAAAAATGGAAAAAAAAATGTAATCAGTTACCTAGAGTTTCTGTTGAATAGAATAAAAACAATGTTTTCAATGTTTATTTTAACTAGTTCAAATTTTTAAACTTCAGAATTTATCCAATATGTATTATAGATATATACGATGAACTTTCGTGTTCTCTCTACACATTATTTCAAAAATAATCACCGATCGTTTCAGTTACTGCGGCATTGTGTAAAGTTCCCAATATATAAATATGCATTCATAAATTCAATTGCCTTTGCTCCCAAAAGTCAAAAGCTTTTGTTTTCACATCCAATTATAAAGAATAAATGTGTTGGTACTATTTGATGCCCGGAGACCGAATACAATTAACGGAGAAGGACTCAGCTCATCAAAGCTCATCTTTGATTGGTTCCCAAGGGACCCAATGGGTCGGACTGCTATAATTACTAATTTATCTCTTCAATTCCCCGAAATTTCTCCTTTTATGTGGAGCAGCTCCCTTTTAAATACATAACTCAGAATTGTTAGTCATAATTTATGAAAGTCAATTTACTCTTTTATTGAGGGAAGGTGACATCATAAAAGTTGTTAGCTGCCATGGAACACTTGTTAAAAAGTTCTTGCGGTAATTTTTTTAATGAAGGGAATAATTGCAAATTTAATTTGTAGCAATTTTGATTTTCTTAGTGTGATTTATGACAGACTTTCGTTGTATTTTCGTTTGCTTGGGAGGATTTTTCTTGTTAGATTATATTTCAGATTTGGAAAATATCAGTGTTCATTATCACAGTAAAAATCTTTATGAATAGATAATCTAGTTTTGTTTCTTACTTGAAAATGAATTTTAAAAAACTTATAAGATGCTTGTTTTGAAATGTTTTTGAATCATATTTAAAACTTGTTAGAAATTTAATTTCTCTGCCCCTTCCCTGTGTAATTCTCAAACTTAAGTTGAATTTTTTCTTATGTATAATTTCAGTTTTTAGATATGTTACTTTGAACTCGGTCACAAATTAAATGGAGCAAAATATATTTATTCATTAATGAATTATCGATCACCAATATGAAAAAAATTAGTTGAAATGATCTATAAAACTTATTACTCTAAAAATAAATTCTAAAAGCTCTTAAATTGCTGTATTAAAAAAGGACATGATTTATTCTTTTTTCGTCCTTTTTCTTTTTTAAGAAAAATAGTTTTGTACTTCAACAGAAGTTATTTCCATAACTAGCGCTGATTTCCCCACCTACGCAAATTATTTACCTGTATAAATGTCTAAGATGGTTTCTTTTAGAAAGCATTATAATTTATATTTTACAAAAATTGGCCAAATATTAACTACAAGAATTCTATAAAAAAATGTAATATAATAAGTAAATACAGTTCACACAAACATTTCTACCTTTGAATTACATACTGAATTACAAATAGTTGGTAAATATGTTTATGATTACAAAGCAAAATTTTTAAAAGACTTCGAAAGAGTACTGCAGTGAATATTTTTTGAAACTTCCTGATTTTTTTTAATTCCTTCCACGTTTCTTGGTTTGTATGAAGGTTGAATTTTTACAAAGTAGAAAAGCGACTTTTTTTCCGGAAGAAAAAGAAAAAAACCCTTAAAAATATATAACATTGCTGATTTGTTTAAATCCGTAATATAGCAGGTCGGATAAAACTGCAGACACACGATTACTTTTTTTTATTTGAATTGTACAGCCTATGCATTTATATTTCTTCATTACCTCACATGCATTTGTGTTTTTCTGAGAAAGGCGTTCATGTAGCGAATATTGCGTGTCTAAATAATTAATGCTTTAGATTTATTTATTTTTGGAACTTAGTCAACATTTAAATTGGAAACAAAGTTTTCCTATATTTTTTTGTTGTGTTTTGTTTTTAAATACATCCGCGTATAATTAGTATGCTATGTTCGAAAATTTTCTGGTTTAAATGGGCGTAATTCGCGTTCATAAGTCTTGCAATATAAATTAGGATTACGAGTATAATTTTAAAATTTTCAAAAAGTTTTTTTGGGTTTAGAAGTCATAAGTAAGGCTTTCTTCGTGAATAGCTTCTTTAAAAAAAAAAATGATAGCAAATTTAAATCTTAACTTTTGGTTAATTTCGTAGTATCTTGTTAAATCCAAGTTTTCTTTATTTTCTTCGAAATTTTAGCTTTGCTTTTTTTCCTTCCATCTTGTAAAATGTAATCAGTTTTGCGAAAGATGTCGCTTTTTGTAGATATCAACAGTGGCGTAACGTACACCAATGCATCGCGGGAGGGGAGCGGTTGTATTCTAGGGAACCCAAAACCTGACTGACACAGTATGTGGTTTGAGGCCCAAAATCTGACTTTGTGGTGGTGGGGGGGATTCTCCGTTACGCTCCTGGATATCAATATCTATACATTCATATTGAAAAAAATTTTAAAAAATTATACGTAAACAAATTGTAAAATCATTATTTTTTATTTTGTAGCTATGAAATGTATGTCTTTAATTCCTAAGACTTAAAATAAGTGCACATTCAAATTGGTCTTTGCCATCCTAGTGGTCATCTTAGCTTAGTGGTTATGGTCACGAGCTCATGGGCGGCTTGTAGAGGAGGCCGCGATGCACATTAAATCTGTAGAGCTTTATGTGCGCTTCCCCCGCCCCGTTGGTGTAGTGTGGAGAGGGTGACTGCTCAGGTGTCGTCGTCTTCACTTGACCATGGCTCAAAGTTACGCGGTCCATCGTCAATGACCTTTATGTTGCTTTATAGTGCGACATGAATTTTATGCACTCACTCTCGCCATTCAAATTCCATTAATTTTTCATTTCTTTAGCTTTTGTAGTTTTAAAGAAACAAAAATATTGTAGCTGCAAAAAAATTAATAAAATGACTTTCTGTAAAACAATTTATTCCGGTACTAATCCGAATTTATGAAACTCATTTCCTGGGTAGATGCATCCCCCTATTGCAAAGGAAAAGTCAACAAAAATATATCCCATCCTCTCCGGGGAATGCTGTATTCTGCGGACACTTCAGAATAAATCGCGACACAGATGGACGCTATCTCTTACTGTGAAATTTTTCAAGAACTTGCATGTGTCGGTGTGTGCCTCTAGGGTGTCTGTAGTTTGTCTCTACGGGACGCGGATGATTGGTCAAAAGCGACAAAAAGTGGCACAATAAGTTTGGGAGCGAAAGTTTTCTTTTTATTATGTCTACTTCGATTCAACAGTCCTGCAGAGAACTGTCCACCAATAACAAAACGTTTTCCTTTTTTAGGTAACTGCTTTCTCTTCTGTAAGCTATATAATCCAAGATTATACTCCAAAATGTTAGACTCAAGAATTTTTTTTCTTTCGTTTTGTTATTACAGTAATATAACTACCCTGAATTGCCAAAAATAAATAGATTTCAAAAAAATATTTCATTTTTTTTTTTGAAATGGATGTTTGTATATATGAAATCTTTTCACTCCAACACACCGTTCAACCGATCACTATGAAAATATGCATGCATATGTATATTTTTTTATGTAGAAGGTTTTTGTGTTATCCTCTTTGTTGCAGCCCCCCCACCAGGTGGCGCTACAGCAAAGCACCTTCTGCACCGTTCAATCAATCGTTAAGTTGCCAACAGGGTCGCCAAAAATGATGCCAACGTGGCTCTATCACCAACATTTCGCAATGTTTCCATTGAATCGCCATTATAATGAAAGGAACGGTGTTGCTTGCAAATATTACAATTTTAACATAAAATAAATACAATAGAAAGTAATTTTAACGTATTGCACATCCAGATATAAATTATTTGCACTACTTTAAGCGTTCATTACACAAAATTTGTAACAATGTATTACTTTTGCTGATCAAAGATTAGCCGAGGAAGGTGTTTTAAAAAATCGACCCACAAGAGAGTTACGGGGCGTTATAAATAAAAAGAAATCCTTTTTATCTGCTATTAGACCTTCATACTTAAAATTTAACAAGTATGGTTTTTTGTTCAGCTAAGATATGTAAAAAACATTTTTTTAATTTGCAATTCACTTAAAATTAGCTCATTAAAAACTTCTTTATCCTTCAATCTGTGTTTACTTTTTCAATTCACCCGGGGGAAAAACGGTTATACCAGCTAGTTAATAATAAAAACTAATTTTGCAATCATTTGTAATATGTTTATGAATTAGAATTACTCCCCTTCTCCATTGCTTCCCTTGAAAAATTTCCGTGTATTGTCACCATGAAGGCAGCAATAAAAATAACCCATCTTTTTAAGTATGGAAAATTTTTAAGGTTACTGACTATATACGTTCGGAACCTTGATTCTGCAAAAGTGAAATGAATTTTTTTTTAAATATTTTGTGTCACTTGAATTAGAATATGCATAAATTGTTTTAAAATTTATTTAAATACATGTTTGGGGATAAAGAAAAATTACATTTCAAAACACACATTTTTCTATTTTTAACTAAGTCTTCTTTACTGAGCTTTAACTTTGGTTTTGAAAAAAAAACTCCATTGTTTTCAGAGTTACGATCAATTGAACTAACCACAGTGTGTTTTTTGTTAAAATTTCTCTACTCTATGATATTAAAATATAAATGAATCCACTTCTAAATTATATACTTCAAAAATCGTACTTCAGGCTCTGTACAGAAACTGTATATATGTAAAGTATTATTATAGAAGCATTTTGAAATTTCTCTGTGTGTGTCCCAAACAATTGCGGATTTTTTCCCCATGCTGAAATAGTATTCTTAAAACAATTTTATATGTATATTCTAATTCATGACTCTAAATATTTAAAAAAAAATTCATTTACACACTTCTGCAAAATTAATTCCGAACGTATTCATACCTTAAACTTGGATTTTCCCTTATTCATTTCGTATAATTTTGTTATAGAAATTTGGCGATCTACACCAATCTATAAATACAGCTTTCCTAATCATAAACTCCAAACACATAACCATTTCGCTTACTAGAAATGCAAATCGCCGGAGGAAAAAAAATTACGCCAAACTCCTCAATGAATGAATTCAAAAAAGGTGAAATCATTCTGAGCTTTTGTGGAAACTCGACCTTTTCCGAAACCGCCTCCAAGGACGGCGGTCCAGGATGTTCAACACTCCCAGCGATCACCAAAAACGTTGATGTTCGTCAAAGAGATGCATCTCCGGTTCCATGGTGCAAAGGCCTCTTTCGCAAGACTTCACCTGTTGCATCCTTTGCGCTGGTAATGGCCGCTATTAGAGAATCGTGATGATCTGGGAGGGGACAACGGTTTAGCACAGAGCGAGCAACTCCTCATGAATCTTATTAACTCGACTGGATTGAAAAGCAAAAGGAGTATTTGACTAAAAGTTGGCTGGCAGGCTTGTTGTGGATTTCGAATTTTTGTTGGTGTTGCTAAAGGATGATGTAGCGGAAAATCTCCATAGTGCGTGATGGGAATCGTAATAAATCGACTGGGATGTTTTTGTATTTCTGGATGCGTAATTATTATAAAGGTTGAGGTTAGTTGTTTGATTGCTTACGTTACGTAAAAAAAGTATCATTGCGAGTTTTGGATTTTTCGTTTTGTGCTCTCCCGAATTTTTGCTTTTTTTAAAAATACTTTAACCGATTTGTGGTTCCGATGGTTCACTGTTCGAAATGTGGTGCAAGTAATCAATTCGGAATAAATCAATTTTTTAATTAAAAGTAGGACTTAGCTAACAAGAACACATTTACTCGTAAGAGCATTGAAAAAAGTGCTTACAATCTAAAATCTAATTAAATCAGTCGGTAAAAGCAACAGATTTTTCCTATTGTGTGTCAAAAATACATATCCAAATTTGAATCCCAACTATCAGCTGAACAATTATCACATATTGAGATTCATTACAAAAAGAATGCCAACTTTAGCAACAAAACTTATTATTTTAAACGATTAAATGTCATCAAATAAAATAAACAGTAAGAAAAGTTATTTTTCTAAATTATTAAATCAAAGCAGATAATAATAGTATGTTAAAGAGAATTTTCAATGTTAATAGATATATTAAAAATAATTTAAAAGAAGACATTTCATTTTTTATAGTACCCCCCCCCTCCACTCGGTTCTTTTCCACAACTTTTAAATTAAACGCCACCAAAAAATTAATCGTTTTTTTTTTTTTACATTTTTGATTAAAAAAATTCACTTTATAATTTAAAAATATTTCTATTTTCAAAAGATAAAAGTATTTTGGGATATAGAGTTTATAATAATCTAGAGAAGAATTTTTCTGTAAGCGTTTTTATTTCTTATAGAATTGAAGATTATATATTTTCAGTGTTCCTAAAACATCCAATAATTTCAAATAAAACATCCAAGTTATCCTTATTTTTATCATAGATCACACTGAAAAACTAGGCATCTCTCCAAAGGCTTTAATAGTTGAAGTAAATCCTGAAAAAAATAATTGTAATTGCACCTAAATACATTACTTGCTAAGTTTTATGTCCCTCTTGTTTCAAAAACAATATTGTATACCGTGATGCAAACTGATTAAATTATACAAAAGTTACAAATTTCGTTTTGATATATATTTCGCAGCTCTCATCCCAAACTCTACTGTTACAAATTAAAACGTTCAACCGAGGAATTTCATGGGTCAATAAATAAACACATACGCCACATTTAACATAACTCAACTTGCTTATCGCTTTCGAATTTATTGTTTAATATATATTTACGTCTCTGTGCAATGACGAAAATCAAGTTTTGTTCTCTCTTTGAAAGGAACGGGGGGAGGGGGTATTTTTGGTGGGGGGTGAACAAAACTATCGAATTTTGCACAAGAGCAGTTTCGGAACGCATAACTTTTAATGCAGTGCAAAAGCTCCTCGTGCATTATACATAGAATCCGTTGAATATTTATTAACGTTTTCTCAAACTAAGTCCCTGTTTGCGACCGCCGCTAAGCGAATTATGACATTTACCTATTTAGACTCAAAACAGGAGTGCGCGTCGGTGAATATTGACCCCTTCCGCATTTTAGGGAGGGCAGCGAACGTAATGCATTTCCCCCGTTTATGAATTAAGCTCGTTTTATTGATTTGTGTACTAAATCTGAATGTGGAATGGAGGAGTCGGAGCTTTTGGGAAATGTAATTTCTCCCTTAATTTTTAATGAAAGTCTTTTCTCTGGAAGAAATTTATTTTTATTGTCCCCCCTCCCCCCGTTGTGTGTGTCTTGAATTATTCCTACACATTATGTTGCTCATTAGTGGAATTTGCGAATCAATGAATGGTAAAGTAACCTAGCTTTTAACCTTATTGTAATTAATAATATAGGGAGGATAAATTAGCTCTTAATGGGATGGATTTTTAAATGCTCGTTAAGTTGCGTGTATTAGTTTAAGAACTTCCAGTCATTTAATAGTGCAGAATAAACCGTAAAATCTGGCGTATGACGCGCGCACGCTTTTTTACGATAGAACCTGAAGTATACGTGTACAATACTTTTATGTTTTGAAATCATTTGTTCGAGGTATTTTCCCAGGCTTTTGAAGAAATAGTATATTTTTATAGAAGGGTATATAACCCTTTAAGTTCATGAAGTATGTCATTTCTTTTGAATAAACACAGTATTTCTGTTAAGTAGAAATCTTAAATTTTTTTGTCCTTATCTTTTTATTTTTAAAGCTATTGTTTTTGTACCCGGCATATAATGCTCACCCGTAAAATTTGGTCTTATTTTCTGTGTTAAAATGGCTCGCGTTATACAACAAATTTTACGGTAAATACCGATTTTCGTAATGTATGAGTTTCAATATTAGTTGCCTCACCTTTCGTTAAAAGAAATCGAACTCCCCTCTCCAACAATTCCCTGTCTTTTAAAGAATTTAAAATTTAAATATGTGAAGTTATATTTATATAAATATATTGCATTAATAAAAATTATAATAATTATCAGTTCTCGTGACATAGGGTATTTCCAAATAAAATAAAAATTCAATAATTATATTTTAGAAAGTACATTTCTCCCTGGTATATAAATTTAATTTAGCACTGGGCCTCATTAGATAGAATTTCGTAACTAAATGTACATTAGATGCGCGAATCTCGATGTGTTTTAAATTTGTAAATAGAATTTTGTGGTTATGTTATATGATCTGATGGGAGTAGATGTCTCTATTCACTGAACACAAATTTGTTTAGTTTTAAATTTGTCAACAGCATAGGACTAAATTTCGTTACAGGGACATTAACTCAGTTTGCTTTTGCTAACTTCCTTGCTCCGTGTACTTTTGTCGATTACCTATGTTCAAAGTAATACCCGCATCTGTAATTTGAAATTATTCGCCTCTATTCTACTACAAAACTGAATCCTCAGTAATAGCATTTTCCCATAGACATAATACGAACCTGACTCTCAAACGAATTTATCCCTTCGAAATGTAGTTTCCATAAATGAAATGCAAATTTGAATTCTTTTATACTAATTCTCTCTTCATGTTGGGTTGACTCTGTTGTTTGCTTAGACAGGGAATAAATCAAATGAGAAGGGGGAACTCTATTCCCTATGGAGAAAGACTTTTGTAGCAATGTTTTCGGTCCTTTCTTTGTGAGGGTGAATGCTGTGGTTTTAAAAAGTAATTGAAAATCGCAAAGGTTTTCCCTTTTATCCTACAAAACCTTTATTAGATGATAGGTATTACCAAAGATATGCGAGAATCCGTTCGCAACTGAAAACGTGATTACGGTTTCTACAATGTAGAAATCATTTGAAACTATTAATACTGCTGAAATCGCTTAAAATACATAATCCCTAAAAGTTTCCCTACATTTCCTTGTAGAGTAGCAAAAATAATTTTAATTCGATTATTTTGATAGTATAAGTTCAAGCAGTTTCTTATTACCAGGATATACGAAAGAATACTAATCTTATTATAATTTACCTTGCCCACACACATACGTAGCATTTCAATTTTATACCCGTTGGGGAAAATGTAAATTTAAATGTAATGCGTGGAGTAAGAATAAGTATTGCTGTTTTAAATGCGTACCTTTCATTGAGCCATATTTGATTGTTAGTTTTATTACTCGTGAAGTATGAAAGCTAGCCTAATGGTCACTAACTCGTGGATGTTGTTGACGAGCCGTGGGTTCGAAACTTAATGCCACCAGAGACCCGTCGTGTTTTGGGGCTGATGTGCATGTTAAATCTGTCGGGGTTTCAAGTCCTCCCTTTGCTTGGTGTTGAAGTTGAGATATCAGGTGCCATCCTCGTTACTTGACCGAGGTTTAAAATTACGAGTTTGTCGCTAATAGCCCTCATGTTGCTTAATAGGGCGACGTCAATAAACACTTACTGTGAACAAAAGTGAGATGAAGCCTGTGATTACTCTTCTAAAATGATGCAAAACAAGTTTTCATATAAAAGTTTTTGCTAAATTGTAACAAACAAATCCTGTTTGGTATTTACAATGAGGAAGAAAAATATGAACTTTTATTAAATTTTATGTGCATACAATTTTAAAGCAAACCTTTATAATTAAACTCCTAATTCCAAACTTACACATTTACATTAAAATTAACGAATGACAGTATTACATATTCTTTATATTCGTTCAATACTTAATATGCTTCTTTCCCATACTTTAAAAAAAAAGAAAGAATATGGTAAAAGTGGAGTGATAAGTTAAAGAACCCGGAAACCATACTTCAGAGAAATTCCTTCCAAATGTTCTTATTCCTACCACGTGAGAAAAGCGGCTTATGTGTGTTAAAAATACACTTAAATAATTTTTGCAGCCCATCCTGATAGATAACCGTGACTGCTCTCCTCCTTCCCGTACAGAGCAGTGATTAAACCCTACCAAAAGTTTTGGAGTCGCTGGAAAGATTGAGGCAAAAAGAACAGCATATAATTTTCTTGCTGTGCACTTTCTTAAATGTGCATACATAATTAAGCGCTGTGAGTGCAGTTGTTTCTTTTCAAGAGCTTTTCTGGGAAAATCTCGCCGCTCTTTTCTCTGCATTTTAGAGAATGAACAGTTTTATTTACACCTCGCAATTTCTCGGGAAGGGCTTGGCCTATACATGTTATTATAAAGCGATTAACAAGTGGTCGTATTATTTAGAAGCGAAATCATCTACGCTTTTCGTGGATGTTTGGTGCTTTGGATGGGAAAAAGCAATTTATTTTTATTTCGTCCAAACTTTAGGTATTTCATTTCAAAAGGTCGCAAAAAATAAAGTTGGAATTTAGAGTTTGATTTTCTGCTTGTCGTTTATAAAATATTTCTACATAGTCTGAATTTCTTACTTCTTATGGAGTTAAAATACTTGCTTAAGAATTACTAGAATACAAATAAAGTTTAATATTTGTGTGTAATGTATCAGATGGATTGTCTTGAAATATATCTCACAGAAATTAAGTTTTCATGGATAAAGGTTTATTTTTATAAAGCTGATTAGTTATTTGAATACAAATGTGTTCATGAACTGTACTGTTAGAAAATCCAGAAATTCAAGCCGAATTGGAAATAAATCGCTGTCTCTTACCGCTGTTATTGAAAGAGCTGGGAAACACTTGCCTCGTTTGCTTTATTTCTTTGATTTTCTGTTAAATAGAATTTATTTTAACAGATTATCAAATTTTGGGTGATTCTTGAATCATTTTAGCCGATTCATTCCGAATGCACTTATGCGAATGGTCATGGCTACGAACTCGTGGGCAATGAGTCACGAGTTCGAGTTCTGGTGCCACTGAAAATCCGCCGTGTCGAGGAACTGATGCACGTTAATTCTGTCGTGGTTAAAAAACCTCATATTGGAGTGGTGTAGAAGTTTGGTAATGGAATTCCTGCCCAGGTGTCCTCGTTACTCGACCGAGGTTCAAAATTACGAGGTCTGTCGAAAAAAGCCCTTGCCTTACTTTGGACTGCGACGTAAAAAAAAAAAGCTCAATCGGATCTCACCGCATACGCTTTGTTGAGCTTATACTGTATTTATATAAGTATAAACTTTTGAATTTTTGTGCCTTGACATCTAGCAATAAAATGAAGGAATTCTTTAAGAATGATTCTAGTTGATAAAATGGTATACGAAATGAACGAAAACATTCCAACTAGATTTTTACGTAGATTCCCTACTCCCCCCTCCCCTAGTAGATTTATTAACCAAATCGTATTCAGTGGATGACTTCAACTATCTTTTTTTAAGTAGCAAGAATTCTGTACAATTTTGCAACCAATTGCTGTACAGATGGTCTTGTAGATAAATACCTACACCAGGTTAAAATAGATTTTGACCTCTGAACACTTGAGGGAAAAGGGGAAAGAAATGTAAAAACGGAATGATAAACGTATAATTTGTGGTACACTTAAATTTATTTAATGCGATAGAGAAGAAAGAGAACAAGAAGAAAAAATTTCCTCGTCCATTTTGTTACTTTTCTGTTCACATTCGCGAAAGGTACGATTGTGATAGAAATTAATATTCGCTTGAAGTTCGCCGGGTTTTAGGTCATCTGCTTTTTCATACTCAGATCACGAATATATATCATCTACTTTTCCCTCTCTTGGATTTCCTTTGATTTTTATCAATCATCTTTTTATGTATGTTCGAGGTATCTTTTTTTCTAATCCAGTGTTATTTATTACAAACCAAGAATCTGGAAGGGAAAAAAGGTGATTAATTGCCTTGTTTGGCTGCAACTAAAAAAAATCTTTCTTAGATATATTCTAAATAAGTTTTTTGAATTCAAAATTTTAGTTCCTAGGCACATATTTAAAAAATTGTGTTGGGAATTCTCTCCCGCCTCCTGTTCTTAATTTTCTACCCTAATTTTGGATTTAAAATGGATCAGATTTTATTTCAATAAACTAGGGAGGGTCCTCCTGACGGTGGACCAACCCCCTTTGTACAAATTATACAACTGTTCATACTCATTGCTCAAAGTTCTCCCCCCGCCCTAGATATTGTAAGCAAAATTTACATTATTTATTTAAATCACCGCTGTCCAAATATTAAATTTGTTGTCCATCTTCATATAAGCCTAACATTAATTTGCGACTTTTAGTTCTGATATTTTCATGATACGTTCTATCTTGTTTCCTTTTCTTTTCTAACTGTTCAGGATGTTAATTTTCAACTAATCTCTGTAAAAATTTCTGGGGGGTTTTTTTTGTACACTTTCTTCAACTCTTTGCGACCCATTTTTTACTAACTATACTTAATGTATAAATAAATTTATTACAACATAACGAAAAACTTTTTTTAATTTATAGGAAAAAATCAAACTTTAGTCCCCCCCCCCCCTCCTTATTGCAAAAAATTGCTTGGGCGTTGAAACATGATCTCGTATTATTTTTGACCAAAATTATAGTCATTGCATGATCAATAATATGTTATGTATGCACCATAATGAATGCAAATAATATATAATGGCATTTTACATTCACAATAAACTCCATAGATAAGTTTCTTCCTTGGTGGGAATTCCTTATTGTTTCGATGTATTAAGTTTCTTTGCCGGCTTTGGCTTACAAATAAGCCAAACTAGAATGCCAAGTCTTTGAATAGAATTCGTTATCCCTCAAGTATTCCCGATATCGGCGTTTTCTTTAGTAAAAATAGGATATTTTTCTCCTCGGAATAGCACCTAACTCCACTCATTGAATCCCCTCTATCAGTGGAGCAATAATGATTACAATAATAAGCAGGCCACCTAGAAACTCAATACAATGGGGTTGCGGTAGTCCAATACGCATTTTCGGCCTGCTGAAAGTTATTTTCTATTTATTCTCCAATCTTACTGTGAGCAACGAACCGCACCAGTAAGAATAATGAAGAAAAAAAGTGAACTGTTCTCTCTTTATTCATTTCGCTTTCTTTTTCAGACAAAAGAGCGGGAAAAAATAATTTCATTGTGTTTTCCCACGATTTTATCTGTTTGCCATCTCCTTTTCATTTCATCTCTTCTGTCTAGTGAGATGGAAGAACATCATTTCGGTATTTGTTTTTTGGTGTCCCGTTTATCCTGGAATGACTGTGTGATTTTTCCTTTTGTCTTTCCACTTTCCGTGGGATGACCTCTCTTGTTTTTGTTAGCATTTTTGGTTTCCTTCTTAATGTCCTCCCCCACTCCCCATGCATTTTGACTTGAATCACGGAGATCCAACACTTTTTTCCCCCTGGGAAGTAGCGTGTTTATTAAAGAACCTCATTTGAATTCACACTAGGATGTTTCTTAAGACTTTTTCTCCCCTTTGGTGTTCAACGGTGAACATAATTTTTTTTCCCTTTATAACTAACTGTACGCTATTAATTTTTACTTATAGTATATAAGTTTCTATTTACGACCTATAAAAATTGTGTGCACATTTTATAAATAACATAGGATAGTGAGCTTAATTCATATGACGTCATAATCGCATGATAAATGCAGTCATGTTTCCAACAAATCAGTTCTATCGTCTCACTGTTGGCAACTTTTGCTAATTAGATAAACAAAATACACTTGCTTTTAAAAATCGTATTATGTAAGAATTTTTTTCATTTTGAGGAATCTTAATACTTGAAGATGTTTACCTAATTATCAAGTTTGAAACTGTATCTGGATTTTACAGATGCAAGTAAAACAACGAACAAGTATTTGAATCCAATGGGAAAACACGTGATTTGATATACATTCATGTGATCACCATGAATTTAACTTATTCCTAAATGTACAAAAAAAAAAGCCCTCGAGCCTCTATTGAAATCGAATGCTTTTTTTAAAACAAATAATTTGTTCACAAAAACTGTGTGCCAAATCGTATTTGAAAGCAGCATATGTTTGTTTTACTTCTAATTTTTTAAATTCAGACTACTATGTGGATGATTGTAACACCATATCCCCCCCCCCTTCCACAATTGCTATTGATGATCTGAAAAAATCTCGTTGTATAAATTGTTTTCTTAATTTGGAAGAATTATTTAATCCAATCAAGCTAATATACCAACTGAGTTTTAAAGTGGTAAATCATTGTATTTTTGAAATAATTACCATTCCACACAGTGATTGTGGTCATGATATTATGAAACATCTCTTAAGGGGGAGGTGAATATTCTTTATTTTCTGTACTTCAAACATAAATATACAACTTTATCTTATTTAGATGTAATATTAACTACAAAAAGATTAAAATAAAAAATACATAGAGGAAGCAAACAAAATGTGCAAAATTGCTTTGTTTTTTAGTTCCGCGGTTAATCCGAAACGATTAATTATCCATTGACTTGTTGCAACAATAGATTCCATGTCAGGAAATTGGCTTGGCAAAGATTGCCGATGCCTAATCATATTTCTTCCGAAATAATTGCTGGTTTCTAAAGCGATTATACTGTGATTCGCTTACTTGCTTGTCTGAGTGTATTTTTATACAGGAGAAAGAAAGAACTATGCTACGTGTTATGTGTATATGTTAACAAATGAACTGTACAACTGCTCGGTTATTCAAAGAGGGGAAGGGTAATTTAGCCGTACACATTATTCGGTGGTTATCACGATGTTTTGTGTACTATTACAAGCACAATACATAATCACGAAAATAAAAATGCTTCGATAAGTCCATTGCTTAATTGACCTTTCAATTCGAAAGCAAACAGATGAAAGGATACGCTGGATTTGTAGAAATTAGTGTTGCTGTTATAGTGATTTCTGCCAAACTGTTGTCTTTTCAGAGGGTAGTTTGTATGCGTGAGTATTAAACAAAAAATGTATAATCAACAATAAATATATAATGAAATATTTTTGATGTGTTCTTGCGCCTAGTTGCCACTCAAACGTCCTATGAAATTTAAATTCAATACAATATTTTTTATGGAATTAATTATATCCCCCCTCTCCTTGATGCTGGTTTAACTGTCGTCATGTATTGGAAGGATATATATAGAGAGAGAGAGAGAGTCTCAAAACGAAGGAAAACTCTTCCATTTATAATAGAGATCTAGTTAGTAAAATAAGGCAGATAACTCAGGCAGTGGCGCACACAAAAATGTTTTAATGGGGTAGTCTATGGTCGAAAGTTCCCCAACTCGTATCATACCTCAAGACAACAATTGATTCGTCTGATTTTGTTAACAAAAAAAAAAACAGTTAAAAAATAAATTATTGAATTAATAATTAGCATTAATGAATAAAATAAATTGTTAATTACAAGCACTTAATTAAATTTTACGTTATGTATAAATAGGATAATCATCAATCGAAAAAAAATTCAATGGCTTTGGGGGTGTCCGGACCCCTTGTGTCTCTGAACTCAGGTATAGTGGACTCTAGTTTCATTTTTCCTATAACCGGCTAATCCGCGTTAAATCTGTCAATGTTCAAATTGTGTCTGTGTTAGTAGAGTTGGGTACCTACTAATTTGCCGCCCTTGTCACTTGACCAAGGTTCATATTTGTATGGTCCATCTTCCATTTGGATCTTGTTCCCAATGGGACATTAATAAATAATCGCATTTTATCTTACTGAATATCTTCTCTGTGAGTTTTACGCAAGTGTCTCGAACATTTCTTTCTTTTCTAAATTTCGATTTCAAGAACAGAATCACTTTCACTGTTAAATGTATAGAAAACCCGAATACTGAAGCATTAATAAATTCTTTGAAATGGAGATAAAATTATGTAACGTTTTAAATGTGACTTATTTCAAATTATTCAATGACTAAATTATATTAAACATTTTACATCAGACTAAAAACAAAACAATCACTCCTGATAGTTCCAAATAAGATACCATTACAAATGATCGTTGTAAAGGAAATTGTTGTATTATCTGTTTTATAAACAGATTGTAATTATGAAACCATTTTATTAAGTCGATCAAGTGAATTCATTTTTGAGTGATAAAGAGGTTTCACAGATAATTTTCGATACTTCATTTGCTAAAATAAGATTGCATCAAACTATAATAGAGATATATTTGCAAATTTTAATCGCAGTCTAAACGAATTTGTTGATTTAGCTTCGCCTCTTTCGGTGGAATATAAATTTATTCTGATTGATGAGACGCAAAGGCATTCACGAAGCGAAATCTGTTTATTCAAACCCCAACTCCCATGTAAAAATATACCATTTATATAAATGTCCGAAACCTGGGGCAAGAACAGAGTTCTGTAGTCGTCTACTGTTTCCTAAAGTAATTACTTTATTCCAGTTGTGAGATCGGCCAAAAACTTTTGTTTAATTTTCTGTAACTAACTGTGCTTCCCTTGCGTCGGTTCACAATTTTATTCCTTGCACGAGTAGGCGCTTCCTCGGAAGTTTGGGGACCCGCTTCGCCTAATTGAACTCGGTGTGTTGCTAATGAAATGGTTAAATCGCAAGTTTTCGTTCCTGCGGTCATTCTGGAAGAAAGTAGTTAAACCCCTAAGATGTCGATTCCAGAGATTTTAATAAACATTTCTTAGCTACAGTGCGGTTGAAATGTTTGTATCGGTAATTAGACTTGAACTGGGGACTCGTGTGAAGCAGTTTCATTTCCTAACTGTGCACGGAAAATTTGCATGGGCCTGAATGCTTTTATTTCGCCGCAATTGCACGATTATCATTATTTTAATTGCTTCTGGTGCTCTGCAATGAACTGGACAAGTAGCGCTGGGATATCAAACTTAAATCATTGAAAATTTTGGATGAAATCCAATTTTCGTTTGCAACAGTTGCACTGTTCCCAGTTGGTCAGGCAACTCGTGCGTTTTCTGTTTTGTGGTAAACGGTGTACTTAAATTTAACTAGATTTCCTTGCATAATAGTTGATCATTCGCTAAATTGTGTTTTCCGTTCTTTCCTGATTGTGTCCCCATTCGTGCAGATTATACAAAATGTTTGTCGTTACGACAGTTGTGCATGATTAAGTACTCCGTTTTGTTTGTTAATTAAATAATAAAAGTAAAGAAAACTCCGCATTTCAGTGGGGAAAAAATTTAAAATAAATTAAATATTAATTACAGTTTGATTCCTTGCAATAGCCATGGCCTGTTGATATTTAAATCCGGATATCAAGTATTTATTTTGCAAAGCTTTTACTTCTAATATTCTATATAATTTCTTCTAATGTATATTATTTCTAATCTTAATATCGGTATACCAGTAGATTTGTTCGGTGCTTTTAAAGCGAACGTATTTTCTTCTGGAGAACAAATTAGCATTTCAAAAAAGAAATCCTTTTTTTTTTTTTTTAAGGTATTCGACTACGTTCGGAACAGTGATTTGTGAAAAAGTGTATTAAGTAGCTACCTCCGTATCAATGATACGACGCCCCCAAACGCTTCAGGGGCTCCAACACGTGTAAGCAAAGAGTCATAAGCTATTAAGAGGGCCCCTGAAGAATCTTTGATACGGGCCCACTCAGTACTAGCATACGCCAGTGGTATTAAATAACTGTTTTGGACATTCAGTGTCACCTGAATTAGAGGAGATAGATGTAATTGTTTTAAGAATAATATTAAAATAAAAATAATTTAAATACTTTTTTTTTTTTTTTTTGCCAGAAAAGATACATTTTTAAAGCATTTTTCTTGGTTAAAAAATGATTCTATAATAAATATTTAGCCTGTATATAGCTAATATTTCTGTATAGAACTGAACAGGGATTCTTGAAATGCATAATTTAGAAGTGGATTCATTTATATTTTTCCAAAAACACCGTTTATTGTTTCGGTAGATAGTTAATTTGTGAAAATGTGAACTTTTCAGAAATCCTAGTTCAGCGCTGTAGAGGTCTCAGCTATATATACATAAACAAAATATTATGGAAGCATTTTCCGTAAAAAAAGAATGTTGTGGAAATGTCATTCTTTTTTTTTTTTTAAAGCCAAAAATTGCATTTAAATATTTGTTTATTTTAATATTATTCTTAAAATAGAGTTACATGTATACTCCAATTAAGATGACACTGAATATTAAAAGCATTGCTCATTTATACTCGTTTTCAAAACCTACTGTTCCGAACATAATCGGATATCATAAGTAAAAAAAGGTAGTATCAAATTCAAGTTTTTAAAGGTACTCAAACATTCAATTCTATTTATTACAATAATGACAAATCATTTTAAAATCTCTTCTGAACTATGTGGCATGATTGTCAGATTTTTCTATGATCAAATATTATAATTCGGCAGTTTGACTCGGATTGTTCGAAGCGCTGTAAGCAGTTGTGAACAATCCAAATAAACATTGAAAAAGATATAGCCAGAAGGAAAGGAAAGCTGGCTCTGGAAACGAAACACTGCTGAGAGAAATTTCCGTAGCAACCGTGCACAAAACATAGTCGGAGACGCGTAAATTGCTTCTCTCAAACCGGTTCAGATTTTTTTGAAGTGCAGGATATCAAAAGAATAGCCGCAAGCACAACGAAAACAAGTTATCTCCATTACAGTCTCTTTACTGTCAAAGCCATGTGTCCTGAGTTTCTATCTTTTGACGGATGATGATAACGGGCTGTGGAACTGCTAGCACCCTCTGTTGGCGAATGTTCGAAAGTTTTCTTTCGTGTCGTTCGTGCTCGATTGAATGTTATGTATCAGAAAATGAAACTGTGATAAAAATAAAAAAGACCCATTATTTGTTCGTATATTGTTTCTTTTTGAAATGAAGTAAATCGGGAAAGCTTTTACTTTTTCTCATCACTTATTGTTGGGGAAACAATACATATTCACATGTTATTTGAGCATTTTTGATTTTTAAACTATTCATGCTGTGAAAACATGTTTTATTTCTTTTAAAAAGCTGTAAAATTTTAAGTTGCAGTTATTAAATCGTTGAGTACACAAGGATTTTCGTAGAGTAAATTTGCTTCATTTTTACACTAAGCAATCGCATATGTTTATATACATTTTTTCGAAAAAGCAGAATTTTTAAAAATTGCGTTTTGAGTGGGAATTGAACTGGGCTTTTCAGATTCCCCCCTCCCGTAAAATTTTTTTATTATATTTAAAAAAATGTACACGGTGTGTGTGTGTAAAATAGTGCGCGTAACACATAAATAAAAAGTTGTCAGTAGCCCATTCTTTTTAATTAATACAACAAGAATTGACCATAAAATTTATGAATTAATAAAAATGTAGAAATCGAGAATCTGTAGTTTTTCATTTTTGTTCCATTTTTATCAAGAATTTAAGAAATTTCCAAAAATTGATCTGCCATTAGATTTTATTTTTAATGTTTAACTATATTTTTTTATTATAATTTAATTATTTTCAAGTTTGTATTTCTGTGAGTATGCATTTATTTTTAGCTCTGAGTTTGTATTTAAGCTTTTGACAATTCTGGTTTTTAAATATTCCATTTTTACACGGGTTTATCTGTCACTGTATTATTCGTATTTAAAAGTCAGCAATATTATGCTAGCAGTACAATTAACGAATTAAGTTTTTGCTATCGTTTTTTGAATTATTTATTTTTTTGCATCAAACGCAAGAACTTTATCAAAAGCAATCAACAATTTCCGAATAGTAAACAGTAATATGAAAATGTGCTTTCGACATATCTTTCGAATCGCTACAAGGTATAGCTTTAAATGATAAAAATAATACAGTCCTTTTGAACAATAAATAGCGAAAGCCTTTGCTAGAAGGCTTTTGATAGTTTGATCTTGAAGGAATGGGACAAACATGTATCGCATCGGACGCGAATTGAATTTGATTTGACACTTGACTGACTTGGAAGGGAAGCTGAATATAATTCCTGTACGCCTCCCATTTCCCCTTTCCTCAATACCTGTTTTACTTGATACAGAACGCCTGTTTTAAACTTGGTATCAAGGATATGCCAACAGTTTTTTATTTTAGTAATCGCATTATTTATTTATGATTTATGCTATTAGATTTATTTATTTTTTGTTTTATTTTTTATTATTTTGCTTTATTTTTATTTTCTTACTTAGAATTTTGTTTTCTTTTAATTTTGTTTACAGTTCCAGTATCGTCTTTAGGATTGAAGCCTCCGTCTTTAGGTAATAATTGTTTGTTAAAAAATTCTGAAACTCTTCATATTGAAGTATTAATTACCTCCTCTTCTAAACGCTGTATCAAAACTAAATTTCACTAATCCTTTTTCACTTATCTCTGCCGTCTGATTATTTATTTTCTTTTTTTATATTCCTTTGTTATAATTTTATTTATAAATTTTAATTTTGTGTATTGAAATTGCATTAATTGTTCATTATCAAAATGTGAATTGGATTTTTTTATCGGGTTGTAACGAAAGTTTTTTTTTCTGTCAAAGTCAGTAGTTGGGTCAGAGCGCTATACTTTTTGAATGTCATAGTCTGATTTTGAACTTTCGGTACCAAACCTTCGCTGTGTCCATATGATACAGAAGTAGTCTGTACACATGATTCTGGGACATTGTGTGGCTGACTTATTGCAACAGAACTGGAAGTAAATGATGGTTCTAATCTGGTAGCGTAAAGTTCCATTTCAGACACCTTGTACTTATTGATAACGATATCTTTTTACAGATTTCGCTACACAGTGTTCTAAAGCAAGTCCCTTTTTTCCAAATGGCCAAAACTCATGTGACAAATTATGAGCAAACACGCCTACGCAAACGCGCAGACGATATTAGCAGTGGCGGGAAACTTTCGTTACAACCAGATATTTTGCATAGTATGAAGAAGACATGTGATTAATAAACAATCCCTCTTCCCTTTTATAAAAAAAAAAAATAAAAGAATCTGCTATTGAATTATTCTAACTGAATTTTTAAGACTTGTAGTTTAGAAATGGAGGGATTATTTTAAAAATATTTTATATTTAAAAAAAACGGGTCTAAGAATCTTATTTAGAATATCGTTTAAAAATTGATTACTTTCGAGTTCTATTTCATTTATTATTTGTAGTATAATCCCAAGCGAAAATTTTTCACATTTCAGCATTATAGATTAGAGTTGATTCTTTTGTATCTCATTTAAAGCAGTTATTCCGTGCTATTTTTAGTGATTTTGTTTTGTATGTGACAAAACCAACATTTCTTATTCTTTTCTGCTGTAGAACGTCATCAGTCAAAAACTACATATTCTTGTGAAGGTAATGAGCTACATGTTGGATGCGAGGAAGGCAAGGTAATTCGCTTAATCCGAGCCAACTATGGACGCTTTAGTATCAGTATGTGCAATGATAATGGCCATGTGGATTGGAGTGTCAACTGCATGTCCTATAGATCTTACATTATCATGCAAGAAAGGTAAGTGTCGTTATCATTGTGAACCTAGTAGTCAAAATTTCATTTTTGTTTTGATATATTTATTGTCCGACATTTTGATTTCCCTCAATAGATTTTATAAACACATCGCATATTTTTAATATTGATGCAATGTTGTTATCCATTGTAAAATTATATGCAAAGTTTAGCCACCAAGTTTATATATGTACAGGGTGGTAATAATTGAATGTTCCACTTTCAAAATGCTGCAACAAAAAAAAAGCACTGCTCAAAAGGACTTCAAATTTGAACTGATTATACTCAAAAAAGGAGATATGGTATTGCTTAAGAAAAAAAAAATCATTGTTGCTTTCTATACAGTTTTTGGCCAAAAGACAATTAAAAACAAATTTTTTTAATCCAATGTGGTATGGCCTTGCCGTGGTAAATGGGCTTTTCACTAACAGTACAAAAACTGTTGAATGAAATGACTTGGAAGTTCATTTTTTCGGTCAAAAAACCAAAACAATCATCCAGACAGAAATTCATTCTGACCAGTGATTCTTTGTTACAGCATTTTGAAAGTGGGACTTGAATTATACAATCATCGGTTAAAGTGTAGAACAGGGGCCCCTTGGCAATGTCAATTTTTTTGGCTACCGGAGTCGGTCGCCAAGCAACTGAATTCAGCGATAGTTGGTTTAGGCCACCGGAATCGATAGCCAGACAACATAATTTAGTGATAGGTGTTCCAAGAATTGACAAATTTTAATGTTGCGATGAAAATGAAGAAATAATGATGTGAAACAAAAAATCTTTATAAAGCTATCAGTAATGCATGTCAGGATAAGTCGAAGGATCAGACAAAAAACAGGAAATTCTAATATTTACAAATTGCACAGAAAAATTTTAAAAAATCCTTCACTAACAAAAATTAAATGTAAAATTAAAATATAAACGATGGAATTGTTAATTTGAAAATCTTTAATTAAAAACAACACGTGACCTTATCTGCATAAGATCACAAATCAAAAATCAAGGGTTACCAAATTATACAGTCAGCCATAATGAATTCATTATCTCACCATGATATCCAGATTTTTTAAAAAAAATCACGTCTGGGTCACCAATGTGGCGGCGCATGTCCGTAAGACAGAACCTGCGACGCTCGGTTCCGTAGCCGCGTAACATAACCACTAGACAAAAGTGATCGCCCACGTCCGAAGAATGTTACTGACTTATGTAGGGTACTGCTACAATATCGGCATAAAATCTTCAAATATCATGTAAAGGAATTATAAATATTATAAAATCTACAGTCATAGTACTTTTTGAAACTTAATCAAGCTTGCAGTTTTTGTAATGTTCTTTAATTCTTCTTAATATATTTTAATACCATGTATCAAAATATGCTTTCACAAGTTATATTGCACTTTGATCAGTTTTCGTAGGTAATATTCCCTCTTTAAAATGATTTTTATTCATGTTTAGAATTTTGGAATGGTTTTTACTTTGAAATTAAAGTGTAGTGCTACATTTTTAAATTTTGTTTTTTCAATTAAAAGCATCAGAAAAATTATGGGGGATATTAAAATGTGAAAATTTATATTACATTGAATTTTTTTTTAATATTCAGATGCCATCAAAAGCCAAGTTGTGGTATCGGAGTCTCAAGTAGCATATTTGGTGATCCTTGTCCTGGCACATTGAAATATTTAGAAGTCCAGTATCAATGTGTTTCACGTAAGTTTGAACCTTTTTAGACTTCTTTTGAAATTGTATATAGATTTCTTAATTTGTGAAATGTTTTATTGATTTGTTTTTGCAGCTTCTTTTTTTACAAGTACAACCAGAAAATCGACTATTCTTGCAAATAGTTCGTCGCCAACTGATTTGGATATTGTCCCAGATACTACTGTAGGTACAGTTTTGGAAACATCAGGATATCCTGATGCTACAGTACCTGCAACATCACCTTCAAGCAGCAGCAGTAGTAGTAGCAGCAGCAGCAGCACATCTACAACAACTACTACTCAAAGGTATTCGCAAGAAATCCCAAGCCTAGTCACATCCACTGCTCGTGCAATCAGTAAGTTTTCCTTACCCTTTATAGCATTTTTTAATATTTTTCATTTAAAAAAAAATTTATGCCTATTTTTTTTCTTTTTGTGTGCTTGATTCCAGTGGATGCTATTTTAGAAAAAAGCTATTTTAGCATATACACTTCCTAATGATTTCTTGAGTAATGAATAATTCAAGATTCATAGCTTTTAATATAACTAAAGTAATTTTTCATCTTTTCTTGTGTTTCACTCCATTAACAGAAAATTAACTTGCTTAGTAAAATCCAAAAGAACTCCAATGGTTTTAATTTGATTGCATTCTTAGTTTCAATTTATATATTTGCCTGTATAGAGGGTTTTTTTTTCAATACAGTCATGTCATTTTTGTCTAATTTTACTATTTCATTAATAATTGCTCAAGAGCATGGAATCTTTTGGGGTTAGTATTTTAATAGCTGTATTTTAATTTTTTCCTCTGCTTAATGTTATTTATTTATTTTAGCTGAATCATCCACAACATTAAGAACTACTACTGTCCAAAGCATTCCTCCTAACCATTGTCCACCAGTTCAGATGAATGATATTCAGTGGAATTGGACAAAAGCAGGAACTCAAGCTATCCATAGATGCCCTGGAGGTGCTACAGGTAATTTTTTTCAATTCAAATATTTTCCTACTTTGTGTGTATTGCAAAAGAAAGTTATTTTGTGTACATTTTTAGAACAATTGAATTCTTGAAATTAGAGAATTAAATATGTTTTGATATGGAGTTAAAACTATTAAATATTTTAACTGTAAATTTGATACAAATATGCCTTTGATTAATTATATAATTCATTTCATATGTTCATGTATTTCATTTATCAGGACTTGCACGATGGCAGTGTGCTAGTGACCCAGTTCGTTGGTTAACAGTTTATCCTGATTTGCGAGAATGTCGCTCTGGATGGGTGATAAATTTGAAGAAACGAGTAAGTTATATATATTGAATCCAGTGAAATTAGTGCTATTGCTCTGCATTGCTTTTTTAGCTGTTTAATTTTTTTAAACAGTTTGATTAACATTTCTTTAACCAAACATTTGCTTTAATTTTAATACTTAAATAAATGCAATTATTCTTAAAATTGCTTCAACTTTTTATTAGATTGAATCTGGAGAGTCTATCAACAATATTGCAACAGAATTATCTTTAATGACTTATATCAAGCCCTTGTATGCTGATGATCTCAAAGACATTGCTGAAGTAATACAACAAACCTTATCTAGGGCTATAAATGGAATGGAAAATTTTCATGATTTATGGCATAGATACCATGTTCTGAGAGAGTTACTACAGGTATTGTCATATTCACTTAAAGCTAAATTTTTCTTGCTATATATTGTTATTGTTGAAATTAAAATCAAAGATTAATATTTCTTTTGCATTCATACAAATGGTACATTGTATTGCTCAATGTCCTGGATGCATTTCGAGTTCATAGATAAAACATTAAGGACAATTTAGCAATTTAAAGTCAAATTGTGTAATTTTTAAGGGAAAAGTTTAATTATTCAGTGAGTCTTAACAATTCAATGCAATATAGTGCAAACATTCATAATGGCATATTTCATAAGTTTTTAGTTTCTTTTAGGTAGAGTTTAATATTTTCAGTTAAGTTTTTTTTAATTTTGTGAAATTTGCATAATACATTATAACAGATTTTTAATGACATTACTAATGTATTAAAATGAAAAGGTATCAAATGTAACAATTATTATTCCTGTAAATATTGCTTGTTGTATAAGTTATTTAAGGGTAAATTCAAACTTTGTTATAGATTATGAATAAAAATTAAATGAAAACCTTGAGAATTGCTCATAGTTAAAATCACAATTTCTTAATTTTTTTTCAGTCCCTTGTTGAAACAATAAGTAATCTTCTAAAGCAAGGACAAAGTGCATGGAATGATTTGACTTCTACTGATCGCCGACGAGTTGCTTCTTCTTTATTGGATGGATTAGAAGAAAGTGCAATGCTGTTGGCACACTCTTCTGGAAAAGAAGATTCCTTTACTTTGGCTGAAGCTAACATATGTAAGTATATAAATCTTAGTGTTTATATTCCTGCTGACTATGTATTTACTTTAATGTATCAGTTAGCATTCTTATTAAATTGTTGTATTTAAACAGGAATTTGTTAAAATTCTTATGATTAATTGAAATTGTCAAATAGCAATTATATTAAAAAGGTATTTCAAAATAGTTTTAAATAGTTAAAAAGATCATATGGGAAGTGTATTCAAAAGATATTACTATAATCTTTCGTGAATAAGCAAATGAACCTGAGAGTGTTTCTTGGTATACATATATAGGCAAATTTAATAAGCATGTGTGAATTTTTCCTTGTCTCCAGAAACTGTCATTGACACATTGATGAGGAGTTGGAAAAGTAATAAATAAGGGCTATTAGATTTTTTGTTTTTAACAAAGAAATGGAAAATCTTGAACAATGCTACTGCAAGTTTTCTAAAAAGTTTTGTGATTACCAGGAACCAGGCTTCAGACCATTGAACAAATGCATGGAGAATATAATAGAGCAAACCATCTCAAAAGAGATATTCCAGCATTGCTTCCAGACAGTGACAGAATCATTGGGAAAAATTTGGCAACCTAAAGGGATTTATTACTTTAATAAATGAGATTATAATAAGATTATATTTGAAACCTCATGCACATTAATGTCAGGGTATTTGGATGTAAAGTGAATTAAATTTTAAAGGAAACCTGCAATATTATTTTTTATTAACTGGTTTATAAAAGATGTGTATATTAATGAAATGATATTTCTTTTAGTGTTATCTGTTCAAGTATTAAGTGCCAGAACACAAATTCCTGTTCAATTCCCTGTTTATGATGACTTTCGTGGTGAAGCCAGTGAAACAGCTTGGATTAGAATGGAGGATACCCTAGTATTACCACCACAAACACTTCTGGATATTTCAAAGCATGGTTAGTAATCTTATGGAATTTAAATCTTTTTAATGATTATTGTGATTCTTGAAATCAACTATATTTGATAATTTTGCTTCAATTTCTGACATGCTATTCAAATATTTATGGGCTATTCAATCATTCATATATTTTAATAACTTTTGCTTTAATTTAGTGATGTATGAGAGATGCATGTAGTTCACATAATGAAATTAGTGTATGCAAAAACATTAAATTTTACATATACTTGCAAGGTTATTTACATTTAAATTAAAATTTTTAACATATAAAATGCTGCATTTCTATTTTGATCTAGGAAAATATGTGTTTTTTATTGCAATGTATTGATCACTTAATTTGAACCACCCTGATTTTCAAATTTAATTGCCAAGATGAAAAAAAAGTTTAATTTTTACAATTAAATTTATATTTATTAATTCATTAATAGGATCATTAATTAACGGAACATTTAATTGAAAAAAGCATATTGATTGAAAAGGTTGGGCATTGTAATTTAAAGAAGACTTTCAATACCAAGTTCATTCTTTGTAATTATCACATACAACACTGCAAAATGATTGACAAAAACAATTCAGTAAATTTCTATATTATAAGCCCCCCCCCCCCTCCTATTTATGTACATAGAAATAAATGAAAATTGTCTTCATTCTCCTAGGACTTGCAAAGGTGGTTTTTGTAGTATACAGTGGTGTGGGTGAATTGCTAAAACCTGAACCAGGTTTCACTTTTCGTAGCAGTAAAGGAAATTCAAGTTGGCGCATAAACTCTAAAGTTATTGCTGCTTCAATAGGCAAACCTGGAATGACAAAATTGTCTCAGCCTGTGATTATTACTTTCAGACATTTGGAGGTAATCTTGCATGTTTGCTTTTATTATGTTTAAATAAGCATGAAATAAAATTCATAGAATTCCTGATTATTTTAATCAATCCACCCTTCTGAATAAAATGTCTTCATTTTCAGGAAGAAAATATGACTAATCCTATGTGTGTATTTTGGGATTTTGATATAAGGTTAGTATTTTTACTGTTTTTTGTTTTTAGCATTGCTGTAATTTTTTTGATGGTGTATCTTTGAGCTTAATAAAGAAATATACTTGTGTTTATACATTCTAAATAATTAAAGAAACTTTCTCAAACTGTGTCCTTATTAATGCTTTACATTTATTACAGAGAGTGGTCCAATGCAGGTTGCTGGGTCCAAGCTTCCAATACAACCCATACTTCATGCGCATGCAATCATTTGACTAACTTTGCAGTTATTATGGAGGTAGCTGATGTAAAGGTAATTTTTTTGTATTCAGATTATTATTGTATTGATTAGATATTGACTCAATTAAAGGCAGTGTAATACATTTAAATTTCTTTGACAAATAAAAAGTAACCTTCGTGTAAAATAAAGATTTGGAATAATATCTACCCCCCACATTACAAAATCAATATTTTATTTTAAAAAAACATTTAGAATGAATATATGTGTATAGTTCTAATCAGATAGTTAGAAATACAACTTGTGTGCTAAAATTGGTTTATCAAAATGTACAAATTGTTTTATATTTCTATTTTCACTTGCATTTCAAGTTTCGCTAGGTGTGCTAGTATCCCATTCAATAAATCAATCCTTGTGCTCTTCACAGTGTGAAATGTATAATTCAATTTAATTTTATCTCTAATGATATATTCCTATACTTGCATGAAGTTTAGCTTCTATTATGCATTGGATTCTGGTATATTGAAATATTACCAATTCATGTTGTTGTAATCTTAGTATTTGTACAATGTTAATATTAGCTGATACAAATTCTGTCACATTAGCTCAATTTAACTATAAATATAAATTGCTAAGTAAGTTGTTAAACGGTTATTTTTAGTTTTAAATGCTTTCTTTCATTTTCAATAAATATTTAGAGCATCTATATTTTAAATCAAGTTATATTGTTTTAAAGAAGATTAATTTTGTACATATTTAAAATTACTAGCATTTAATTTTTAATGGTATGAAATGGTTTTTTAACAGGAAATTCCAGCTCCTCAAGATGTTTTGCATGTGACAATCACTGTAGGATGTGGTATCTGTATAATTTGCTTAATTGTGGCCATCATTCCTATTTTTCTTTTAAGGTTTGTTTCCAAAAAAATTCTTTTATTCCAGTAACAAATCTAAATGTATTTCAGAATGTGATACTTTTCTTTTATCTTGTTTAAGTATGAGTAAAAATAGTTATGGTAAAATTTTCTACCTTTTTAAATGGTTTAGTTGAAATTCTAATTTGGTCAATATTTTGCTTTAATTTTAAAAATTGTGTGTTGATTATTCAACAGGGGTGTAGCTGCTGCCATATCCATAATATGGGGTCCCTAGTTATACGGGCCTCAACGTGTGTAACATTTTTACACTTTCAAATACGTTTTATTAATCTGATCATATCTACTTATTTCCCAAAAGAATTTTGATACAATGTCCACTCGGTACTAGCTACACCAATGTTATTCAATGAGTATAAAAACTTGTTCTGTTTTGATTTAAACAAAGTGTAGAACTTAAAATTGTTAGTAATGGGTTTTAAATTATATTTATGAATTTGAATAAATCTGTTTTTGACATTTCTTATGTAAAGGATTTGATATGAAAACTTCTTACTAATTTTAAAACCACATCTAAATTTTTAAAGATTTTTTTCTTTATTTTTACAAACCACATTCTTAATTACATCCAAATTTTCTCATTATGTTACTTATATTTATTTTTCAATTGCAGGAGCTTGACTGGAGATTCTGTTACTGTTCACCGCAACTTATTCATGTGCTTATTATTGACAGAAATTGTTCTCATAGCAGGCATTGAGCAAACTTGGGCTCCAGTGCTATGTGCTATACTAGCTGCTCTTTTGGATTACTTACTTATGGCTACCATATGTTGGGCCTTCTTGGAGTGTTTCCAACTTTATGTGGAGCTTGCAGATATCTCCCAACCCCAGAAGTCCAGATGGGTTTGGTATTATGCTCTAGCTTATTCTGTGCCTGCTATCATTGTCAGCATTGCTGCAGTAGTGGATTGCAAGAGTTATGGAACAGATCGCTTATGTTGGCTGCGTTCAGACAATTACTTCATATTTAGTTTCATAGGACCAGCCGTTGGAATTTATTTTGTAAGTATTATCAAACATTTTTCATTAATGTTTGAATATCTCCTTACAAATACTTAAACATAATAAATCTTTAATAGACACTAAACTGAATGTCTTCCTTGTCTCTTGATCATGGTCCATTAACAATAGCCCATTATGTAATTCTACTTAGATGTTACAACTGTTATGTGTTCATATCTTTGGCACATTCTCATTATAAAAATTTATCTTTAGGTTATTAACTTATAATAGTGCTCAGATTTTATTTAGTTTAATTCATAATGAAAGTTGGATTTTTATTTTTAAAAATACTTTCTAAACTACTAGTTTAATTTATGCTTAATGTGCAAGTATGCAAAAATTATGATTTTATTTTGTTTCATGTATAAATTTTGTAAGAACATACATTTCCTTGTTATTTAAAGATTATTCATAAGTTTTCTTGAATAAAGATTTAAAGTCATAATGACTTGATATTTTATGAGTGAAAGATTCTGAATGAAATTTTCATCCTGTCAGGGAGGAATGGTGTTCCTTTGTGTTGCTGCTTGTATATTGTACCATCACTCTGGCCTTGCCACTACAATCAAAGGCAAAGAAGAGGTTAAATTGACTAAGCTAAAGTAAGAAATTTTATATTCTTTTATAAGTATATGTTCATGAAATACTTTTTTAATGGAATACATCGAGAATTTAAAATAGACTAACAGAAATTATTTCCCAATTACAGATCTCACATTCGACGAGCTGTACTTTTGATGTGTATTCTTGGAATGACTTGGACCACTGGCTTATTATATTTGCATCAAGAAACTCTTGGACTTGCCTATGCCTTCACGATTCTCAACTCCTGCCAAGGAATTTTTATAGTGCTCTTTTACTGTATAACTGATGAGAAGGTATTCAATTATAACTTTTGCTATTTCTTCTGGAACAAATTCATAATTTTGAATTGTTGTAGTGCTTTTAATTTTATGGTTCAGTTGTTTATTATTTATTATAATTCCTCAAGTTAAAGGGAGGCTTAAATTTTCTGCTTCAGAAATAAATTTCATTTTATTGGTGTTAACTAAATGCATTGCAACTAAAATGGTTGCAACTAAATTCCATTTTAACTTAATGAATAACTTAAAAAATTAAGGGGGGTGGTTAAATATGTAATATAAAAGGAAAAATTTGTAATAAATTTTAAATATTATTGAAAATGCACAATTTTATCGGTCATAAAATGGGCAATATTATATTTAAATCTTATTTTGAAAAACATTCAAGAAAACGTTCGGTCAATCTGTAATACTGTAAACATGTCCATAAGGCTAGCTAGGACAAAACTTGGAAACCTTAATGATAAACTGACTTGTGATTATTTAAAATGGACCTAAAGTATGGGAAACCCTGTAGATATTTCAAAATGTTTATATGTTTGCCTATAGCAGCCATAAAAAAAATTAAGATTCTTGGATTAACATAGGTTTTTATATCAGGAAGATCTATCATGTTATTAACAAATGTTTAAAATATTGTTTTATCTTTTTCAGATTCAACCTGAACTTGAACGTCTTGGTGAATGTTCTCTGCTAGGTTCCCTGCAACGTTCCAAAGGCAATCTTCCGCCTCCTGGTGCTCTGACCCCTGGTTCCCCTGGCCAACACAGTGTGGGTAATCCCTGCCCTCCCCTCTCTGTATGCACTCATAGTCCCTCAGGTATTTTTCCTGCACCCTAGACAGCATGTGTCTTCAATGCATGTATTTCATTACTTTTTTTTTCAAATGCTCTGGATACTCAAATACAGCATAGTGTTTTATTTTAATTAGGAAGATTCAAAATGAGTGTGCATTAAATTTAAAAAATTGTTTAAATATTTTGTATATAGTCAAAGGAATTTTATTCTCTGTTGGTGCTGTACAAGAAAGGAGTGAATTTTGGTTTTAATTTCGAAGTTTAACTTTCCATTTATGATCATGGGAAGAAAAATGCAAAGAGTTGTATGGAAGGAATATAATAGAAATTATCCAAATGGAGTGTGTATATTTTTTAAAGCACATATTTAAAAAATCAAAATTTAGTAATCTATGAAATATACACCATTTTTAAGTACTGATAATGACAATTCTGAATTTATATATTTTATTGATTACTTGTTTTTCATTCAGGAAAAAAGTACTATCTATTAAAAGTTCATTGTTAATGATTAATTTTTTAATAGAAATCACTGTTGGTAGGTTTTTAAATTCAATTCAATTAAATTCAATTCGAGAGTTAGAGCTGTGCTGTATTTTTGAGTTAGCTTTTCTATGTTTATTTGTGTTTCATCTTTTTATTTTTCTTAAACTAAGTTTTATGATTCTCATTTGAAGCGCATGTATCAATCCCTGTTCAATATCTTGTCAAATTATCTTTTTCTTCTGGAAATATTCTTTTTAAAAACATTTGCATGCCTTTTATTTACTGCTTTAAGACTCTTGGTTGGCTCATCTTCTTTTGTTTTTAAATTTAAAGAAATATGTTCAGTTGTATTATTTTAACAAAATACTTGGGATTCTGATATTTTTATTTATGCATTATATTTTGTATTAATTTTTTTAATTTTAAAATTCTTTTTTGTTAGCAGGAATTTTAAAATATTTTACTGTTCAATATTTTTATTTAATCATGAGTGTTTTGTTTATCAATTGTTTTGAAGAAAAATGGAACAGTCAGAAAAAAAGTAAAAAAATTTCTGAATGCAGTTTCATTTGTTAGCTTTTATATAGCCAAGATATTTAGTTTGGAGTTAAAAATTAAATTATTTAAAAAGAATTATTTTAAAATATCTGTTTGATAAAGAAAGATTATTCAAAAAAATATCATTAGTTAGAAATTATTTTTCTGATTGTTACATTTTTTACTGTTTAAATATATTTGTTATGAGATGCTATGATCAGGTCCAAGATTGTAGTAACTATTATCTTTCATTAAGCATTAACTTTTAGTTAAATAAAGGAAACTGACTTTTCATTTGGAAGAATACCTGAGTGACTTTGCTTTAAAGCTTGTACATTATTTGTCTATATATTTATTTTTTTTAAAGTATAAAAATTTATTGGCAGTAACTAAATTTCTAATATTTACAGGAGGTTTGCCAGGAAGTAGAAAGCCCAATCAAGCAAGGAAACTGCTCTGTCAACCTTACTTCCACAACACTAGGTATTTATTTTGATCAATCAAAACATAGCATTTGTTAGTGTTCAAATTAACAAAATTGAAAAATTTTTTAAGTAAAAAAGTTTTTATTTCAGTTTATATTTTTATAATTATATTTTTCTTGAATGTATTAACACAGACAGAATATTCTTAATAAACAGAGATAGTAAAACCTGAATGAAGCATTTTTGAAAAAATTAAAATGCATATTAAAATAAGTTGACTTGGTCAGAAAGAAGCTTAAAATACTGCAGTGCTGTTATTTTGCCCAAGAAAATATTACTAAGTAGTAATGTAAAGAATTTTCAAATATTTATGTATCCATTTGTAATACTTTTGAGTAGAAGTAAAATGTGTGAAATTTTATATTTGTTCTTTTTGAGTATCGATAAATAAATATATTAAGTTTTTTTAAAACCTGTATTATCCATTTAGGTCCCCTATATACCACCTCAACCAGCAACCCCATCCAGGAGAACCATACGGCTGAAATTCCCAAAGTTCAACAAGAGTTTTATGGACCACTGCAAAAAGGTGCTGAGATTTATAACCAGAATAATGGACCAGCTGTCAATCATCAAGAATCACCTTGTAAAGTTTGGCTGCCTTATGAATGGCAACGTCGTGTGGATCGTCAGTATTTGGGCACAGGGGATCTATATGGTCCATTTAGTGAGCATATCTATGAGAGTGTTGATGGTGATTATGGATATTCAGGACATCCACGATCGCTTGGTGGAGAATACTGCTATCGCTCTGATGTAAGCCAACATTCATCATCAAGTTATGGATATGATCAACGACCTCTTCTCATTTTGCCTCGTCACCCAGGACACAGTGAATATGGAACCGGGAGGCGCCATTCTCCCGACAAACATCGTAGACGTCACAGGAACCACAGACGTTCAGTGGATGACACCAAAGCTGACAATATTTCCACAGTTGTTGTTGAACAAGACCAAGTAAATAATGAACCTCAAAGAAATGACCAGCAGAATGGGGAACATGAATGGAATCTACCTGATTTGCTCCGCTGTCCAGTTGATAACACTGTAGTTATGGCTGTTTTGGATGGCGAGAAAGTAGTGAGTCGTGTCCAGCCTGAATGTCCCCACTATAATCTTAGTACTTATTGTTGATAATCAGCTTATTATATTATGTGTATATTATTTGTATATATTTAAAAAGCAAACATGCATCATGGCAGCATGTGTTTCAACTGGAGCAAATGTTTGCTTTGCCGTAACTAGGAACTATCGAACAGATAGTCATCTGGCCTGTCGAGCTTTTGCAATGCTGCTTATTACCAAATGACTCATCGAGAAAAGTTTCGCCTAGAAATGACTACTAAAACAGACTTTCTCTGTAAGCTCAATGAAAATATATTTATTTAACTTTAGTCACCATATGGAAAAACTCTGTGATTGAGCTGAAGAACCTTGTTTGACTTTTTTTGTACATCTCTAGTTACGGCTCTGCATCCAGGGCAGCTAGTCGTACAGGGCCTAGTCCGGCTTGTTTTTTTAATGGAAAAAAAATTTTTTTTGAAGAAAATATAGAGTACTCAAATGCTATTCCTCCTATGCTTGATGTCTTAACTTAAATACTTCATGTGTGGGAATGGCAATTTGGGAATACTTTCCTGAATATGTGATAGACTTTTTGTTTTTATTTTTTTCCGTTAGAAATAGATTCTGGAAACAATTTATATCCTTCAAATTGCCTACACTATGTGCCATTAAATAAAGCATTATAAAAGAAATCCCAGACATATTTGTACCACTACGATTTTCTTCTTTCGAGTCTGCAACTAGAAAAGTAGCTTTTACAAATTTCATAAATGTTTTGAAGCCGAGAAGCATTTTCAAGCAGATAATACAGGAATGAATAATTTAAAGTTTAAAATGAGGCTTGACTAAGGAAACCAGGGTCGATATTAAATTAGCATGGTTTAATAATATGATTTTATATGAAACTTGACAAAATCAGTATGTCAATTGTTCTTAAATTTATTTATTATTGTTTAATATATATAGTGTTAAAAACTGTTATTTATTTATGCATTCAAAACTTAAAACTATTTACATTGTTTTTAATCGACTTTCTTGATCATCTTTTACAAATTAAAAGATTTCTCTATTTAATGCATCAGTCATTTTACTTAATCTATTTGTAATTCTATTATTTCAACCACAATGCAACTTTTGTCCTTGTCATAACCATTTTTCATTCTTCAATTAGCAAGTATTGTTGCATTAAACACTTCATTTTGTCATCTTAAGATATCATTGTCATCCTATTCATTGATTGGATTGTGAAAAAAAATTGTCAGGATTATTTACATGAAATGACAATATTGCTAGATAGCTAATAACTCTGAAGAAACATAGCATGCTGAGATACAAGTAACTGATGCGCAACAATTTTACTGAATTGAAACAAGGACAATCTAATCATGTATTCTATTTAATCTATTTAAAGAATAGTCTAGGTGTGAATTGAGAGATTTTTTATGCCTGCTGTAATGCTTGCCAAAGTTCTACTCTCAGTTTAGCCTGTAAACCCTAATAAATATTTTTGAATGGAATGTACATCATAAAGCAATGTCTTGCAATTTTGTTACCAAGTGAATCAAATGTTAATAATTTTCAGCTCTTCTGTGAACTCTTGAGTCAAGCATGTATTATATAGAAATAGTTCATTGTTAAATTTAATTCAGTGTTTCAGATTGTCTTTAACTGTTTTTGTGGTCTGTGATTTAAATTATATTCTGTATTGCTGTTTAGAATGAACTACTGAACTAATAGCATTTTTAAATACCTTTTTTAAGTGATGTAAACATGTTCCTTTTCTTGTACATTCATTTTTGCCGTTTATATGTGATATGCAGAAAGTGTCTCTGTAAATGTGTTCATCTGCTGTGGCTGTTCACAGTGTATAAATAGATATTTGTGGTACAGTTTAATGTGTTTTTTCATTGAAGCTTCATTTTTGGACTGTTCATGTGGCTTTTATTTCATCATTCTATTACTGTCGGTGTGATTCAGTTTTTCTAAGGTATAATATGGAAGCTGTTCAATTTGTGTCAGAGCTAATAAATTTTGAAAATTACTTGTGTCATTTTTGTGTTTGTTTTATTTTACTGTGCATTACTTTCTGGTTTTGGAAAGTTTTTTAAAGTACTTTACTACTAAAAAAATTACAAATTCCCTTTAAATTTCTGAGATTTTTTTCACCTGGAGGAAAGTAATTTTTCCAAAAATTTAAAAAAAAACTCTTATGATAACTCTGTGTAATTAAAATACTTTTAAATTCTGGTATTTTTTAATGGAATTTTTCTGTAATTATTAGACTGTAATTTCTGGTATTATTGGACTGTAATTTTTCAAAAATACAGTCAGACCTCTATATTGCGAATTTTTCTATGTAGCGAACATTTTCCAGGAACAAAGAACATTTCACGATTTTCTTCATAAAATAACCTCCCAATAACGAAGTGCATTTTCTCTCTATTTTTAAAGTATTTCTGGACATTTCAAGTTATTCTCTCTTTTAACACATTTTATAGTGGTCATAAATCTTGAACAGGTTTTATTAGGTGCCTAGCTCGCTGAGAGCAACAGAATTCTGAGAGTTTCATCCAAGAAGTGCAACCTTTAATCCCCATTATTCAGTTCACTAGAAACATCTTCGATATCCCCTTTCACCCTCAGTGGAGTTTTCTCGTGTCCTTGAACTAGTCTCCATTCATCTGTTGTGTTGATCAGTTGTACTGGTAACTTCGTTTCTTGTAGCTGATAAATGTCAAAACGTAAGTGCTTGAGCATCAAACAAAAAAAAAATTAATTCTTCAGGAAGTGGATAAAGGTGTCAATAAAAATATTACTTTTAAATTTGGTATTCCTCCTAACAATTTATCAACTATTATAAAAATTGATAAGTTACAAAATTATGATTTATCGAATTTTTGTTCAAGAACGTGTCTATGAAGATGTAAATGATGCAGTTTTAAAGTGGATACACACAATGTGAGATAAAAATGTTCTGATCTCTAGACCTTCCGTAATAGAGAAAGTTCTTCAATTTGCGAAGGCAAGGGGATACAATCAATTTCTAGGTAGTAATGGATGGCTAGAAAAGTTTTAAGAAAAGACACAGAGGAAAATGCCTTTTTTTGGTCCATTACAAAGGTGTAAGGCATATTATGAAACAAAGCATTTTTTCAAACAAACTTAACAAATTTTGTGAGTAATTAAATTTAAGGATGCATGTGTGTGTGGTAAAGTATGTTTAGAATTTCTAGCTATAAAATAATGTATGTTTAAAATTACTTTTATTCTTTAAATTAGAAAGTATTATTAAAATTCATTAATTTTAGATCTTTTGAAATTCTTAGTTGGCTCCTTACCCCTTCATTTTTTAAATTCTTTTCAAATGATAGATACATTAACTGTGCATAAATATTCACATAAATTACTGTTTTCTTTTTTTTTCTGTGTTCAATAGTTTAAGGGAACACCCCACAAACCAAAATTATGTTTATATAAAAATACACAAATTAAAGGAGAGCACAGCTGAAAAATCTGTGTTAATCCACTAGTTTTTATCTTATCCATTATTTACTATTCCATTTCTGACCTATCTGCAAACCCTAAGAAAATTATCAATTTTTTTTTTTTTTTTTTTGAAAAACTGGCTATTATACAGATTTTAACTTTTGAGTAAGAGAAATAGATCTCAATTTAAATTTTAATAGGCCTAAGAAAATCTTAAAAGATTCATCTTTTATTTAAAAAATCAATCTCATTGTAAATTTCTACTTTATTTTTTGAAATTTAAAATTTGTACTTTTCCAATATTTCACATATTGGGAACTGCTGCTACTAGCCACCACTTTGTATCGACCAATCAGATTGCTTCCTATCCTCTCAAGCTCATCTTACAAAAATCTAAATTTTTCTCTTTGCTGCATCCGGATAGGCTAGGCTAAACTCCACCGAGTTTTTCCATTTTTAGTTAAATTATTAAGATACTTTTAAATTAACTCAAAATTACCTAGTGGTTTTCATTTTAATTATGAAGAAAACTTTTGCTAAAGGGTAAGTAGTTCACTATCACAGTTACTTCAAATGTCAATACTAGAGGGTATTGCACAGCAAAGCTGAATAGCCCATTAATCTACCAACGAGTAATCCATTTCTGGTACTGTAATCACATGAAAATTGTTTTTGGCCTATGACCCATGTAATTGTAATGCCACCTAGATTCAAAAGATCATATTAGTTTTCTTCAGAACATAGTTACATCTATAGATATTTGGCTGCAATGATTTTGTGGTCCGTATTTTCATGAAATTGGAAATCTGTAAACATGGCTAACTTAACTGTAAACTTAGTTGATTACTCTACATTCGTGATTTGTTTTAAATATTATCTACACATAATACTCTCATGCTGCAACAAGAAAATACTAGGTCACAAGAGGTTTTCAGAAAAAAATTACATGAGTTAGCTGGCCTGTTGAGAGAATGACGACAAAGTTGGAGCAAATGCCAATTATACAACCTCACAAAATAGGGGCTGACTATGTTGCAGCATCAGTTTTCTGAAGACTAACATTAAAGAGGAAGTTAGTGTGTGGAATTAGAGGCAGCTCTACGACCGGATCTCTGCTTGGGGCGGCATTTAGATCTAACTTCAAAGGGGGGTTTTTTTGTTACAAAAAATGTGATATATTATTGGGTGTGAATTTGGTATCTCATTTAACGCGTCTCACTTTCTTATTTTGTGCTCTGTATATTTATTGTTAGGTTTCTTTTACATTGACACTTAACGAGTTCGATACGGGAAAATATGTTCAATCATGAAATTTGATAAGTTGACACATTTTTCACTAGTAACTTTCTCCCCATCACAGAGTATAGTCACAGTGGACATTCCTTTCACCCATACGACGTCCGGTGTCAGCTATCCAAAAGGGAATAGGCGCAATAAGAGTTCATAAGAAAGTCACAGTAGATGTTTTTATTTTAACCTTGCGTGTAGTTACTAAAGAGTTAAAGTAAACGTTTGGGACCCCCGCCTCACACATATCAATAGATTCCTTTTGGAAGAAATTGGCATACTGAAATGAGCGATTCCTTCTCTTGCATTTTACTCGTTTGAATATATAGCAGGTAATTATGTTCTTAATTTCGAATTATTTTGTATTTGACTTAATATATATATGCAGTAAGACCTCTAGGTAAATTCCTATTATAGCCCACCCCTTGGCGAAAATTTTTTTAAAGTCGCGCCAAAATGGCGCCAAGCACGTTTTTCAAAGTTGAGTTCAGGCCAACTGGGAAAAACATGGCGTCTTGTCCGAAGGAGCAAAAATGGAAAACATTAGAGCTTTAAGAAAATATACGAGCTTCTGAAAATAATAGGTACTTTTTTAACTTTTCGAGAGTTTCCTTACTACTCGTGCATAGTTAGTAGGGTTGCCGAAACCAACGTAATTAACGGAAATTACTAGTTGAAGACACCTAACGGTCACTAAAAATGGTCTTTAATTTTGAAGAATTAAAAAAAGAAGGGTTGCAAGCTTGGTGAACTTATCGCTCAACTTGGCGACAAAAAAAGGCTCAATTTGGCGACAAAAAAGCACAAAATCCAGGGGTGGGCTATAATAGGACGCAACCAGACCTCTATTTAACGAAATCCCGAAAAAAAGTTCATTATATGGAAAATTCGTTATATAGAAGTTCATCTTTCAAAATACTTTATAAACCACATAAAACAAATTTTCAATTAAAAACACTATACATTATTTAAAAGAAGCAATTATACATACTTTATCTTTTGTGAATTAATATCTATTTATTCAAAATATCTTACCCATCAAAAATAAATCTGCAAGGAAAATGAGAAGAAAAAAGAAAAAAAAACATTGCCCAAGAATACGTAGTTTCAATTGTAAAAAATAATTTTATAGTAAAATTAATCAATTTTTTAATAAAATTTCCTAATTTTAAGCTTACGAGTAATTTTAAACATAGGTTATTTTATAATCAGTAATTTTAAGCACACACTGCCACATGCGTTCTTAAATTTAATTACCGATAAAACCTTTAATTTTATTTCAGTTTGTTTAAAAAATTATGGCAATTTTATTGATCTGAGTGAGTTATCACTTAATAAGACCAATTTAAGGTCATTGATCATCGTAAAATATGCTGAACGAGAGAAAAATTTGAAAAAGGTTCTGAAATATTTTAAAAGTAGGCAGGAAAAAATTGAATCACAAGAGAAAAAGTTCGTTAAATAGAAAATTCACTTCGCTATTGGGAGGTTATTTTACGAAGAAAATCGTGAAATGTTCTTGGTTCCAGGAAAAAGTTCGTTTTATAGAAAAATTCGCAATATAGAGGCTTGATTGTATATATAATATTGTTATACTGCCTTTTTGTTCGTAAGAATTTTTGAAGTGTTATAGCTGTGTATCTATGTGAACAATTTATCTTTTTTAATTATAGTTTTTTGCGCATGGAAAGAGAGGTGGCGTTTTCCATTTTTGTCCGGGGCGGCTAGAGCCGGCCGTGGTGGAACACATGTGTATATCTGTTTGCTGCACAAAAACTTTTCTTGTTCTGGATGATTGCTTTGATGCTGTTTCTGGCCCAAATAAACCGTAATTTTCTGGAAAGGGTATCTGCTTTTTTTTCGACCACCTCCAATTAATAAAAACCCGCAAAAACTGTGCATAAATGTGGGTGGGGAAAGCAGATATAAATGCATAATCCACATCAGGAAGAGCTGAACCGTCACGAATTACCGATAGGGAAATTATTACCAAACTTAAACTTTCTGAATGAAGATGTCATTGAACTCCTTTTTACCTACTAATTGTTTGCAAGTAAAGGTGTCAATGTTAGTTTCATAAAATCCTTTCCTTTATCGTTCTTCCGAGTAGTTACGTCCCGCTTTCTGGATGGTATATGTTCTAAGAGCAAAGAAAAGATTATTAACAGTGTCCTCTGAGACGTGACTACTTTAAAATAGCTTCAAATCTGCTTGTTCCAGATATACCCCCAACCCAGATTGCTAAGTTAGGTTGTCATGTTTGCTAAGTTAGACTTCTCTTAAACTAAATTAGTGATTCGTGAAGTTTTTTCTGAACAATACATGTTTCTACATTGATGAATCCATGATTCCTTACTTTGATCTACTCAGATGCAAACAATTTTATAGGAGGAAAGACTGTTTGGGCTATAAGTTTTGATGTGATGGAACTTGAGTAAGATTAATTTGGTTTTAACCATACCGGGGTAAATACCTGACAGCAGTGGCGTAACAGAGAACATTAGCCCCCCCCCCCCCCCCTGAAAAGTCAGGTTTCGTCTTTAATATTGTATAAATTGGTTAAATACATGCTTGGCGTCAGTTGGCAATCCCCGCCCCTCGCAATGCGGGGGTGTACGTTACGCCACTGCCTGACAACCAATTATGAGGAGCTACTGTTGTACTACAATTTGCTTGTGTACTCGCACAGTGGCAACTTGGGCAATATTTTATACTTGGCAACTTTTTCACAAGTATTTGCTCTGTTGGATAAAATCAGTTCAAAGGGTCATCAGACAATGTGAGAAAAGGTTACATTGACAGAGAGCTATTAAAATAGCATGTTGCTCTAGAACAGACATGTCAAACTCATTTGATATAACAGGCCGCAAGATCTATTTTATATCCAGTTGAGGCCATGGGCTCTAAAACTAATTAAATACGGGTTTTTAGAATGATTATATATATTATGTATTATCTATATTTATTAGATTCAATGTCAAGCTCGCGTGTATTGTGTATTATACGTACATACAATGTTTTTTTTTATATATTTCACGTTAAATTTTAAACTTAGACTATAAATATTTTATATAAAAAATATTAGTTAGAATAAGAAATACACACACTGGTTAAATATTACTTTTTAGAACATATTTGACATTGTTTTTCACAAAGAAAGTCATCAAAATTTGGTTAATATATTGAACTTTAAAATTGGTAATAAATGTGAATCAGCTAATCTTGACTTTCTGGAAGAAAAGAGCAACTATAAGGGGTGACCCAATGTAATAAAGAGACACGCGGGGAAGGGGTTCTTATGCATAAGTCCACTAGAGAGGAGTTAACTAAAATACGTCTTAGACAAGGCACACAAACATATACATACATAACTAGAGAACTAACATTTAGATTAGTGTTAAAAGGGATGTGAGTGCATACTGGTACGTCCTTACAGTTCCGAAACTTGGTCATCACTGAAGATTGTTCTATCCGCTAGAGGGTGTGAAAGTCTTTCTACTATTAATATGGGAGGAGTCTAAACAAAGGGTGGTTGCACAACTATTTTCATTAAAGAAAATTGTAGCACGTACAAATGCTTCTGAACATAGCCATACGCATAACAAACGATAACATTTTAGGAAACCGATCTACAGAAATCTGGAATTCCAGCTTCCGTACATTTTTGCTTAACCGAAGAATCATATTCGATTTCAATTTATTCGATATATAAGCTTTTATGAATCATTTCAATATCGATAGATAGAGGGGAAGTAAAAATATGAAAGGTAATTCACAGCTTTTACAAATAGAAAATCTTTGGTCAAATTCCGTCTTTAACAATTTAATTTTGTGAGCATATTCTTTGCAAATTTTCTATTTGTTTTCACCAAAGAAATAATTTTTGTTTGAAACCATTATTATCAAATAGCACTGTAATAACATGATTTTTTTCCTTGAAGCTTAAGAGTAAGTTGATTAAACTCACGTGTAATTTCAAATGAAAAAGCCATGTCCTTTATCCACCGTCCATTTCTTTTAATTCAGCATATTTATAATTTTTTGTTTCCCAGAAAATTTACGATTTCGTCCACCAATTTGAAGAATCGGATAAAATTCTATTATAGCTCATCCCTTGATGAAGATTTTTTTCAAACAGTGCCGAAGTGGGGCCAACGTTCTTCTTTCTAAGTCGACACCGAACTGAGAGAACATGACATTATGATGGGAAAATCTCATGACATTATGAAAAAATTCATTTAAAATTTAGCTTCTAAAAATAGAAAATAATTAATGACATTTTAAAGCTAATAAGATGTCTATTGAACAAAAATTGGAAAATTTTTAAATTGTGGAACAATTCCATAAAACATTTAGCGGCTAAGAAAACGAAATTTAGAACATTTTTAAAGAGATGAAATTGATGTTGAAAGGAGATAAAAATTAATTTATTATAGTAAAACTTAGATAAAATTTTTTTAATAAAATATAAAAAAACATTTTTTAAAACAAATATAATTTCTATTATCAAATAGAATTTCTTTTAAAACAATAATAGATAACTGGTAAATATACTGTACATTTACAAAAAAGTTCACCTCAAACACATTGCAAAAAGAAAAAAATAACTTTAAAAGCTTGATATTTAAAAATTTTGAAAAAGTTTTGGCAGACCACCATTCGCATTGTCTTGTCATGATCAGATGGGGGGCGATTCGAACAAAGTGATATGACCTAGAAGAAAAAAGGATTTCATCAGGACGATCACCAAATTGTTCAACTATCAACTAAAAAGGGTCTTTCGATTCGAGAATTTTCGAAACTTTTTCAAAACACGTTACAGTTTAGAAGAGTCTCAAATCAAATACTAATATAAAATTTATGAAAATGTGGAAAACACAAATTATTAAAGCATCTTCAAGAAGAAAGACTGAAATGGACTAAAAATACCATGTGGTGGAAGGATGAATGAAAATAAATTAGATTTGTATGGCGAAGAGCTACTGCCGTATAAATGATACGGGGCCCCAAGATACGTAAGTACAGACCCAATAACAGGGCTCTCATATCTAAAAAAAGAGCCCCGAAGGAATTCTAATACAGGGCCCACTTAGAACTAGCTACGCCAGAAGTTGAAGACGAATTTACCCTTGTTATTGCTAATGCTACCTGATTGAGCGATGTCAGATCAAGGCCCACAAAATTCATCGTGGCAAGGGCGTGGTGTTTTACGTCTAGCTTTGACCACATCACGCAGGTGACAGGACGATTTGGCTCGGTTCCACAGCCTACCACATCTCTTTCCCATCCACCAACCTCTGTAGAGGTCTTGCAGCTCGACGGCTATTTAGAGTATTCCCATGCCGCAAAGGCACTATACATTTGCGAACGTCCATGCCTTCTTCGGGATTCGAACCCAGGTCCTACGGCATAGCTGTCAGCGTCACTAACCACTACACAGGATGGGCGGCAAATTCAACCACGACTGTCCCGATGGCTAAAAACAACTATTGAAAGGATTTGAGGAAGAAGCTTAACGAATGCCTTACTCGACGTAGGGGGAGGGGAGATCAGTAATGGTTCGGAGAGCCCTAAGTCATAACGCTTGGGCAATTTACAGCGAATTTCTGAACGAACGGACTCTGTACATTATCAAGCTATCCATATCCGATACGTCTGGGCCTTTATTAGTGGTGTTAACTGGATATTTAGGTAAGGCAACGCTTTTTACCATACATCTGAGGCGAATACTTTTGGTACTTTCTGATTCGAGAATGCGTACCATACCATTGGACCAAAATGATCACCCCACGTCACCTCAGACATCTAGATTACATTTCACATTTTTCTGCTTATATTCGCTTGTAGTTAGAACAGAAAACAAAGTTGCAGATGCATTATCTAGAGTAGAAATTGATGCAATTATAAAACCACACATTTTGGACTACAAAAAGTCTGCTCAAACGCAACTTCAGGATATAATGAAATTCAATCTTTCCTTCAACCAGATTCTTCTATTAAGGCGATATGGTACCGTCTTCACATTTTTTTATTTTATTTTTAACATTTGATATTTGGTTTTAATTGTATTTTATAAAGGTTAATATTTAATAACACTTCCATAGAAATTTTTTTTTAATTAGTTGCAAAATGTTTATAAAATTTAAATTTTTTGACCTTTTTAAAACAATGAGTTTGAAGTTTTCATTTCATGAATATTATGATATAATATTCATCGAATAGTCTGAAACTTTTATGAAATATTTATTAGCTTATTTAAAACTGTTTACCTTAAGAAATTGCAAAAATGTAGAACAATTAGACAGTATACTACCATAATGAATATATAGAAAAAAACGAATGAAAGTTCAATATTTCATAAAACTTTATAATTATAAAAAAAAAAAACAAATACACACACTTCAGAGCTAATTCCATGCTCAGAGCTAATGCACAACATGTATAAAAGATGTTTCTGTCTTTATTTTTTATTTCCATGATTTTTAAAAGTCTTCGCATGTTAAATATTGTGCACGAATGAAAGCAAAATCAAATTGCAATTTATAGGTAAAATATATCAAAATCTAAGAACTGCATGTGTGCAATTGCTTAAATAAATATCTTAAAATATTTTTTTAAAAAAAGTATTGAATTTCACGCACATGGGATATATATATATATATATCAACAAAGACAAATATATAAAAATGGGAGAGTTTTTCTATTCTTGCGAATTAGATTTTTAATTATCTGAGTTATCAAAATGAGATTTAGTATTTGTGCTTTGGGAGAATCCGTTTTGAAGTTTTAATTTCATTCATAATAATATCATAAAAAGCAGGCACAACTTTTAAATCGTGATCAAATCCATTTGCTCTTCAATAAACAATTAACAAACTAGAATTTTTGCATGAATTGTACAATTCTTTCTTGAAATGATTTGTTCCTGCATATATAATGTCAATCTCATTGACACGCGGAAGAAAAATAATTAATTCATTTTTTATCAGGCTCTTTTCTAGCAGATAATTTGAAATGTGGGCGTGGTAGTTGCTGTCCAGCATCAAATATTGCTCCAAAACTTGATTAAAAATGCAGAGAAAGCTTTGAAATTTTGCAGGCATGTTTATAAAGATTCGAGGTATCAAATAAGCCAATAAAAAAAATTTCGATAATTTGATGATTTTTTGGGTATTATATCGCCTTAAACTAGAAAACAATATTTTCTCCTTGAAGATGTTTCTTTATATTGCGATAAGTCACTTGAAACCACTCGACCTTTCGTCCCTAAAAATCTGACAAATGGTGCTTGAAAATTTGCATTTTCTATCACATCCTGGAATATCAGCTATTACTAATTTAATTTCTAAGCGTTTCTTTTGGCCAGGAATGAGAAAAGACATCAAAAACAGAGCTCTAGCTAGTGAAAAATGTCAGCGAGCGAAAGTATTCAAATATACCAAAGCTCCACCTAGAACATTTGCTCTACCCGATGCTCGATTTGCACTAGGCGCGTAGCTACCGCCTTATCAATGATACAGGGCCCAACACATGTAACTACAGTCCCGCAAATTAGGCTCTCATACGTAAAATGGGGCCGCGAAGACATTTTTATACAGGGTCCACTGAGAACTAGCTACGCCAGTGATTTGCACATATTCATATTGACTATATTGGACCGATGGACTGAAGTGATCATTTTGATCTAGTGGTACGTTACGTGCTCACAGATCAGAAAGTACCGAGTTCTGCCCCCTCACATCTAAATCCATCCAGAAATGGCTTAAAAAAGAAAAGGCAATATTTTTCCATGTCCAAGTTGGAGTCCAGATTTGTGCTCCATGGAAAATCTTTGGGGTACATTATGTGTTGATACTAATAAACATATTTTATTTTCCAATTCTATGTAGCTATTGTAAAAGAATGGCACAATACTTTTAAAACTGAACTTAACAACCTACTAGTCATTTCAATGAAAAAAAACATTGAGGTTCTCTGGGTAAATGGATTTTATGTGCCATGATATTTTCTCCTCGGTTAAATAACTAAAGATCAATTAGGAACGTAGAATAAAGAATATAGTCCTGTGCTTTACGACATCCATGACGTTTAGAGGAAACATAGTTATCATTTTAGGGAATATTTTTAAGGAATAAAAAGTAACCAGGCAAATTATACCATTCTGAGACTAAATCGGTTTCTATTAAAATCCTAGAAAAGTTATTTAAATTCGAAAATCAATGTGACATGAAGACGGATATGATATTTATCAGAAATTAGAGTAAAGTGCGAGATTTCGTTCTAAAACGACATTATCGCGTTAAGGGAGAAATGTGTTGATGGTAAGAAAAAGACTTTAAGTGAGATAATTTAATTATTCAGATATTAATTCACAACTTCGCTAATATTTTCAAAATTTACAGACAAAACTACAGGTTTTACGGAAGATTTGATTGATGGTTTATTAACGTCACATTTTAAAGCTGTACGAGAACTATTGGCGACGGACCTCGTAATTTTAAACCGTAATCAAGTGACAAGGACGACACATCACTCTCAAAACTTTCCCACTACACCATAGAGTGGATTTTTATCCTTCACACACTTAACATGCCTATGTCTTTCCTTTCCCTAGATTTTAGTAGAATCAGGATTCGAACCCGACTCAAGAAAAGAAAAAAAGAATGTCGATCACAAGTTCGTGTCCATGACCACCGCAGTCACTTCACTTACTGAGAACAAGATTTTGATTAACACAAAGAAAACAGAACCGAATTCAATCGTGCCAGAATTAGCTGAAACTAAATGACTAGAAGCGTTGGTTTTCACCAAAAACTTGGAACCTGGGTTTCATGTCAGCTTACTACACATCAAGGAGACCAGCGGATCACTACCTATGTGTTCTTGCCATCTAGAACAACAACAACAAAAAAAAACTTTTTGAAACGAATGGTGACTTTGATTTGATTGTACGAGGGTGAGTCGGAAAATCAGTTTTCCCTTTCGACTGTGGATAGAGTTGTGTATGAAAATCAAAACATAGAATGAGACATTACAGATAAGACATAATTTTATTTTCCCACATGAGTACCAAGTACATTGAGACATGTGTCGTACTGCTTCATAAGCTCCAAAAAGCCCTCCAGGAAAAAAAGGCTTTGTATACGGAAGAAGCGTTTAACGGCTTGTTTGATTTCAGCGTTGCTTCCAAAGCACCTTGCAGCGATATTCTTCTTGAAAGACGGAAACACATATGAAAGTTACTTGGTGCGAGATCAGGACTGTATGGCGGATGTTGTAGGCGCTCCCAACCAAGAGTTGGGAGCGCCTACAAGTGAATTGTATATAGTAACATAAAGCGTCAGCGGACAGGGTTTTGACCTTCTGTATTGCCGCGTAAAAAATCAGAACTTCATCTCAAAAAGGATGTGATGAATGTACAGGAGATACTTATATATCTTCTATACACTGGGAGGTCCTGCTACTTTACCAAACCATTAATGTACTGCCTTCTGTTTTCTATAGCAGGGTCAACAACAAATGGCCCATGGTACAATTCTCAGTGGCACTCTGCACTACTCCACAAATTTGTCAATTTTTGAATGGGTAGAAGTTGATAAATTTGTAGTCGCCATTTACGCGGAGTTACGAAAAATCTGTGAAAGATTACTATAAATTTACAGCTATTTTGTAAATTATTGAATGGCATTGCTGGAGAGATTTAATCGTTTGAAGAGAGAAAATTGCATATACTCAGCTTTCAGTTCTACATATCCAAATAAATCTTTAACATATGAAAAATATTTCAAGTTCGCAAAGAAATTCTTTGAGTCCTTAGAATCCTGTCAAAAGGAAAATCATAAATTATACTTCTGATTTAGTGAAATGAAAGTAGTGCGGATGCAAGCACTAGGTTTGCATTAAAATTTTTATCCAACTATAATGCAGGGCACAATACTTATATTTTATGTTGTCTCTCTCTCTATTTCTTATTTTAATAAATGTTTAAAATACATAATATATGTACAATTTTTATTTATTTTTTTGAAGAAATAGTTATATTTTATGCTGTTTATTTTTTAAAAATATTAATTTACTACTATGGGAAGAAATATCTTCAAAAGATGCAAAATTAATGCATAATAAAACTAAATCTATTGTATTGACCTCTATCATTTAATTCTGCATGAATTATCGTGAGAATCAAATTTGGCATGCCGAACCATAGTTTGACATGCACCACTTCTAAAAGGTAGCAAAGGCTTATATACACTAAATGACACTGAAAATGAACCAAGACCAAGAAGGAATAGCCAAAAAGTTATGTAAATTTCATGGTAAGTGTACTTCGAGTAATATAAATGATGTGCAGTTCTCCAGCGAACATTGAATAGGATATAAGGGAAGAAACCTGCAGTACGGGCAATATCCATGCTGTTTTTTCTGCCATGAAATTATTCCAAAGTAAAATAATCTCTTTATCCAGTTTCCTCTACCTCCTTAATTCTTTAGCCCCCCAAAAAATTGTGTAAAATTTATTCATTGAGTAATTTATCCTTTCACACAACATTTTTTAGTAAGAATTATCAATATTTTAAATCAAAGATTGTTAGAACCAAAGATAATTGTGTGTGTGTGTCATTTATATACAATCAATATCAGTTTGTTCAAGTATATTTAGAAAGATTTTATACTTAATTTAATTATTTTGTTAAAAAGTTTTAACTGAAAAAAAAAATCTTTCTAAAAATTATCAGTATCTGTAACCAGTTTTTTAACCATTATATGAAATCAAATGTGTACAAAGTAAAAAACTCAATTATTACTTTATCCGGCATTACCTATCGCACCAACAAAAGTAGAAAAAATACTGTTATTAATCTACAATTAATTGCATATTTTACTAATTAGTCAAAATTGCTTATCAAAAATTTCAAGTTATTAAAATTTGCTCTTAAAAATAATGTTTGAAATTTTGAGAATCTAAAATAGAACACAATTTCTTTTTAATCATGGAAATTATTTGATATATGAAAATGAACAATTTTCAGCTAATGAAACTCTATAACTGCCAGTTATTTTTCTTAAATTTAAATATTTACTGAATGTGTAATGTAATCAAAATATTTCCATTTATAAAGAATCATTGAAGTTATTAATTGATACAAAGACTTAAAACAACATCATGTAAAAATCCTTTATTTTATACAATATACAAAGCAATTATAAAAACAAGCAGAATATACCAAAGACACATTTTGTATAGTAAAAATAGTTATTTGTATAAAACTATATAAGACTTATCAAACAATTTACAAAATTAGTCATGGAGCTCATGATTTTCAACTTACATGTATATGTAATAAAAATTTATATGTAAAAAAACAGAGAAAGGAGGGAAAGGGTATTGAATATAAAATTTCATATTTTATGAAAAGTAAATACTTTTAACACTATCTGAATAATATTACACTTTAAAAGTAATATTACACCCTCCAATTCCTAACTTTAAGTATATAGACCCTGTATGCATGTATGCAATATTCTTAAATGAAACATTCTTTAATAACATAAATAAATAATTAGATAAATCCAATCTAATAGAAAAAAAGAAGAATAACAAATTTTGGAAAAAGAAATTGCATAATAATTAAAAGTATAAAAAGTAAACTGTACATCAAAATTAATATTTTCAATTTTATTTTTCTGGAAAAAGTTCAGGTGCACCATGGTTGATTTAAAGATCCCTTATTGCTTGTAAGTACTTATGGAAATGTGGTTCACTAGAACAATAAAACAAATTTCCCCGACAATATATAATACTGATTATTTAATTTTGAGTGAAATGAACTACCCCTGAATTGATTAGTTTGCACGTAAATCATTTCTTCAGTAATTTTTAATAGACCGAAACTCTTTTTCATTAAGTAATAAAGTTTTCAAAAATCGAAGTATCTTATATATTTTTTTGATATTAATTTAGTATTTCATTATTAATTGTCTTAAGATTTTATCACCTTAGTTCATACTATGGATACCCGAAATATAGCCTTTTTCTATTGACTTCAGTTGGGAAAGGCTGGTTTAAATCTTCTTAAAAAAGACTAGATATATTATTGCTGAGAATTACTCCATAAGAGATTCATCATTAGAAAAATATCCATATGCATAAAAACAAACAAATAAATTTAAACAAAAAGGTATACAAACATTCATAAAGAATTTTTCAGATCTTATTAAATGCATTCAACACAAAATATTACTTTCAAATGTGTGTATGTATATATATTTACATATTAAAATAGTATATAGTATCCATAACTCTTCTGAAAAACATTAACTCTTTCAATTTAAAAGTATGAATCCATTCATTTACATCATCTAAATATCGCAAATGTAAAAGTTCAGCAACTTTCATATGCTTCCATCAAATAGGACTTTGGAACAAAACCTATTTTTCCTTGAAGTTCACCTAACCACCAAGCAAAATGGTCATATTCCTTGCTAATAATATGAATCAAATCACCTCGATAAAAGCTTAATTCTGTGTCATCAGAACCTGAACAATCCCATAGGCCTACATACCAATCACTGTAATTAAAGAATTGATCCTGATCACTTAGGTCTTCTAAAACTGTAGATTCATTAGCTTCTTTTTGATTAATATTTTCAGGCTCTTTATTATTAACATCCGAGTTTATGGTATCTTCATCAACAGTTTCATATATATCTTCAGCAACAGATGGAGTAAAATCATGTTCAATATTATTGGTACTATTTGGGGAAATTTGTAGCTCTTTATTTACTGATTTTGCTGAAAATATAAAATAAATGTATATTAAGACTTTGCACAAGGACAAAAATTTTTTTAAAAAGAAGTTTCCTATTTTTACATACAATAAAACATGCAACATTTTACACATGTTTACAAATTACTTTATAGCAATTACATCCATTAACAGTTAAAATTTCACAAAGATACTAGTTCTATCAATAATAAAATCAGGAAAATTAGAGCTCAGCTATGATACAATGAAAGTTTTCTTATGTTCCCATAAATATATCCTCTTTAGTCTTAACTCAAATAGATGAAATGATATTTTATTTTATATTTAAAAAAAATCCATGTTAATTGTAAAAGTACAATTTAATCTGAATGTATAAAATAGAATTCTTTTAATTCATAGAAAATAACATTTTTCAATATATCATTATTAAATGGTAATGAAATAATTTTAAATACTTTTTCATGTGAATTTTTAAAACTAAAATACATGACACTATTAAAATTATCCTACACTTCAGTTTTTGCATCAGTCTAAATTCTGCCAAACAAGCAAATAACATTCAAAAATTCAATGTCTGGGGAAAGTTACAATGGTATAAATAATATATCTGAGGAAATGTATTTCAGTATTTGTATTATATATATATATATGTTAGAGAACTCAATGTTTTTACAATATACACTTTGCATTGTCCTAAGGAGGTTACAAATATTTTTAAACCTCAAAAAGTAATACATATGTGGATCAAAATGTTGAGGGGGGGGGACTAAAACTGTCATATAATTACACTAACTTACTATAAAAAGTTTGCAAAAGCAGAAAAAAAAAGTATTAAAATACATATTACATAAAAAAGCAATTGTATAATTCTTGAAAGCAATATTCAAACATTGGTTGACACCTCCAAAATAAAAAGGACAAATAACAGATACACATATATAAGATACAATATACATTGACCTCCAAATGTTCAACATGTTTTTATGAAGCTCACCATTAAAAAAAAACAATAAAATTCAATAGTTTATATAAATGATAGAAAGAAAATTGATACAAAAAAAATGATAGCGACTACTTTTAATCTAAGAAATGGACCCTTATATAGGAATGAAAGAAATGTGCGAAAAAATCAAACTTTCACAATTTTGGGTGTAGGTTTTGTGCATGATTGTTGATTTTTAATAGTTATTGGTAATTTCAAAGACGATATCTAAGAGGATCTGGCAATGCTTATGAGAAGTCATTTACCCATTTTGTTAAGGTGACAGTCGGTCAGATGAATGGAAATGGGGTGTCACAAGCTTAGTGTGTCTCATGTTGTGGTTCAACTGCTGTAGGATCAATATAATCTGTCTAAAAGACAAATCATCAGCTCATTGCAGATCATTTTGTTGTTTCAGGAACAAGAATTGTCACAACGGAGATACTTCCATCAATGCAATCTCTATGAAAGACCACCAGCTGTGTTTTCCTCAACTGACAACATAGATGTGATTATTTATTTTGGACAAGAGAAAAGATTTCCTGGACCAGACTGCAATGGGCTTCTGCATTCTTTACAAATGAGTCCAGGTTCATAATGGCAAGCAATTCAGGGTGTCTGTTGATCTGGTGGAAGCAATGTACCAATTCAACACTGTTGAAAAGTACAACTACAAAGATGGTGGAATCATGGTTTGGACAGACATCTCTCTGTTGTCACACTGATCTTCATGTGTTCCATATAAGAGCTTTAAGATGTGTGAGATATCAGGATGAGATCCTTGATCAATGTTTGCCCAAATGCTGTTGATATCTGTAATTACTCATTCTGATGGAAAATACATGAACTCACTGAGATATACTAGTTGAAAACTCTTAAGAATCATGGTTAAGAGAAAATGGAATGGCCAGCTCAAAGTCAAGACCTGAATACAATAGAGAATATTTAGGACTATCTTATTAAACAAGTCGCATTTTTAAATCCTCCCCCATGATTATCACATGAATTGGAATAAGGTTACTAGATGTTGGATCTTTGTTTCTCATTTCAGAATCGAAAAATGTAATTGGTAGAATGGAAAATAAATGCTATAAATGCATTGAAGGTTGGAGCAGGAACATATTCCTTATTAGAATCCATTTTAGAAACATTTTCACATAAAACTGTGATGAACTATTTGCTCCAAGAATGAGATTTTCAGCCAAAAGTTTTCTTTTGTTGTTATAAATCATGATTGTGATAAACTTATGCAAATTTCTGTGCTGTATTCAATAAAAAACTGTTAAACGCACATTTTGTTCAAATTTCTAGTTTCTGTGTTCATTCATTTTCAAATTAGACAAAGAAAACCTGTTGCATTTTAACTTTTGGAGATCAGTATATACTGAATGATAAAACAAAACTAAAGGTTGGTGAATTTTCTTTAAAAAAAATATGTAACATTTTTATTCAAATTATTAATTTAAAAAATCCTACTGAGAAAGGGGATAAAAAAGTTTGACATTTTAAAATAAAATAAAATTATTGTTCATAAAAAGCAAAATTGTTAGTGATATTTTATAGTTTACATCATTTTTCCAGACTAAGTCATACTTAAAAAAAATACAAGGCTTTTTATCTTTTATTTTATATATAATTTCAAATATAGGTAGGTAGTCTTTCATTCATTTTAAATTTTATACTATACAAATCAAAAATTATAACAATAATAAATACTCTAATGTGATGAATTTAACCATCCCCTCCCCCAAAAAAATACCAAAAGGACTAATATTAATATCAAACTGAAAGCTACAATGACAAATGGTAGGATTAAAATTTAGGCAATATCATATTTAATCAGCATAATGATTTTTTTCTTCATTATGCATAGTAGATGCTTTAATGTTTGCAAAAGGTTTTCAGTTAATCTTAAGATACAAAAGTCTTCATCAAAAATAATACAATTCTACTGCTTTTATGAGTAGAGAAGAACATCATTCCATTCAATTACCATACAATCCGGTTTATATAACGTGCACCGCCTTAAAATGCACCCCCCCCCCTCTTTTTATGAAAAAATCTTGAAGGTGCACGTGTGATACCCTTACATTTTGAAGTCATTTATTCGAGGTATTATTTCAAGCTTTAGAAAAAAATGGTATACTTCTAGAACTACAATTCATCAAGTTCATGAGGAATGTCATTTCTTTTAAATAAACAGAATTTCGATATATGTAGAAGTCTAATTTTTTTCTATGTTCATCTTTATTTATTTTTAAAGCTCCAATTTTTACACCCAGTGTATAAAGCACATCCATAAATTTCAATCTTATTTTTTGTGTTAAAAGTATGCATTATGCGCCGGATTTTATGGTAAGTCATTTGAAAAAACTTTTTTAAGTTTTTACTTCCAAAAACAACTTTAAAAGTTTAAAAAAATTGAAAATATTGAACATTTTTCTCTTAAAGAGGTGAGTATCTCAAAAAGGATATATCAAATGATTAACAACAAGTATATTTAAACTGCATGTAAGTGGATATGATACACTAATAAAATTAAACTTTGAAAAATACACAAACAACAAGTTAAAAGAACAATATAAAGGTTTAATCACCTTGAGTTAAAATTTTGCTATTCTTTTCAACAGCAATGATCCACTGTTGTAAATCTTTCTCTGAAGGAGCAGAAAACTATAAAGCAATATATTTTTTAATTAATATATTGTTAAAAGATTCATAAATTAATTGTCAGATTAAAATTATACATGATAGGTTTATTTCAAAATTTATAAATAGTAATACTTCCATGATTTTTATATGAATTTATGTTCCCTTTCATTATGTAAAATTTAGAGTACTACAGGATTCTAAAATTAAGATATGAAATCATACTTTAAAAAAAAAAAGGAATTGTATATTTTTCAAAACACACAACTTTGAAAGTTCTTTCAATCAGACTACAGATAAATCAGAGCAAACTTAAAAAGACAGAACATAACTTGATAAGATTTATTTCCAAGCTTTAATGTTTTCTTTATCATTAGCATAAATTGCACTTACTAAAAAAAATAAAATTTACTTATGTTTTAATAAATACAATCTACTGAAATAATAAAAAATCACTTATTTCTTGAAAGAAACCTCAAAATTTTAAGAGTAGGTGGAAGAATTTTGAATTCAGGCATTTCAAAAATCTTATTATAATCTCAACTTGCACACTACCATTGATTCTAAACTTGAAGGGCATAATTAAACACCCTTAAGTAATTTTGCATATTAATATACAAATCTAAGAATAAAAGATTCAATACTTACAATTTATATGTTTTGAATGTCAATTTTTAAACCACTATATCAATATTTATACAGAAAAAAACGACTGAATTTATTTAACATTTCTTATTACCAAATTTATTTAAAATTAGAAAACATATGTGGCATAAATTTTTCATTCAGAACCTAATTTGAGCCAAATTTTCATAAAACAAGAATTTTTCAACATTAAAATATGAATCATGTTTTACTTATAAGTAATTATGTAAGTTTTGCATCCCAAACCGGTTAGAAATTTTAAAAATAAATTCAATTTAATCTTCCTTTTTTTCCCTTTGAAAAAAAAAATTCCCAAATCAAATCATGTATTGTTTAGCTTGACATAAATATGTATTAATACATTCCAAATGCTTCTTAAGCATTTCTACCAAAATTAGAAACAAGAAAAATAATCCATTACCTGATAAGTTCGTTTTCCAGGACATACCAACTCGAAACAATGATTATATTTTTTCCCCTCTTTACTGTCATCAAGTAAGGATCTGGCTTCATATCCAGTTAATATAATACTGCCCTTTTGCTTACGGTCAGTTGTTTTCTCATAATAATACAACACATTTTCTTTTACAGCACACCAGCGCTTTTGAAAAGGGTTTAACCAACCCTTTATACTATCTAAAAAATGAAAAAATTATGAAGCCAAATATTTTATAAAAATTATAATTGAAGTAAAGCAACGTTATTAATATTATGTATTTTATTAAAATTAATGCATTAATTAGGAGAATTAAACAGAACTAGGCAGTTCAATTATCAACATAAATAAGATTTAATCTAGCGTTATGAACATAAATAAAATCAACAAAACTAAGCAAACTCAAAGCATTTTCAAAAGCCTTACAAAAGAAAAATCAATAAGAGATTTTTAGTAAAATATATAAGAAAAGTGAGATATTATTTTATATATTGCAAATAGAACAAAAATTCTGCAAACAAATTAGAACAATATTCAAATATTACACAAGTGATTAAGTTCATCATTCAAATGCATAAATAATTATTATGAATTGAAGTAGGAGATGACATTTAAGTATTCCAAAAAACATAATAAAAACAGTATGTCAGGAATATCTATTTCTTAAATTAAATATAAAAATTTATTGAAAAGTAGTTAGCAACATTTTAAATCCAGTGGAATAAACTAATTACATCTTAGTACCACAATATATATATAGTCACTTGGAAGAATAAATAGAACTGCATTCTGAAGTTAAACATTTGACTTTTACAAAAAAAAAAGAAAGAAATGCAGCTTTCAAGTAAAAAAAATTAAAAAATATTTTTCTATAATAGCAAGAAAATCTAAATTACATACATATAAAAAGAAAGAAAGGAGAAAATTAAGGATAAACGAATAATATTCACATCCAACAGAAATATATGCAATACCAATATATTTGCACTGATATAAAAAGAAATTTAATTGTAAATGCTATACCTCTTTTCTTCTTATCTAAATAACCAGCCTTATCACATGAATATAAATCACTAGCAGGAATATCAGGAAGAAATTTTCCTAAAAATTAAAATATTTTTAAATATTAAATTGAAACAAATTTTTAGTCTTAAATGCAAAATTATTAATTGTCCTAAATATGGCAAAATCAGAAGAACAAGTCATCTTTACTTGAATTGTGTATAAAATCAGTTTCCTGACATAACAGAATGAAAGGTATGCTTACAGTTATATGTTAAATTTCATTTATGTAGCTATAAAAAGCATTAAAAAAAAACTTAAATTATTAAAATATAGATAATATACAAGGTGATTTGTACCAGAGCCACAAACTGCTAGGGTGTGTAAGGGGTACAGTAGACAATTCGGAATCACACAGGGTCACAAATGCCGTAATTGTGAACTGTAGTACAAAGAAGAGAAAAGAACAGAAACATCAATAAATTAATGAGACAGAAAACATTTTATTGAGAAGTTGTACTACAACAGGTGTTTGAAAGTGCATGAACTTCTTCTTCTTCTAGGTTCACATAAAGAGTTTGGTGTACAAGACACCTGTTCCTTCAGTTGAAGGAAACGTTCGAATATCTGTAGCTGCCGAGAGGGTACATGACATGCCAGGAATCTTCCAAAACATAAGCAATTCCCTGCAGTGTTGCTATCAGGGCCAACCAGATGACTTATGGCTGTAATTTTGAGCACCTGTAGTAGAACCTTTCAATAAAATGTTTTCTGTTCCATTAATGTGTTGCTACTTCTGTTTTCTTTTTCTGCATCTTTTCACCATATTGTAACTGTAACTGCAGTATTTGATACCCTGCATTCCCAAGTGATTCTTAGTAGTCTATGTACCCCCTACCAGTTTGTTGGTCTGATAGAAAATCACCCTGTATACATCATCACACACACAAAAATGGAAAAATAAGGACATCATGTAAAATTTCTTTTACATACAGGGCAAGCATAAATAATTCATTTATTTTGAAAAAGATACATTTTCGAAAGTATTGCCTGTACACACATGAAAGATGTATGAAAAAAACCACAAACTCACCAAGTTTGTATTGTTTATTCCACCCTGTCACTGCCTCACCCTAGTTCATGATTACTTAAACAATGAGCTTCTACATCCCTGGATTGTGCTTATTGGTGAGAATGACCTAGCTTTGTTCATCTGGCCTCCCAGATCCCCTGATTTAATGCCCCGAGACTTCTCCCAATGAGATTATTTTTAGGACTGTTCATGTACTCCCCCAACTGCAATTCTTAGTCAAGCTCAAAGAAAGCATACAGCACAGACAATTAGCAGGACTATTCTACAAAATATATGATATGAGTTTGATTATCGTCTAGACCAAAGAGGCACATATTGAACATCTGTAGAATGCATATAAACTCTTGGATGAGTTTGAGGTTCTTTTCATATATTTTTTTCATGTGTTTGTGTAATACTTTTGAAAATATAGCTTTATCAAAATAAAAGAATAATTTATACTAACCCTGTATAAAGCTATATTTCAATAAATGAAAAGTAACATTAAAAATGCATTATTAAAATACCAAATGCAGTTGATACTAATTTTCAGAATAATTATTTTTACGTACCATCTTCAGAAGCATAATCTTCAGATCCAGTAACAGACTGATTTTCTAAAGAATCACAGCGATCTTTAGGAGCACAAAAATCATAATTTTCTTGATCCACTAAAATATTTAAATTAATCAATTAAAAAATTGCATTACCATTTTAACCATACTGTAAATTAAAACAACAAAAAAACACACATTATAATGCCAACCACCCAGTAGTAGTGGTTAGTGACATTGACTGTTGAGCCATACAGTCTAGGTTCAAATCCTGGAGAAGGAATGGATGTTTGTAGCATTCCTCTTCCTTCACAAGTTTTCTCAAGAGGTTGGAAAAAGGGAAGTCAGATGGAAGGCCCCCTAACCACTCCCAGAGTACTCTCCCTCAAAATTGTGTTGGAACCAGGCCAAATATTGTCACCTGTGCAAAGCTGCATCTAATGACAGACGTAAAACTAGCCCCATGCCACAATGAATTTTGAGGGCTTCTATCTGACATCGTCAATTGGGTGGCATTAAAAACAACACATAATTAATTTGAGATTTGAAATATTAATTAAACAGCTTATATTGTTTTCTTTTCAAGTTATTTTTAATATTTTTAAAAAATAACAAATTAGACATAACTTTTTTTTATTTATCATACATTATTACATTCAACATTCTTAAACCTGCAAATAACTTATAAAACACTTTTAATTATTTGCTGTAATTATTGCCCCAATCTTTTTATTGATGGGAACCACTCAACATTTAATAACTTAACCATGGCCCACTGGAGAAGGGGGGTGGGGGTGATTGTTTATATTTTAGATTGTTTTGATTTAATAATTTTAATTTAATTGTATTCAAACATGCCTTCAGAATAAAATACAGTCACACCAAAAAATTATAAAAAAAGTGATTTAACATGGAATATCAAATGATTTCCATAAAAAAAAAATAACAAGCCCAAGAGAAATACATCACAGTAAATAAAATGGAAATAATTTGAGGTTCCTCGTTTGGCCCTGTACTATTTGATCCATGGACTGGTACTGATCCATGACCCAGGGGTTAGGGATCACTGTGCTATATGGCTTTATCATCAGATTTCAAATAGCATCTCTTTTCTATAATATGTTATGTTTTTCTTTCCTTATGTATACCATATCTTTTTTACATGTCTGCAAAGAGCACCCTGTATATAAATATTTCATTACAAATAATACAAATTGGAATCAGTAAGAACAAAAAGCTCTCCTAATATTAACTTCAAAACACAATTTAAATTTTACTTCAAAGTAAGTAATTCAAGTTTCAAGAAAATCAATGACTACCATTGCCTTAAGAACCTTTAAAGTAGCTAAAGTACCTTTCATATTCCAATGCATTATACATATACATATATAATGATTGATGGAATTACTAAGTGTCAGCTAAATTACAGTGTACTTATAAAAACATTGATGCCTGCATATTAGACAGCCATTTTTGCCAAATGCTGTAATATATAACCAATAATAAAAAATCATTCCTATACATGCATATTATTAATCTTCTCACATTTTTTACATTAAAGTAATCAAAAGCTGCCATGAATAATGTAATTGCTAGATATCTCATTTGCAATTAAACAATTTTTCTCCCCCTTAAAACCCCATGAATACTTTAAATTTTAACACTATAATGTCATTGTATGTGTGTGTGTTTAATATACATATTAAAAAATAATATCCATTTAATCAAGGAAAGTACACGATTTTTTAAAAACAATGAAACACACCACTTGCAGGAGAACAAGGCATTTTATATGGGCTTCCACCATTCATATCTACATAAGGTAAAGGACTGGCAGTTGAGCATCTTTTTGAATCTAGTTTGGGCTCCTCCATATCACTGAAATGTAAGTGAAGTTCAGGATATTCACTCTGAAAGTTTTTTAGTCTACTCAGCAATTTTTCTTTGTGGGTCAAACTATTACTGGATAGCACTTCGTTTTGAATAGTACAAGAAAGAAAAGAATACACATCTGAAAATGAAAAATATAATTTTAAATTAATCTGTCGAACTCAACAAGATAAAACTAGGACTTGTTTGCAACAAGAAAAAGGAAATTAATTTCACTGACCTTCCATTAATTCTCGCACCGAATCATGATATTTTGACATGTTTGGTAAATCACTTACAAATTATACTACAGAAGTATATATACATACGTTTAGAAAAAACAACTACCCTCTTGTTTGTTTTCAATTTCAACATCCAAATATTTTCGCTTACGTCAGAACGAGATTAAAAAATAAGACTCCTGACAGAGGAAATGCTTTATTATTTTTCCTGTTGGCAATTTAAAAAAAAAGATTATTGGTTCAAGGTTACATAGGTGCGTAAAAGAATCGCTAGAATTTTAATTGGGTCTTGTTACTTGAAAGTGGTTTCATTTTAGAATACAATTAAATTTCAATATAAAAAAAAAAGTGCCTCACAAATTTAATAACTGAAGAGGTAATCTGGCAACAAAACAGTAAAAGGCGGTTAATTTATTTCGAAAATTTGTCACTATTGTATCAGTGATATTTATACTTTTATTAAGATGGATCGAAATATGCGAGCGGGTAAAAATAATGTGATACTTCTTTTAAATTTTTTTTTATTGTTCGGTTTTGCATACCTTTGTTGTAATTAAAAATATTTCATGTGTGTGTTTTCAAAGTTTAAAACACCAACTTTGAGCATTTTTACATTCATTTCTCTGTTTGAATATCGACGAACTATATTTCGATTTGTCTTAGAAACTAAATTTATATCTTTTGAATAGCAGATGCAGAAATATTGCTTATTAGCTTTTAGTTTATGTATTGTGATTGGTCTAATTATTAGTTATAATTATACATACATAGTTATGTATACAAGTTTCAAAAGTTTTGAAAGGAGGAACATTTTCTTAAAGGCTCAAGTGTAGTATTGGGGGGGAGGGGCCTTTGGATTTGTCAATTTTTATATAGATATCATGGTGAGAAAACGAATTCATTCTGGCTTCCAGACACCTATCGCTAAGTAAAGTAGCTTGGCAATCAATTTTGGTCGCCAAAAAAAATTGACATCGCCAAAGGCCTATACTACACTTAAGCCTTCTTAAATTTTTTTATTCACAATAAAGTCCCATTTTTTTTTTTCATTTTACTTCCTTGCTTTTTACAATATTCAAAAATTGCACTTTGATAGGGTATTTGTAAATAGAATGCAAGTATCTGTTTTTCTGAGTTTCTCTCATCCCCTTTATTAAACCTCCTTATACACATAGAAATGTCACTATTTGAGTGCTGGTACTCTATTGTGTCACCTTTACTACTTTATTATTTGAAATTTTGGTATTTATGTATTACACCTGTGGACCAATTTTGCCAATCAAAAGACATCATCATTATTATTGTTTGCAAGCATGCACAGACAAAGTTTTCTGCTATTGGCTTTATAATGAGGCATTTAGAAACATCTTTTGATTTGAAAAAATTGGTCAAAAGTATAATATATGAATAAAAAAATTATAAATATGTGGAATTTTTTTTATTTTTGAAGTTTTAAATACCTAATCTTTTAATAGTAAAGTCTTAAAATTTAAGTTCTTCATTATAATGTTGTTTAATGTATCTAAATATTGGATATTTTCCAATGGTAGTTTATTAGAGGAAGGAATTGATTGAGCAATATGCTACATGTTTTGTAAAATAAGTGATGCAGTATTAAAAGTTTAAATATATCTGTTGTGAACTAAGTGCACTTATAATTTCATCATTTGTTCATAAACTTCTTTGTCAATATGTTTTGGTTCAGCGAAATTGGTTGATGGGGGTATAAGTAAGTGCTTATAAAAGTTCAAATCATTCCGAATGTACTGGTAACAAATAAAGGTTATTAGGAAACTAAATTGATATTTGTTGTTATCAATAATCGATTGGCAATATTGTAATCCATATTTAAGCTTTGACAAAGCATTGATTCTCAAACACTAAATATTATGTCAAGAGTTTATTTAAAATTACTAATATTGTATCATTTTCCGTCATGTTTTTCACATATTTAGGAGATATACTAATTAATGTAAATTTAATACTTAAAAATATATGACAAGTAGAATATCATATAATCAGAACTAAATTAATATGGTATGTTTATTTGGCATTTTTTTTTTGAACCTCTATTCTTAAATGATATTTTTCGTGTAATAAGTAATACTTGATATTTGTTATAATTTATGTTTTTAAAGTAATTTTTTGTTTCAGCCGTATTTTCACCTATTCGCAACAAATCATTTGAAGACCATAAGCAATCTGATGAATTACCTGCATGCAATATTTCAAAATATCTTAAAGGACCAGCTGCATTTAAAGAAAACCTCCAAAAAACTTCGGTATAATATTTTTACAAATTTGCTTGACTTTTAAAGAATTTTCAATACATATATACTATTGCACTCGTACTGGCAACTTTGAATAAAACTGCACAAAATATAAAAATAGAATATGCTGATGGGAATATGGAGTGTATAATTGAAAAATACTATGTGGAAAATAGTAAATAAATAACTTTTATTATTTAATATATTATTTTATTATTAACTTTATATAATATTATTAATTTAGCATTATTGATTTTATTCTTAAATTTTATTGCTTAAGAGATTGGTAAATCATATATTCACATTTTAATATATATTTGAGCTTTCCACATCAACACACAAACCTAGAATGGTGGCAAACGTAGTAATATAAAATGAAGCTCGTAATTGCCAATTTAGCGCCTTGAATCATATGAAATCAGGGTTGCCAGCTTGGTGAGTAATCTTGAAAGTTGGCATGGTTGCAATGCTATGTAAATACTAAATTTATCAGGCTACCTTTTTTAAGTGGAAAAATATTTTCTTGTATTTTACGTTAATTTAATCTGAAGCATAAATATTACTTTCTGAGAAAAGAAATTTAATGATTTACTAGAATAAAAAAGTTTTAATATTGCAATCCCATGGCAACTTAAAGTCACTTTAATTTCTAATGCAAGAATATTCCATCAGCATATGAATTACTATACAATATCTGAATTTTGAAGTGTTATTTTTAAAAAGGCAAATGTAATTAGAAATCTTGATTAAGTATTGTAATACTTTTTCTCTAAAGTAGTTTTATTATGTGATATTTGCAAAAATATTTTTCATTTAATATTATGTTTTGCTACTAGAAACATTACTTAATTCACGTATATTAACTATCAAAATTAAAGTGAAATAAAAATGACACTAAAAATAAGATTTTTAAACTGTATTTAGTAATTTTACAAAGTATTTTAGTGAATAAAAAGAATATAAATTTTAAAAAAATAATAAAATTGCTGATTTCAATTGAAATGATTTTCTTTCATGTTTATGTGTTTTTGAAATCAAACATTGAACTTTAAAGGATATATTGTTTATACTTTCAATGACATTCAGAAATGTAATTATTGATTTGCGCATAGATAAATGGAGGAATTTATCAGTTGTAGGGATCATGAGTTAGGGGCTGATTTCTGAGGAGTAGTCGATACAAATATTGACAAAATTATCTAAAAAGATGCATGTACTACACAAACATAAAAATGGAACAGAAATTGGTGTGTTTGGCTTCATGATCCCTATATAACCAATGAGTATTTATAAGTAAAAGTAAATATACAGCCTTAATTTTAATGAAATGCATGTATTTTTTTTCTTTCCATTTTACCGACCTCGGGTTTTGTCTATATGTCTTGCATTATTTCTTGTTTGTTTTGTTCTTTATGAGTAAAGTAAAAGCATTTATAAATTTATTTATGAGGTTGTATTTGATTGAATATTGTTTGTTGTGTAAATTAGTGTAAGTTACCAGATTAATAACAAATACTTTAATAATTTTTATTTGTTAAATATTTGATAATTATTATTTTAACAGGGTGATGTAACTTCAAGAAAAAACAAGAAAACTTCTGGGTCAGGCCTTCAAAAAAGTCTAGATAAAGCTTCTGAACATAAAACTAGTTTGTATTACATTTAGAAATACATATAACTTTTTAGATGTTTAAGAATTTTTGATTTCATTGTATTTGAAATTTGTAAATTAATGTAAAATGCATTTTGTAAACCGTAGAATTCATTGCTATTAAGTTTTGAAAAAATAAGTGAAGTTTGTCCTGCATGTCATATTTTAGTCATAGCTATTGGTTCCTAACTGTTAATGTGCACAGTTTCCATGTCATTGTCATAGCTATTGGTTCCTAACTCATCAATGTCAGTTTCATTAAGTGAAGCTTTTTTTTCTTTCTTTTCTTATTCTTTCTCTGTAGCAAAAGACTTATGGAATTTGATTCATTTTGTGCTTTGAATGTGTTAATATTTTCTATGCTCCATATCGCCAAACAATTTTTTTCATTGTTTCTGTAATGTCTGCAAAACACATTTTCAAATATATAAAGAATGCATAAAAAATAATTTTGTTCTATTAATATATACTTAAAGGGTAAGAATACACAACAATTTGTGAGGTATATCATGCTGACATATGCATTTGTCACAGTGGCTGTTGCGATATTGCCTGTCTTGTGAATTATTTTAAATTCTTTGCAAATGGGGTAAATCAAGTAGCAGTTGCTCAAAATTGGATCTTCCCCCTCAAGGACAATGTCCAGTCAAATGTAATGAAGGCTAAAACACTGTTTACATGTTTTCTTGTAGAACATTATATTCTATCTAATTTGCAGTCAATCTTGCCAATTCTCTTTTTTGAAAAATGTTTCCAAAGTCTGGCATTGCCAAGCTCTATAGATGCACTAGGACTAAAACATCTGTGATTTGTGATTTAACTTTTAATGAAAAGGAGTTTATGATTTAATGTAGGAAACAGTCTTTTACAACAGCATCTTATGGCAATAATGATATAAACTACAAATTTTATATCCTGTTGTGGTCAATGACTTTGATCCTGCAAAATTTCCAGTTCGAAGTGCTACTCCAAATTTGATTGTGCCTTTCATTGGATGAATTTGGAAAAGTCTGATACCTTTTGAATATTTTCTTTCATTTATGACTGATAATTCTACAGTAATGCAAAAGGAAAAAAGAATTGTTACCCCTATTACAGGGGAGAAAAGTAAGAACTTAATAAGTATTGATTACTTGTGTCATTTAATAAATCTGGTATCAGAAGTTTCTTTATCTTTAAAAGTTTATAAAATGCTTGTAAACATATTCTACCATCAATGAAGCTTTCAAAACTTGTACAATAAAGAAGTCTATAAAATTTTTAAAGCATTCATGTACTCAATGGTTATCGCTTGTTTGTAGTCCTGATGCCACTTCTTCTAACTGGATCTTTAATTTATGATTGAACTTTTTTTATATAAATAATGTTGAGTAATAATTTCACTTTTTTTTTTAAGTATCTTTTTTAAAAGTCATTACTTTCTTGTATGTTACTATAAAGTAATGACTTTAAAGTTTAAATTTATCTTGGTATTTATAAGTTTTTATAAATCAAATCAATACAAAGGAATTTTCTATGAATAATTTTCTTATCAAGTTATCAAACTATTTTTATTATTAAATTTCCTTTTCCTTATTTTAAAAATATTTGTTTTTAAAATTTGAAATGTCATATTTCTTTATTTTAAAAATTTGCCAAAAATATCAGTCCTGCATTTTTTTAAATACTTTGTCATTATTAAAAGATGACGGGCATGAATTTCCAATGCTTTAATTTATTAATTATTGAAATTGTCATTGCTATTAGCCAATGTATTTTATTTGTTATATCATAAAAGTTATATTTTATAACATCACAACAATGAATTCAAATTCAGTAACATTTCTGGAAGATATCAATTAAAAAATGTCTTATGTATGAAAGCTAATTTTATTGGATTATTTCATTGGGATATCCTTTAACAAGATATTAGGAATAATTTTTCAGAATTGAAAAGTTCCCCTCTGTACTATTAGTAGTAAGTATTTGCATGAAACGAGAACACGGAGTTGAATACACTGCGAAATCGCAAAACTAAAAACAATGAGAGTGAAGCGGAAAGGAAAAAACTTCCTTGCTAGTGGAAAACGTGTCTTGTTTTGCACTAGAAACAATTCAATGACTAGGTGTGGTGCGAAATATGACATTGAAAAATAGCAATTATATTTATGCAATGAGATAATTAAAAAAAATTTTCAAAGATGTTAAAAAATGTGTGGCTTTCGAGATGAAAAAATAAATGTAATATTGAAAGTAGGGAATGTATTCATGAAATCATCTATGAGCGTTTTTTAATATGTATTTAAACCAGAGGCGAATACAATAGATTATGCATAAATTTAAATATGCTGAATCGCGTTATTTCCCATTGGGTTGTTTTTAAAGGCTATCTGAAAGCACAATCACGTAATATCTCTTTCCTAGGCTTTGTATACTTAACAAGGACAAGGGATGAAAAGAAATCAAAACTATCCATAAATCTGTTTCCCATTATCCCTTAGTGGCCTCAGAGGGGAGAAAAAAGGTTGAATACCTCTTGATTAGACCTTTGTCTCACGAAAGTGGGTCAAAAGCTGGAAGTGTGTTGTAAAGTCAAATATGTGGTTTGTATATACAGGCATTGTCTTACAAAATTATTCCAAAAGTTCAAGTGAAAGATAAAAGTGGTTAATAATTTTAGAATTGTGTATAACTATAAGCAGAAGGTGAAAAGTAAGAGTTCATTATATTTCCTGATAATAAACAGTGTCACGTTTAACCTAGATGCTGCATAATAAAAAGATTTGTGCGTTGGGGGAAAGCAGTGAGTGAACAAGAACAAGGGAATCGAGATGAAAGCACCTGCTGACTTGTTCACTATCTGTATGGTAAAAATTATTTTGATGTTGAATTGTCGAATAGATATATTTATTTTAAGTCTTCTAAAGACTTTAATATATCATTTGCTCGGCAATTTCGAGATTTTAAGGCTAATGATTTGCCATTGAGATTTAAAATATGAATTATATGACGTTGCTGTTCCAATCGAAATATTCATGTAATGAATATTTCAATTGGAACAGCAATGATATGAATAATTTCCTACGGTTGAACACATGGGGAATTTCCCAGAGATTTTACCAATGTCAGGTATATGAGTATATTATGAGTAGAATAGCACCATATCTACTCCCTTTTGACTATCAACGAACTCATATTCTAGTAGAGTACTTCAAAAAATCGGCAACATCTGGTCCAAATTTGAGGCTGTGTTGATGATGTTGAATCATTATCTATAAAATACGCATATACCAAAAGCATGCAGAAATTCTCCACACTAGATTAATAAAGTTCGTTCAAGTGATATGTGTTTGGTGTTCAAATTGTGTTAGAACATCACTGTTCCAAATATTCCACAAGGAAGAATGTAGAAGTCATACAAACCTTCACATGGGGGGTTATTTCCAATCTGTTTTGGATAGATAGCAGGTGCTTTGATCTTGAATACGAAGTACATTACAAAAAAAATTAGAAGAAATGGATGCGATTCTTTAGAGGATTAATGCTCAACAACTGAAGAATACAAGCAGACATCTGTCAACAGCTAAGGTAAGAGATTTCCTTTCTCTTTTCCATATCCATTGTAAAGTAGACTAAGAAAAATAGTATAAGTCATTTTTTTTAAAGCAAGCTTTTTTTTCTTTCAAAAACACATGTGATGTTTTTATTCTGAAAAATATACTTTGAAAGGAGAAATAATGACAGACACAAAATTGCTAAATTAAAAAAAGGCAATCTTTATCGATCAATTGGTTACAATGGAATAACAAAAGAATTTCAATCATGATATGTAAATGGTAAAACACTTTTCTGGAATTGTTACTTCAGTCAAACAACATTCCCACTCTCCACTTAAAAATTGTTGGATCAGCTAATTTCATTTTAAAGTGATCTGGAGTATTATCGAGGAAATAATTCATTCTCAGATTAGAAGGTAGAAAAATATGAAAAGCATTCACGCTCTGATTCATTAAAATACCTTTGTGTGATTTGATCAGCTCTTATCCAGAAATTTTAAGAATCTGGAAATCCAACCCACCTTATATGAACAACTAACATGATGGACCTCTACCTTTAGTTCGAAGGATTCTTCTATTGCCCAATAAGCATTTGTTGATTTTTGTAATTCCTCATTTTAAAAAGTGGACCATCGATTTCTTTTGAAGTGAAATCTTGTGAAACATAAATCGGCGGAATTCTTAGATATATTTTGTAAATGCGAAATGTTTCTTCAGTTCTTTCTGGTAAATAGCTTTTACGAAAGGCTTTGCAAGCTTTTGATATTCTGACTATCTCCCACTGCAAAACAGAATTTCGAATCCACATTCGAATGATATAAACATTTATATAGTTTTGACTCATTAACTTTGGCAGGTTCAAAACAATAAGCGTGATGAATGGAATGATTATACGAATCTACTAATTCTGGTTAAATATAATATTTATAGGAATTATGATAGGTAAAAACTCTGGACAATCATTCTCGGGGAGTTTTATGAACGCATTCTAAAATCGTAACTTCACTTCACTTTTTGTAGAATTGTAATGAGTTTTACATCGCTTTAACATAGAGAGAACAATTTTATTGTAAAATTCTGTTCCCCTATCAGTTTGAAGATTCTTAGGTTTTACTTTTTTAAATACTTCTTGCAATACTTGCTTTTTTGTCTTTGATCGGAAAAGCTCTCAAATATCGAGACATCACGTCAATAATGGTTAAAATATAGCAATATCCTTTGTTGCAACAAGATAGTTTTTGTATAACCTATAAATCACTGTGCCACAATTCATTTTCTCCATATGCAATAGTCTTTCATCTCTGAAATTTATAATGCACAGGTTTGTGTAATGTATGCACAACCTGATGTGAAAACCATTTTTGAACATTGTGTTGATGCACACCACTTGCATTTGACAATCGCTTTGCTCCTCCAAAAGAACTTGCTCCTCTTTTGGGTTAAAGTATAACTTTCTTAATCTTTCCAAGTTTCCCCTTTTACCTTTTTCGAAGATGGTGACTTCGCAAATTCAAAATTCGCATCTGACAAAACCAAATGTTCTCGATGTCTTTTATTACCAATCCAATGTAATGGTATGTTGCTGTCGATAATGGCTTAAAAAAAATTTAGTAAATCCTTTACGTGGAGTTACGTTAGTTGGTTCATTATCCATCTCATAAATGAAAAGATCTATTGCATTGCTCCGATATTCTGGTTTACCATTGATTTCTAATTCACTCTGATCGTTGAATGTATAATTAGCATTTCTCAGTTTTTCTAGAATAGAAAAGCTGTGTCTTTGGTACAGCATACCCAATATATTTTGCCATCATATTGGGTTTTGATGGTATTTCAAGCATTTTTTCATCGGGCTCTTCCGATTCCTTTAGCAATTCTGAAGGAATTCTCAATCAGGGTTGTAGATTCGATAGGTTTCATTGTTCTTTGATAGTTTGGAATCACATCTGGTAATAGTTTTGCTTTCACATTATCAGACGTTTCCTTCTCATTTTACAAATTCGATATGTTATCTTCTAATCGGATCTCGGATTTGCTTAATTTGTAATACTCTGAAACAAGCTCAGGGGGGTACTAAACGCATCTTCTGGGCCATACTTTTATATTCTTTTTCCTATTGCTTTACCGACTAATTCACCTATAAGACTAAAAACAACTGGCAAAACAAGGGGAAGAAATTCGCCAACTTACCTGTTTGTGGTGAATAGTTTATGTTTGAGAGAACTAGGAATGTTTCTTGTAGCAATAATCGTATCACTCTTTTGTAACAACTCAATTTTTTATTTTATTTGTTGGTATATTTCCAGAAAGTAAGTTTAGACAGGTTTTGCATAGGGTTTTTATTTATTCATCAGAAGCACTCTTTAATGTGGCTTTTTGCTGAGCAGGGCTTGCAGTAGCTACTACATGTAGCATGAACATTTTGACGAGTTCGGTTCATTTTCCTATTCTGGAACAAAAACCCAATTAATCATTCCATGATCAGGAAATAAAGACAAACTGTGCCGTTGTTCTTCTAGTGTTCTTGGTTGAATGTTTACTAGCAAATAATTAAGTTTCTTCTGTTGCCTTTTCATATGAATCCATGAAATACTTTTTTTTTTGCCCTGGATATGCTTGCTTGGTGAAACACAGTGCTTGTGATACATCTCGATTTTTGCAAAACAAAATTTTATAATGCGTGCTCAAGCTGATATCTCTCGTTGATTTTACTCTTGGAAAAAAGGTTTTGTGTTATGAATATTATACTATATTCTTTATGGTGAGAACCAGCAGCAAACATTTGGGAGATTTTGTTTGTAACATTATTCATCATATCATCCAATACAATTAAATCACAATTTTCTTCTGCTGATGGTAACCCCGAAACAAACTTAGTTTTTCTCATTCAAAAACCAAGGCTGCCATATCGTATAGCACCACACAATTTTTTTCATAGGAACTTCGTATACTTGTTCAGAAATTTATTTTTTTTAAATGAGTTCTAATTTCCCACTTTACAAATGCCCCATATTCATACAAGTAGAGGGATGTCTCAATTTTAACATTTATCACAAATGTTGAGAATTTTTAATATTTTTTTTAACAAATTTTGTGAATCTTTTGGAATTTTTTCTCCATTAACTGAACATCGATAATTTCTGGTTTTAAATATTCGTTTTCCTTTGACCAAAAATATCGTAAACTTTTTCCTTATTTTTATAACATTCATGTAGAAATATTTTTCGACCATGTTTCGATATTGTGCATGATGTATTAGTTATGTTCACTTTTCCCACCGCTTCTCCTTTATATAAATAATTTATGAATAACACGAACTGAATTATAACAATAAATGCCAATGCAACATGAAAACACTTTTGCTTATTTTGATCAGATATTCTTTAAAGCCAAATTTTTCACAACACACTAAATACTTGTCAATAAATGAACTTTTTCTCTTATTTTGCATCTCTATTTATAAGTTGTTGCAAACATGATAATAGAAAACCGATTTTTAGCTCGACTCGTTAGGTTTTGTGAGCATGGCCTATCTCTTTCATTTTGATCTCGGTCAAATCATGAACTTATTTATATAACTGCTGTAAAAAATATCTCCTGCTCTAATTGAAACTCCAAATTGGATGTCAGAAAAAAATTCGATGGTCTAGAAATTATACAATATTTTTTACATCCAGGCCATCGAATCTCTGCCCAGAGTCTACAGAAAGCGATTATATAATTTACATTTCATGATTGTATATTCTAACCCGTCATCTTCTCAATAATATCTCATTATAAATACATTTTGTAAGTTTTTAATGATTTCAGTGTATAAATGTAATTGCTATTTTTCAATGTCATATTTCACACCGTGCACCAATCATTGAATTGTTCCTTATGCAAAAACTGCTAATTGTTACAACAACCTTCATCTGTGCAAAACAAGACACATTTACCATTAGCAAGAAAGTTTTTTGCCTTCCGCTTCACTCTGTCGTTGTTTTTTGTTCTGCGGTTTTGCAGTATTTTCAACTCTGTGTTCTCGTTTTGCGTGCCAATACATACTACTACTATTAACTACTCCCTTCTTTACGATCAACTAATCTTACAATTTTTTTTCTCACATTGTAAATAGCAAAGGAAAATGATAGTTTTTTTTTATTCTCTTGAACTTATAAATAACATACTGTATACAATGATTAGTACATTTGTGATTTTATGCCCTTCTTCTGCTTTTTACATTCTCGATCCTTTTCATAAAATAAAGTGAATCTTAATTTTGTGCACATATGACATTGAATTTTTTTTAATGAGATACTATTCAATCAATTTATGACCAGTTCCAATGCAGAGTTGCAATAATCTTATGTTCTAAAAAGTTGGAGAAAGGGGACCGAATATAGGGGGAAATTTTTTATTTGTAGTATTGTTGATGTGTATTAATTAAACTACAATATTAACTTGGCTGGATGCTTTGAAAATTCAACTGATGAAAAATCACAGGAAAGACCTGATGAGTGGTTGAAATTTGTTTATTATATTGTAGTGCTAGTGATGTATAGTAAACTACGATTTGGATATCCATCAGGTACAGCTGTGATCTGTAAATTATGGTGATAGGAACAGTAATTTTCATTTAAGCCATGGGAGTGAAAAGTGTAAATCTGGTCTTCCTACTAATTTAATTTGTATTTAATATGAATTAAATTCTATTGTTAATTAAATTTTTGTTTTATTTGTAGAAGATACAAGCAAAAAGTTACGGATTAAAAGAGATATATTTGCCTCATCTCCAGAGTTTAATGCTACTGTGTCTCTTCCATCTACTGTAGAAGATTTAAATGAACATCTTGATTGTTCTAGTAATACAGAAGTTGTAATTAAAAACAAAAAATCCCAGCAAAAAAATAGTAAACATGATCAAAATAAAGGAACCTCTAATAAAACCGATAAAATTTTGGCAACCAATCTGACTAAAAGAAATGATAAAGATTTATCAGTGATAAATTTTGTAACTGTAAGGAATGATAAACGGGGAAGTCAACAGAGTGAAACCAAACACAGTAATAGTGAAGACCTTGACAGTTTACCTTCATATCCTGACAAAAATAATAAACCAAATCCCCAAACATCAGCGAGATCTTCTAGAGATCTTGATAAAAGGATTGCAAATTCTTCAAAGAATGATGATAAAAACAATCAAGTACCAAATACAGATTGTTCTTCACAGTTACAAGCAGTAAAGAAAAAGACAGCAGTAATTGTTTCTGAATCTAAAAATAAAAAGGGAAATGATGAAATTTCTTCATCCAGTCAACATCATCAACCTTCACAGGTGAGAGTTTTTCAAAAAGTATTTACCATAAAATTCTTCATATAATGTGCACTATACACTGGGTATAAAAATGAGTTTTTAAAAAACAAAACAAAAAAAAGCATAAAGACTTTTACATACATCAAAATACTTTTTATTTAAAAGAAATGACATTCCTTATGTAGTTAAAGAGTTAGAAGTTTTAAAAGTATGTGTGTGTGTGCTTTTTTTTTAAGTTGGAATAATTAATACCTTGAATAAATTATTTAAAAACATAAGAGCATTGTGCACTTACTTCAGGTTTCTTTGTAAAAAGAAAGGGTGCATGTTATGCAGCGAATATACTTAAAAATTGAAAGTATAGATATGTGTCATATGCCGGAATTTACAGTAATTGTATTATTATAAGTCAAGTGTTGGACTGTGTTAGCTTATGCAGAATTGATGCTAATTTACTTGAAGTTTGCCGGTTTGTGGCGTGTTTTGTCAAAAACCATTTTAACGAGTAATGGAAGCAGATATGCATTAAATACAGACAGCTCTGAACCTTTTTATAGTGTGATACAAGCTCAATTGCAGTCTTTATCACTTGACTATGGTCCATATTATGCAGCTCTAACATCAGTAAAAGTAAATCTTGAAATACTTCATTTATAGAAATCATTATATAGCTGATAATGTATTAAGAAAATTTAACAACATATATGTCTGTGGCTAACAAATCAAAAATCTTAATTAAGGTTTTATGAAAACTCTTTTGCATATATAAATTTTCATCCAAAAGTACAATATAAATTTTATGTGCAAGATGAATTCAAAAATAATGGATCATAATTCTTTATGTAAATAAATGAAGTTCAGATTGTGTAGTTTGGTGCATGCAGAACATTTTTTGCTCTCTGTAAATTGTGGTTGCTCTCAGGTTTCCCTTTTTGACAAAATTGTTGAAATGCATGGAACAATGATCATGAAATTTTGTAGAAAGCTTGATGATTCCCTGTAGCAGAAAACTATAAGGGGGAAAAATTCCAGAAAAGATGCCAGATATCAGATTATTTTAGACATGCAGAATGCAACTGACCGACTACAAATTCAAATATTTTTTAACACATCTCATATTTATATATTAAATTAACACTTAGAAATTCTTGGTTTGTGAGTTAATAGATTTGTTACAAGTTGGCATTATGAGCTTTAAACAAAACCTTAAAACTATTTTCTTTATAATGTGTATTTTATTTAAACTTGTAGATCCTTGATAAATTGTTTACTATAATTTATTATCTTATTTTTTTATTCATAGATCCAATCCACCATCATTGAAAAGTTGATTAATGATGCTGTCAGTTATCAATTTGATGGTATTCGTCAACAATTATATCTTCAGCATGCATCTTTATGCAGAACAATGAATTTAAGACTGGTAAGTTGTGTAAAATTCATTAATGACCTTTGACAAGCATTAGATGTACTTGCAGTTGCAAACTCATGATTAGTATTGTCAAATAATGGGTTTAATTCCTGGTATCCTTGAAGACCTGCTTTGTAGAGGGGGTTGATGCATTTTAAATCTGTTTAGATTCAAACTCCTTCTCCTGGCATGCTGTGGAAGTTTAGAGAGTAGGGCTCCAGGTCGGGTATCCTCATTAATATTACAAGGTCCATCTCCAATAGTCCTCATTTAGCCTCAGATTGCAATGTTAGTTAAATTCAAAAATAAGAGGAAAAAATCAGCATAACTGAGCATAGATTCTTTTCTTTAACATGTTTCTTATTATAAATTATTTGAACAAGAGAAAAAAAATTGAGAAATTTTTAAAGCTGAATACAATTAGTTTAATCATATACTATGAACTGTATCATTTCTAAAGTATATGAAAAATAAAATTAAATTGTTGTGCATCGAACTTTTAGGTATTTTCTAAAATGTAGCAAGTTTTGAATAACAGTTTATCAAAAATTGATATATTTTGATATTTCTTTTTTCTAAAGGAGATATTGTTAAATAAAGTTTTAAGTATCTAATTAAGGTTTGTTATAAAATAAAATTTGTTTTATAAATATGAGTTCCTGTTGTTGATTTTTAGGATGAGTTAGAAGAACAACATGCAGCTAGTAATCAATCATTGCTGAAAGTTATTCAAGAACTTTTAGAAGAAAATCGAGTGCTTCGAACTGCAATTCTTGCTCATCAGTAGTTAATTGGTTTTATGCTAATTCTCTCTATGATTTTATTTTTATATACATTTATTCTTTTTTATGTATAAAAGGATATATATAAAGTATTTCATATTTATATAATTTTTGCTGAGTATTGGTTTATTTTGTACGTAAAAATTTTTCAAATAAAGTAATTTTTGTTATCAATTTTTCTGAAAATTTCTAAACTAATTCTTGTTTGTTATTGTAGTAAAAATATGATAAATTTTTTATGTACCATGTTTTTATAACCATTTTCATGCATTGTCATCCACTTTTGAGCTATAGTTTGAATTTCAACTCTCTAGCTCATCAGGAGGTTAGTTTAAAATCAATTACAAAATTCCACCCGCATAGACATACAAGAAAGCGAGTTAATAAAAACATGGTAACCTGGAAGCCTCTCTTTGACCCTAAGTCACAAAATTGAATATGTAGATGCAACTCGACTCATGCTATCAACAGTTTGTCTTTGTTCGTGTAAGGTACAGGTCCCCTGTCAAAATCGGGGCCCAGGTTTGAAATTAGAACTCTTCCCCCCCCCCCACACACATTTTCATGAATTGTCATCTTTTTCTGAGCTATGGTCAAATTTCAAGTCTCTAGCTCAATGGGAAGTTAGTTTAAAATACATTACAAAATTCCACCCGGACAGACATACAAGCCTCTTTGGGGGTGCTGGTTCAAAACTATAACTTCTTTTCCTTTTTTTTTTTACATTTTCATGCATTGTCATCCACTTCTAAGCTATGGTTCAAATTTCAAGTCTCTAGCTCATTGGAAAGTTAGTTTAAAATCAATTACAAAATTCTACTTGGACAGACATACAATTAAGCGAGTTGATAAAAAAACATAGTAATCTGGGGCCAGCTCTTTGACTCCAGAGCCATGAAATTGTATATGTAGACGCAACTCGACCCGTGCTATCGACAGGTGGTCTTTGCTTGTGTAAATTCATATAAGTTAGGGGACCCTTTGTCAAAATCGGGGGCCCAGGTTCGAGACTAGAACTTCTTTTTTCACATTTTCATGCATTGACATCCACTTCTGAGTTATGGTCCAATTTTCAAGTCTCTAGCTCATGGGGAAGTTAGTTTAAAATCAATTACAAAATTCCACCCGGACAGACAAGAAAGCGAGTTAATAGAAACATGGTAAAATAGGAAGGGATGCTGTGTAACATTTTGTCTTTACTCCAGTGCTTATTAAGAACCATAATGCTAAGCCTACACTTCAAGAAGTAATACATCATATACCTTTAAAAATCTCTAAATATTTTTCTCAGTCTGCCACTACCTAAAACAAATTTGAATAAAAACATTTTCTTCTGCTGATTATTGGAAAGTTAAGAATCCCTTCACACAATAGTGTTATTTAATCTTGAAGCTTGCATTAATTTAGAACTGATTGCAAATACCTTACCTTAGAAAGTGTCAAGTTTATTTTTGTAGGAACATAAACATTACACACAATTCTAACATTTGGTTCTCATTATCTTAATGATTCCATGATTTCTCATGGGGGCCAAATCTTTTGAATCTGAGAATTCTTTTGAAATTCTTTGTCATATGAAATGATGCAATTTACTTCTACATGTTATATTTCATTATACTTAGAAAAATGACTTGTAGTATAATGTGGTTGCTGTGGTATTGTATTATTACATAACTGCTGTTCAGAAATTTTAGATGCATCTTTAATGATTTATCAATTATGTGTGTGAAAACGAGAAGGTGAAAAAATTTATTTGGTTTGAGAAATTGTTCTGTAATTTTTTCATTCTTTGATAAGTAAAATCTAGGTTGACACTATATGAAATTATTATGCTATATGATTTTCTTTTTAATATCAAACAAAACTAAAATAATCATTTAATTCATTTATGTTTAATTTCATGAGAATGGTTCATGATTTTATGGGGAATCCATTAGAAAGCACCAAGAACCAGCTTAATGTAGGAGTTAAAGACTTACAATACTTCAAACAAGATTTGATGGAATGAACCATTCATCACACACAAGAGAAACATGTGTTTCATGTCTTTCAAAAACGTAAAAATCTGTTGAATTACATGTAAAATATATGCCTCTTGCTTTTTTATAAACTGAAAGCTCAAATGACTAGTGACGTCTACATAGGGCAGCTCTGTACCCTGAAGCTGTTCTTCAAAATTTTACGTAATTTTTTTAATTGAGGTCAGTAAAACACAAAATTGCGTTTTGTTCAAAAGTTTCAATGCCTTTTATATAAATGGGTTGAATGTGGTTCCTTCCCTCCCCCACCCCTCTTTATGCAAAAGTTAATAATTTTAAATGTTTTATTCCATTTTATATAAATTCTTTACTCATAATTTGGTTAGGTTACAAAGTGTTTGTTATTGAATGGAATGTATCAATTTTAGTATACCTATAATTAATGTTACTTTTTGCATATCATGTCGATGTATCATTTTATTTTTACAGTAGTTCACATTTGTTTTAGGAACTTGCATTTTAAAAATTTATTTACTCAAAAAATCATGAAATCTATCACATATAATTCAGGTGCTTAAGATTTCCAGCAACATTTTGATGTTTAAAAATATTTCTATTAATGAAAAATATTGTCTATTTAAATGTATAATAATGGTCATTTCCCTATAGGTGGAATTTCTGCTGGGAATGATAGTGCTTTGAATTTGTAATCATTTGCTATTATGACATTGTTGCTTAGGAAGGATTTAAAAGGATATCTTGGAGAACATAGGTATCTTGCTTAGTTGAAAGGAAAATAGTATTAAAAAAAAGTATTGATTGACAGAGCATGGAGGAAAAATATTTCAACTCTAAATCTTGTATAAAGATTTTTCTCCCTTCCTTTGGAAATATCTCCTTTGTAACATCTGTAACAGTTTGTGAATTTTTGGGGACAATTAAAAGAACTTCCTGATTTCAGAAATATATTCAGTTGATATTTTGATTAAAAATAGTGTTTTATAAAAAAAAAAATTAATGCTACGTATTTTTACATTATTGTAAATGATACTTTTAAAGTACAAAATACATTTCAATACTTTTTTTAAAAATTTAAATGTGTTTGTTCTATGCTCAAAACAACAAAATAGTAAATTTTGTACATAAAGTGCTTTTATTTTAATAAAATTTGCTCATGGAAAAAATTAACAATCAGAAACTTTATCAAATAAGAAATATAGAAAATTATTGTATGAAATATTTGCTCATATTTGGGTTATAAATCTCTATTAAGTTGAGAAAATAAAAAATTTGTTGATGAATTTTTAAAAAGATATTCTGTGCACTTCTGTATTTCCATCTTTTAGCATAAAAGTATTCTGCATTTGATTACTTAAGCAATATGCTAACTTGTTTGTGAGATTTTTTTAAATTTTCCCTTCTAAAAACAAGCTTCTGGGTATTCCTGAAAATTATATCTTTTACATTATATATATGTAAGGATAATTAAATTAGATCTAAAATTAAATCCCTAGACCACTTTGAACTTTTATATTCCGTTACATCTTCAAGTATTAAATTTATTACACTTCCACCTTTTGAAGAACACATGGCCCTAAACAGAACTTTTCTCTCCGACCATTAATTTTTATTACCTCGTATGTCATGCTTAACTTGCAAATATAACTCTTCAATAAGAAGTGTACTTGAGAAACATCTGCCTAAGTGGCCGCAAACTCTGATACTTAACGCGTGTCCCCTTTTCACGCTTAGCAAGCAGATGCCAAAATGTCTTCGTTGAATAAAAATCGCTTTTTCCAAATGCCTTGATGTTACTTGGAAACACGGCATATATATATACTTATACTAGCTGACCCGGCCACGCGTTGCTGTGGCTTTGTTTTAATACGTTAGTTCAATATTATCCTAAGCTATTGAATGCAGTCAAATTAATCTTCGTTTATAATTTTGGAGGGTTGAAATAAAGTATAAAACAACAAATTAATTTAATTTTGCATTTCATTCATCTCCTATTTGAGTGTAGTATAATGCATGAATTACTAATGAAGTTGTTAAGTTACAACATATGAAGATTTAATTTTATAAATGTGGTGAATAACGTTGATTCTTTGCAATTTTTAAAATTATTTTTATATTAAAGTACAACAAATAATAATTTTATACAACTAATCGCTAATCGGTGCACAATATTTTTCGGTAACCCGTATTTTGCTAACTCAAATAGATTCAACGGTTTCCGCTCACGTGAGCATGTAACATCTAGTTGCCCATTCGAGAAACATGGATTTTCTAAGTCCAAGTTTCAAATGAGTATTGTTCAGTTTCAGACTCATTTATGGTCATCGCGAAAGCCAAACGAATCGGGAATTGAAGCCTTTTGAATGGTATTAGAGATTCTGACGGTATCATTGGAATACGTGGCAGCAGATTCCATAGTAGCAGAACAGAATTTTCGTTTAAGCTTTACAGTCAAAATGTTAGCTTCAAGAAGTTCCCGGAATAATTCTTTTGATGATCAAACGTGCACCATTGAATTATCTAAGTGAAATTAAGTTACGCAGATAATAACCAGGGAACCAACCGAATATTATGTGGTGACATTCCTGATATATCTAGAGAATTCAAAAACTCAGTTAGAAAATATACGGTTTTGTTTTCGTCAACAATGTCGACTGGTTTAAAAGGCATTGGATCAACTGGCAACAACCCTGTGTCTGGAAGTTTATTTTATCACAATATCAACATTTTTTCTGATTAAGTAACAGGATTACAGAGGCAATAATTATCAAGATAATTATACAGTATATCTGGTAAGACACTCAATCAGTTCGTTTTCGCCTAAAGAACATTACAGAAATCGCCTGGTTATTTCATGCATTATGTATTGGGATGAAGTTCTACTTATCCGTTTCCGATATTCAGTAGTTGGTTAGGAAATATTTGCTCAGATGATCATCTTGCAAATGCACTCGCGTGTTTATGGCCAGTCGAAGTGTCTCCACGTTTCGCAATAAAAACGGTTGTTTTTAACAGGCGTTAATCTCATGAGCAAAAGTAGAGCGAGTAATGGTTGTTAATGTCTGTCGAAATTCACCAGACAGTAATACAAAAGCACCGAATATTCTCTCGTTGCCATTTAAATCTTGCAAAGCTCTATGTAATGCTTTGAGTGAATGTATATTGTTCATCGTACACTTATCCCTGATCATGACTTAATTCATTTGCAATACTGTAGCCAATCCACACTTTTTTCAATGGTACACATTGCATCTTGTATTTTATGAATGTCCAACGGCAGCTGATGCAGAATGTGCAGTTTTTTCACCATCTAACACAGTGACAACAATGCCCGAAGATGCAATTTCCTATTGCAATCATATTTTCGCACGACTGCACTTGAAAGTTTAGTTGCTACAGGGAATGAAACTCCGGAGGTGGAACTCGAACACAAAGCCATTTGACCTCATTCCAGCAATATACAGAAGCTTTTGAAATCCGTATCCAAATTCTCGTTCCCACCCCGAAAAGTACTCGGTGCCCACTTTCGACGCCCTTGCTCCTGTAAGTTCAGTCTCTGAAGGGAGGCATTACGGTCAGTCGGCATTATCCGGCAAAGTTACGGGAGATTCTAAAATCCAATTTCATATTATTATTGTTTCCTATGCAGAAAAACACTAGGAAAGCATTTCTCTCTCCTCAAGAATTTTAAAGCAAGCCTTTTCCACAGTTCGTGCAAAATACTTTCGTCTGGCATTATTTGACGTAGATATGAGATTATATTGAATTAAATTGAGAATATATATATTCGGATCGGTAGTTCCGAAATACAACCAAGATCCACTTTTTACGTCGGCAAGTGGTCAAGGCATCGGATCATGGCTAGCGTGTCGTCAGTTCGAGCCCAGCACCACTGAAAACCCGCCGTGTAGGGGAGTGATTCACGTTAAATCTGTCGAGAGCTCAAACGTCCTCCCGTTGGTGTGGTGAGGTAGTTAGGAAAAAGGGTGCCAGCTCAGGTGTCGTCCGCGTCACTTCATGGTTCAAAATTACGCGGTCAGTCGCCAAAAGCCCTCGTGTAGCAGAAAAGTGCGATGTTAATATTCACTCACTTTACGTCGGCCAGATAGGCTGGTACTGCTGTCCGAGAATATTCCGATCCTCCGGCATTATCTGCCAAAAATACAGGAATTTCGATTTCAGACTCGCTTAAACCATCTCAAATTACACCAGGAATACACTTTTCCCGCGCCAAGACTTTAAGGGTGAGCTTCTGCCCCGGTTTGCGTAAAAGACGGTCATCCTGAATTATCCGGCAAAGTTACTGTTATTTCTCAGATTGAATATCAGATTCGGATTATCCGTTTTGAAATACACCAGGGACAAAGTTTTCATGATCCAAGGCTTATAAGGGACGTCCCTGCTACAGTGTTTCTAAAATACTGTCGACTGGCATTATCCGACAAAGTTATCGAAACTCCTAAAATTCAATTTCAGATTCTCATTTCACACTCTGAAATGCATAAGGAGTAGACTTTTGATGCTCCAGCGCGAGCAAGTTCAATCGCTAGAGGTAATGAAAATCCGGACGCGCGCGGGACTCGAATCATTTGCATTTTCTCCTTATTCAGACAATATCCGGCGTTTAGTGGAGTTTCTGAAATATAATTTCAAATTATCGTTTTCCGCTCCTAGATACAACTGGAAATTACTTTTGTTCGCCTGAGCCGGCAAGTTCAGTCCCTGGAAGGGGCATTAGGGTCGTCCGGCATTATCTGACAAAGTTACAGGAATTTCTAAAATTCGATTTCAAACTCTCGTTTACCATCCCGAATTACAACAGAAACGCACTTTTCCCGCACCAAGACATTAAGGGTATGCTCTTGCCACGGTTTGCGTAATAAATGGTCGTCCTGAATTATCCGGCGCAAAGTTACAGTTATTTCTCAGCTGGATATCAGATTCGGATTATCCATTTTGAAGTACGCCAGGATCCAAGTTTTCACGATTCAAGGCTTTTAATGTAAGCCCCTGTTATGGTGTGTCTAAAATACGGCAGGTCGACTTTATCCGGCAAAGTTACCGTTATTTTTGGAAACTGACTCGAAAATTGGATTCCACAGCTCGAAATACGCCAGGCACTTAATTTTCGTGCATTTTGGTTTGCAATATCTGCTTCCATAGACACATGAGCATTGCCACATTTTGCGATTATCCCCTTACAGGAATCTGGCAACGTTTTTTCCGGATTCTTCACATTTCCGGCAATAAAAAAATTATGGCTTGATTAAATGAAATAAAAACCATCCTATGTTTTAAGTTGGACGAAATGACACACAGTATACAAAATTATATTATGATCGGTTGAGTAGTTTCGGAGTCCATCGCGGACAAACACTGTAACACGTATATTTTATATATATATGTGGGAAATTCCACATAGACCGCACGTTGGAGGGCGCTGGCGACGCGAGCCACCAGCCAGCGAACTAACCAGAGGAGATTAGCGAGCGAGCGATCTCGACGAGCAGGTCGCAGAGCCAACGCTGCGGATAAGAAAAGCAACCGGGAACCGACTGGCCGAGAAGGGACCAGCTCTAATCTATATTAGAAGTGGTGTGACGCGAAGGTCACCCATGCTTCACCTGAATCTACGTGTGTTACCATTGTGAACTGAGAGCCATTGTGTATGATAAGAGAGAAAAAGACTGTGGTTCGCGAGCAGGCGTTCCCGTCGTCGATACATCCTGGAACTCTATTTGTTAGAAATTAGCTACTTTTCTTTAATTAATAATTGTTAAGTTTTGAATAAATTAGAAGAAAGAAAAAAGCTTTAGCCCCTTGTTGTCTCCCACAAATTATGGGGGCTCGACCGGGAGAGGCATTTTGAAAAAGTTTAGAACGAGTGAACAAAAGAAGCGTCCGTGAAGGAGACGCGCCGCCATTTTTAGAAGCTTTGCTCAACCTGTGCAGAGGTTGAATTTCATTCGAAACCAGCGTGAATATTCCGCCTGTGAACTAGTGAATTAACACCTGCGAAGAGGTGTCATTTTAACTTTTTTTCCGTCTAACGATATAACTTGCGAAGAGTTTGTGTTCATCTGTGTAGAGGTGAATCAGTGTTTTTCATCAATTATTGGATACATCGTTCGTGCGAACAACAAGGGAGCTAGAAAAAAAAGGTAGGATCTTTCCATATTTTTTTCTAAAATGTATAAAAACGCTCTTAAAGAGGATCTCATAAGAGTTGTAGAGGAGCTAGATGGTACTGTGGAGAGTACGGACACCGTAGCTAGACTAAAATTGAGAAGAGTAGTACATTCGAAAGTGATGCAGATTTCGTTAAAACTTTAATTAAAAACTATGTAGATGAGAGGGTATCGCGAAACGAAAGACAGGCAACTTTAGAAAATCAGAAAATTGAGCTCGCAAAACTACAGTTAGAAAAAGAAGTCGAACTTCAGATGATTAAAAATAAAGCATTAAGTTTAAATCCTGCAGCTAAAACCGAAGAGAAACAATTCGAAACAGACATAGAAAATATGATCAAAAGCATTAAAACTTTATCTCTTCCTGTTCCCACCAGATCTAAAAACTTTAATCTGTTCTTCCAATCATTAGAACGCGCATTTTTAACCAAGAAAATTAATGACGAATATAAATCTGAAATTTTAATAAATCTTCTGGGCGAAAGAGCTCATAATGTCTTATTGTATATTAAAAAGGAGGAATTAAATGACTATGATAAACTCAAATCAATAGTACTCGGAGAATTCCAAGTAACCTCTCACGAGTGTTTAAACTCATTTAAAAATGCTGTAAAATCATCAGGCGAGACATACATCCAATTTGCTGCAAGATTGACGGCAAACTTCCAATATTATTGTTCGTTAAGAAAAGTTAATTCCTTTGAATCTCTATGCGATCTTTTAATTTCTGATAAATTATTTGAAACTTTGAATAAGGAAACCGCAACTCATATTGGCATTCGAGAAGCGGAAGATTGGTTTAGGCCTATTGATTTAGCCAAAGAGTGCGATATTTATATTTCATCTAGAAGCGGATCACGTAAGGAAACTCCTATTGCTTGTGGATATGCCGAAGACCCCTTTAAAAATAGATCACGAAACTATAAACCAAAGAGTAGAGATAGCTATCCCCAAAATCTTGAAAGACAAAATAAAAATTGCTATATATGCGGTGATTCATCTCATTACGCAAGAGATTTTCAGAAGCGTTTTAAACCTAAAGAATTTAACAGCCACATCTATAATAGAAAAAACGCGAACAGTTTGAAAGTTAAGAGTGAAAAACCACAAAAAAGCGATGAGTTCGCAAAACAGCTCCAATACGTAAACATTTTTGTAGAAAACCAGCCCGTAACAGCTTTGATTGATTCAGGTTGCCAGATCCCAGTTTTAAATTCCTCGCTAATTAGTTCGAACAAACCCTCCGAAGGGAATATAACATTAACCACGTGTTTTTTGGCGAAACGCGCATCGTAGAGGTTGCACCAATAAACATTTCTCTTACTCAGCACTCTCCCAGTTTAAGTGTTCGAACGGCAATATCACCGACCTTGACCGAAGAATTTATTATACATCCCAGTATATATACTGAAATAAAGAAAATAAGCCACGCGAAGAGCGATGTTTTGAATGAAAGTGTATCCTCTTTAGGTGTTTATTCTATTTTTTCTGTTGCAAATGTGATTGAAAATTCTAGTTATGATTTGTCACATGTTAAAAACTTTAGTATTAGAAATGATTTGATTTCTCTGATTAAGAATTATAAACCTAATAAAATTAAGAGTACTAAGTTAAAAATGAGTATTATATTGAAAGATGATATTCCTGTGTGTCAGAGAGCCAGACGTTTATCTTATTCTGAGAAATTACAGGTAAACGATCAAATTGATGAGTGGTTACGACAGGGCATTATAAAAGAAAGTTGTTCTGATTATTGCTCACCTATAGTATTGTGTAAGAAAAAGGATGGTAATTTAAGAATCTGCATTGATTATCGCAAAATTAATTCTAAAACTGACAAAGATCGGTATCCTTTACCCTTAATAGAAGAAGTTCTAGATCAGTTGCAGTCGGGAAATTTCATCCCAACTATTAACTTAAAAAACGGATTCTTTCACGTTGAAATGGAAGAAAGCAGTAAAAAATTTACTTCATTCGTCACATATAATGGGCAATATGAATTTAATAAAGTTCCATTTGGTCTTTGTAATAGTCCGAGTGTTTTTCAAAGATTTATCAATCACGTTTTCAGAGACCTTCTTAAAGAGGGAATTGTCCTAATCTACATGGATGATATTATTATCCCTTCTACGGATGAACTTGACGGGTTAAACCGTTTAACGAGGGTGTTAAAAACTGCATCTGAATATGAATTAGAATTAAATTTTAAAAAATGTAACTTCCTCAAGTCAAAGATTGAATTCTTGGGACACATAATTGAAAAGGGTACAATTAAACCTTCTTTGGACAAAACCAAAGCAGTTCAGAATTTTCCAGAACCTAAAAACGTGAAACAGGTTCAAAGCTTCCTTGGACTGTCAGGTTACTTCCGGAAGTTTATCCAAAACTATTCCATAATAGCCAACCTCTTAGTGACTTACTACGAGATAATGCTGTGTTTCATTTCGGACCTGAACAGCAATTAGCATTTCTAACTTTACGACAAAAACTTTCTGAAAATCCGGTGCTTCATATTTTCAAACAAGGTGCAAAACTTGAATTGCATACTGATGCCAGTAAATTTGGCTATGGTGCGATTCTGTTACAACAATCAGACGATAGTAAATTTCACCCCGTACACTATTTTAGCAAGAAAACCACTCCCCAAAAGGAAAAATATTCAAGTTATGAACTTGAAGTTTTGGCTATAATCGAATCTCTTAAGAAATTTAGGAACTATCTCGTTGGCAACAAATTTAAAATTGTAACTGATTGTTCGGGCATTCCAAAAAACTATGAGTAAAAAACAATTAACTCCTAAAATTGCTAGATGGGCCTTATTCTTAGAAGACTTCAATTATGAAATTATTCATCGTTCAGGCAAACAAATGGAACATGTAGGTTGTTTAAGCCGTTATCCTGTAATGACCATAACATATGATGAAATAACCACTAAACTTACAAATTGTCAGGAAACTGATGAGTATATTAGAACCATTAAGCAGCTGTTGCATGAAGGCAAAACTACTGAATTCATCATAAAGAATAATATTTTATTTAAACTTAGTGAAGATTAGGAACTGTTAGTTGGGCCAGAGATGATGCAAGTAGATGTGGTGAAGAAAGCTCATTCGTATAGACATTTTGCTGTAGCAAAGACAGAAGACTTAGTGAAAAGAGACTATTATTTTCCGAATATGAGGAAGTGTGTGGAAAATGTACTGAAAAACTGTGTAGAATGCATATTAGTCAATAAGAAGAGAGGAAAGGGAGAAGGTTTTTTACACCCTATTCCAAAAGATCTGCCGTTGTCAACATATCACGTAGACTTCATTGGACCATTGCCAACGACCAATACAAATTATAATCACATATTCACTGTAATTGATGCATTCACAAAATTTACTTGATTATATCCAACCAAAAGTACAACAGCTCAAGAAGCCATTTAAAGACTAAAGTTGCAACAAAAAACTTTTGGGAATCCTTCACGTATAATTAATGACAAAGGAGGAGCATTTAGATCTAAGGAATTCGAAGACTACTGTGCTGAGGAGAAGATTAGTAATATTCAAATAACCACGGGAGTACCAAGGGGGAAAGGATAAGTTGAAAGAATCTATGGAGTACTGATTCCAGTGTTGACGAAGATGTCTATTCAAGACCCAACTAAGTGGTTCAAGCATGTCGATTCACTACAACGTGTGCTGAACAGTGTGCCTTCACGCAGTACAAAGTATTCGCCATTTGAATTACTAATAGGAATCAAGATGAAGAATCCTGAAGACGTCATGACAAGAAATTTGCTTGAAGAAGAGAGTCAAAATCAACTATTTCAACATCGTGAAAATCTTAGAAGAGAAGCAAAGCAAAACATTTTGAAGATACAAGAGGAGAATAGGAGAACTTACAACCGAAAGCGGAAAAAAGCTCACCAGTATAAGCAAGGAGAGTTGGTAGCAGTCATGAGGACTCAGTTTGGAAACAAATTGAAACTACGACCAAAGTATTTTGGACCCTACCAAGTGACTAGAGTAAAACTCCATGACCGAAATGATGTTGCTAAAATTGGAGACCATGAGGGGCCAAATGTAACGTCCGCATCAGCAGACCAGATGAAGCCTTGGTCTAAGCATTAATGAAGAAGAACGAACTTGTATAAAATATTTGTGTAACTGTGTACTAATCTATGTTTTTCTTTAGTTTTTTTTAGTTTTTATATTTCAGATCCTTAGTGCGTGAGCAGTGAGGACACTGCCTGTAGGATGCACGAGAAGATGTGGGAATTTCCACATAGACCACACGTTGGAGGGCGCTGGCGACGCAAGCCACCAGCCAGCGAACTAACCAGAGGAGATTAGCGAGCGAGCGATCTCGACGAGCAGGTCGCAGAGCCAACGCTGCGGATAAGAAATGCAACCGGGAACCGACTGGCCGAGAAGGAACCAGCTCTAATCTATACTAGAAGTGGTGTCACGCGAAAGTCGCCCATGCTTCACCTGAATCTACGTGTGTTACCATTGTGAACTGAGAACCATTGTGTATGATAAGAGAGAAAGAGACTGAGGTTCGCGAGCAGGCGTTCCCGTCGACGATACATCCTGGAACTCTTATTTGTTAGAAATTAGCTACTTTTCTTTAGTTAATAATTGTTAAGTTTTGTATAAATTAGTAGAAAGAAAAAAGCTTTAGCCCCTTGTTGTTTCCCACATATATATATATTTCTATCTTTCCAGTAGCTAAATAAATGCCTTGTAAATATAAAACTTTCATGTGTACTAGTTTCAAAAGTTTAAATATTTAACTAGGAAAATGGCACATTGTTTGTTCTAGCAATTAATCCCGAACTATATAGAATGCAATTTCTATAGATTGTTTCCTTAAATATATATGCATTTTATTATGCTTTGACGGTAGAGGAAAATTTTTTTTATTTCACCAGAATTTCAGGAGTGTACATTCATTTCCTTATAAGGGATAAATAATGCCGTCTGTTAGGTTTGTATTCCAAGTGATAGTGATGAGCACATGAGGAGAGAGAATAGAATGAGGTTGCAAGAGAGAAACTCTTTATATGGGTTGCTGTGGCATTGGTCACATTGTTTTGTTAAAAATGTGTGTGTAAGTTTTGATATAAATAATGGAATAAGTCAACTCTGCATTAACTTAGATGTTTCAGGTATTTTATTTTCTTGATCTGTAATTGTGCTTCCTTGGCACTTTAATATCGAAAATAGCAGAATTTGTTGCAAAGTTATCAGAAATAACATTACTAAACTAAAATGATCAAAATAAAAGACTTTATGGAGGCATCAAGAATTGTAAATACTCAACCTAAAAATTATTATCTTAAAAAAAGTTTCAATGTCAGGGATTAATCTTAGGTTTAAACTGCAAGAGTAATGAGATTGAAGTTACGAATTCTGTGAAGAATATTTAGTCATTTTTCCATTAATTTTTTGAGTCATTCTTTGGAAACAAAAAAAAAATGAACCAACATGATCGCTGAACTAAAAAAAAATCAGAATTCACAAAGTAATTCTAATTTAATAAAGCTATCAATAATTATACAAAAAACAATTAAATTCTCACTCTCCCAAAATTAAACACGGTATTTACTCGAATCTAAACTGCCCAATTTTTCCAGTGTTATTGCTACTGAAAATCATGTGTGACTTAGAATCGAAGGCAAAACATTTCTTGGATGGGGAAAATTAAGTTTTCGCCCCTTTCAAAAGGAAAAATGTAACCGTCCATTCTGACCATTTGCATTGATGACTTATCCCATTCCACAGTTTATCACCAGTATTCAATCATCCTAAACATACTTGACTGCTCACATTTAGAAAAAAAATTTTGTATACACTTTCTTTTAATCACCTAAACATCAAAAATATCTATAATAGCATCAAGACGAGTTCATAATGATGCAAGTATGAAAAATGTCATTTTTGAAAGAAAAAACCGGAAGCAGGACAATTGGCACGGAAAAAATTGACATGAATGAAACAAATATAGATGGCATAAACAAAATGATATAATTTTTTCTTGTAAATGTTCAACAGTCTTTAATATTTCTTTTATAGTTTTCTATAATGTGTTTTTTTTTTAAAAAAAATGATGCATAACAAATGCATTGGATGGCAGGGAAGACGACAACATGTAGGAAAATGACGATGGTGCCACAAATACTGAAGTCAACAGTGACGAATCATTTTCAAAACATGATACTGACGCTTAGAATTATTAAAGGTTCATGTATGTATTTGAAAATTTTTAATACTGATCAAATGAATTAATTATTAACTTATTATTTTTCATTAAAAAATTTCTTTCGTATCAGATGTCAAGGAACCCTTTACACCTTTTTTATATTTTTTCACAAAAACGTGCAAAGAATTGGGGGGAGGGTGCGGCTTAGAATCGATGACAACATTTATTTCACAAAAACACTTAGAATTTGGGATGCCGCCTAGATTAGACTAAATAGAAAATTCATTGGAGGGAGGGAAAAACAAATATTTTATTGAATTCTAAATTTACTTTTACTTAACAAGTCAACATACTTTTTCCCAGCCAGATGAGCGGCCGCTGTGGCCGAGTGGTCTAGGCATCGGATCATGGCTAGCGTGTCATGAGTTCGATCCTAGTACCACTAAAGACTCGCCGTGTAGGGGCGCGATGCACGTTAAATCTGTCGAGAGCTCAAAAGTCCTCCCGTTGGTGTGGTGTGGTAGTTGGGAGAGGGGGTGCCAGCTCAGGTGTCGTCCGCGTCACTTGACCATGGTTCAAAATTACGCGGACCGTCGCCAAAAGCCCTCGTGTTGCTAATCAGTGCGACGTTAATATTCTCTCACTCACCCAGCCAGATAAACGTATTTTTTAAGAACATTTTTTTAGCCTTCAGATTTATTTTCATGTATATATTCAATATGCTATTGCCCCTTTAAATTTCAATTTTTAAAAAAGTTTATATGGTTTTATTTCTTTTTCAAAGTATATATCGACTTTTAAAAATGTTTTGAAAAACACTTGTACCTTTTAGAAAAGTATGAATATTTTAAATAATATGAATTTCGCAGAGAAAGCTATATTAGATGCACAGTGTTCCTTTCAGTGAAAATTGGTATGAATTTCTATTTAAATAACTAGGCCAACTTTAACTAGAATTAAAGCACAAATTACCATTTATATATTTTGAATATCATTGTAAAATAGAGTTAAAAGAAATATTAATATTTTTGTTTCTTAAGTTGTAGTTTTCTAAAAAAAAAGTTAATAAACATAAAACATTAAACAGGGTGTCCCAAAACTCAACATCAGTGGTCACGGGGTGTTATCAGTTCTGTAAAAAATAAAAGAAAATTTCTATATATGGGGAAAACTGACATCCTTGTCCAGATCTTTAGGGACTGCGTGTGACCACACATTTTATAATTTAAGTGATTTTTCCACTAGCATGGCCTTACATAGCTGTGCTATTAATCACAATCTCAAAGAGAAAAAATTTTCTGGTTTAGTTAAGATTAACGTAGTATGAGAAAATGTCACCTCTAACTTTGACCATCCACCAAAAAAAAATTACAAACAAGCAAGTAAGTTATTTCAAAAGATGACCCATCTAGTTAAAATTCCAAAATGGTACAACACTTGTTTCTTTCTGTCCATAACAATTATTGCCATTTTTTTTTCCTTTACAAAGTGACTTCATTTCAAAAAACTCAATCTCAAGTGTGTAATTCAAATTAAAGAACAAACTTCAAAATAAACGAAAAATACATTTGAAATGCCTTAATAAAAACTAAATGTACGAAGTGTTTGCCTTTTACACGAATGCAGGCTCTACATATTTTTAAAAGTGATCGCTTGATGAGTCGTAACTAGCTAAATTTATTTCTTCCACTGCTTCAGCAGTTTGGCTACCTCCTCGCCAAACGTTTTTAATGATTAGTTTGTTAGCTAGTAAAAAAAAAAAATTCCCTAGAAAAATTCATATTTGAAAAATTTCTATTGAATTTACAAGATTTTGATTTGGAGATCCATGTTTCTATTTCTACTTTTAATAGTTGGTGATTTTAATAACTGATTCAGGATGAGTTTGGATTTAACATTTTAACTGCCAAGAATTCTGCTTTCAGGTGGTCGGGTTTCTCGTTTGCTGTTAAATATTTTTTTTTAAATATATTTTTTTGAAAACTGTAAGATACGGAAAGTAGAAAATTATAGTTTTAAAATATATTGTAGCTATATTTACTTCAAAATTACATCTTAAATAATTAATTATTTCGCTAAAAAACACAGTATGAAAGAATCGATGTTATACAATTAATCATGTGTGAATAAAAATATAAAGTATTTATTCGAATCTAAGCCGCACTTTTCCCCCGATGTTAATACTGCGGAAAATCGGGTACGGCTTAAATTCGAAAGCGGAAAATTTCGTTGGATAGTTAAATTGAACATGATAATGACGGTTAGAGTAATTACAGATTTATGTGTCTGTTTTTAATACTGATAAAATAAATTAATTTTTCACTTCTTATTAGTTCTCATTTTAATTTCGTAAATATCGATAAACCATTTTACACTATTTCTTATTTTTTTGCATAAAAGGTGTTGAGAGTTTGGGGAGCGCCTTAGATTCGAATAAATACGGTAATTGAACAAAATTTAGTCATGTATTTAATCATTGCAGAGAAAACGAGTGACGATCTTTATCAATTAAATGATAGTGAAATGAAGTTGAAGTGTAAAATTGATTCTTATATTAAATTTTTAATTTACTTCGTGTAACATATTGAAACTCACCAAGTATGTTGTTTTCCTTACAATGATATACAGCTTGTGGGAAAGAGTTTTACATGGAAAGTATTCTTCCCAGCATTAACTTGAATAACATGGCTACTCTTGAAGATAAGATCACCGTACCAGACTGGCGACTTTATCGTCCTTGATGACAAATTTGGCGAAAAATTACATTGCAAAGGTACATTCGAGAAGTTAATGGGATAAAACCTTCTGGAAATTTCCATTAGATTATTGTGGAGGATAGAACCCGCAATGCTCAGGTTCGTGGCCGAGTAACATGACTACAAGACAAAAGTGATCACTCCTGTCCGGAAACTGTTACTGGCTTATGTAGATACCGCTACTGTATCAGAAAAAAGATATGAATGCAGAAATCTGGATTTCGCAGAAGCTCCTAGTTTTCGTTGTCTCAATGAAGAAATTTCAACTTTTATTCTGAGAATAGGAGACTAAAAAAAATCACGACAACGTTATCTACCCGAATCCATGGCAGACTGAAATCCGGCAAACACAAAGAACTGAAGGGGATGCTGTTGGAGTTTCAAAAAATGTCTTTCCAAGACAGTGGAACCGATTCCAAATAACACGGCATGTTCGACGTCGGCCAGTACAAAGTCGTCCACGTGCTATCACAGCAAATATTGACCGATATATCCAATTAACAGCTCTTGCATGTAGGACAACCAATGGGATTCAGATTCAAAGACAGTTCCTTTTAGCAACACGATAAAGGGTCGGAAGCCTAACACTCCGAAACAAGCTTCATGCGCGTGGTCTGTAGGCACGTTGACCCAGATATGTCTTAAAATCTTCGAGGCCCAGAGAAATCTTAAGATTTTTTGAGGCCCTGGGTCCCTATACAAAAGCAGACCCTACTTGAGATCTTTAAAAGTAGACACTTGTAAATTGCATTGTCAAATACTCGTTCAAACGGTCATTTGAAACAAATAAATGTGCACGACTCACAATCTCAAAAACCTAGGCACAAATCGGTTCGTCTGATAGCCGCATTTCAACTAAATGAGTTGAATGGTTGTTTGTGGTATTATGCCTAGGTGTAGACACGGACAACGGTCATCAAGTAACAAAACACCCTTACCACTTTTGCCAGTTGACATGCAGTTTTTTTTTTTTTTTAACATTTATAAACCCCGTGCACCACGCGATGTATAACACGGAGGCATACAACACAGACAGAAGAAAGGATTACAACACAAACATCCATGTCTTCTCCGGGATTCGAACCCAGTCCCTACGGCACCCCAGTCAGACATGCAGTTTGAAATTCCCTTTTTTTTTCCCGGAGAATAATATTTGGCTACATTAAAATTATCCGGATCATGACTTTATTAATACAAAACGAGGACCCCTCGAAGGGCGAGGTCCTGGCTGCGTGCCCAGTTGGCCCATGTCTTAAGACGTCCCAGCGTTGGCCAATGATATATATTCCGCTGACTACAAGACATACTGCGGCTCAAAGTAAATGAGCTGCTTATAGCGTCGAGATTGGATGCAAAATTATTGGATTCAAGTGCTGCTTACAGATGAGTAGCAATTCAGTTTAGAGTGTGACACCAGACGTGTTTTTTTACGAGAAACAGGCCCTCGAAAAAAACTTATATTCGTTCAGGGGAAAAATTCCATTACAGATGTGTTTTGATGGTATGGTTTGGAATCAGTATAGGTGGACGTACTGACCCTGCATATCATCTAGAGTGGAAATCTGACAGATTAGTGGTATGCAGATGAGGTCCTGAGACCCCATTTCGTACCTTACGCTGCAGCCGTTGATGTTTCTTTCTTTTTAAGTAAGATAATGTAAGACAACATACAGCTTTTCTTGATGCTGAAACAATACCACGTCTGGAGTGACCAGGATTCTCTTCTGATCTTAATCCGATCGAGAATATTTTGAATACACTCGGCCAATCCGTTGCTGCAAGACAAAAGGCTCATTCACACCAAAGCTGCAAGTTGTGAGAGCTGAAGATGTAACCAATCAGAGTGTAAGAAATAGAGTTAATTTAAATATGAGGTTCTTTTAAGTAACAAAGTCCAGGAAGAAACAAAATATTTTTTGCGAATTACAGCGCATTTGTATTTTTTAATACGAGCACTTCTTACGCTCAACTTACAAGGCAACCCCCACGTGAGTAGTGGGTAAGAAAAAAGGAAATCCCTTCGGTGATGAGTTGAGCAGTTTCTCCCCTTACGCAGAGGGGAACACACATGGCCTGGTGGTTGATGAGTCCTGGGGTTGGAACGCAACATCCTCCCTCCCCTCTTTTTTTTTGAGTCTTCCCAGACCCAAAAACAGCAGTGACATTGAAAACGCTTAGTCTCTGGGTCTCTGGATAGTACGTCCATATCTCGACACCTTAGGCATATTAGGAGGAACATCTACAGGTATCATTACATTCTCAGAGACATCAACGTTAGCAGAAGAAATTTTAAGATCAGCATCCAATGCAACATCATTCGACTCTGCCGTTTCAGAAAATTGAATTTCCAAACAAAAAACTGTCTGGATATGATGGATGATCTCGGAATTGTAGCATTTCAACTTTAGGGTACGTACTTTTCCATCCCTTCCAGGAATCAGTTAAATAACTTTGCCTACAGGCCAGATTTTCGATGAGAACTATCTCACCAATTTTAAATGCTCGAGATGTCTTATGAGCCTTTTGCACTAATAACTCAAGATATTCTTTACGAAACCTTCCTTTTTAGATCTTTCAAAAGTTTCGCTCAAAATTTGACCCTTCTCTGAAATTTTGCAAAATCACTTAGATGTAAATTTGTAACATCCAGGGAGGAATTGCTCATCATGAACATTGCAGTTGTCAGTTGTGCTAGGCCGTCCGAGTCCTCAGACACATAAGTCAAAGGACGACTGTTGACAATGGATTCGCAATCACATAAAATGGTGAGAAGCTCTTCGTACGTCAAGATTGCATTCCCTAAAGTGCTTTTTAAGAGATCTTTAGTGACGTAACGTACACCCCCGCACTGCGGGCGGGGGGGGGGGCAAAGCCTAACTGACGCCATTTATGTAGATTTTCTCAAAATTCGCTTTAGACTTTTTAAAATCCAACTTTTAAGTGATTTTCCAATTGGCGATCTAACGTCATTCAAAATCAAAATTTTAATGTGCTCATAAGAAATCTTTGATCCAATAACCAAATCAAAAAACGTTTTGTTTGATGTGCTGTAATTCCCGTGACGAGACATACTTTTCTTTAGTGGGTTTTTTAAACCTAAATTACTAACACATGATATAAAAGTCAGAGTGAGAATGGGATATAATGCTGAGAAGATAAAAAATTCATCACTGTTATTATTATAGTATACTTTACATTAGCTGTAGAGAGGGGGGGGGAGATATGATTTACTTTCTACCAAAGCTGCAGAGTAACTTATTGGCAACTTTAGTCCCCTTCCCCAATGTATTTCACTTTCATTTAGTGAAATCGTAAATAACGTTCATCTGTTATGCTTTTTTCACGTGCAATAGTATTACGATACTTGGAAAACCATAGAGAGAGCATTTTAAATAATTATTTGTTCTAGATTTATGAGTATTCATTCAAATAAAGCATATTGAGAAACGTTTCACAAAATTGCTTTTAGAACAGACATCTCTATTTTTATATTCAATGCACTAAAATTTAGGGTGTGTTTCTTTAATATTAAACATTTTTTGTCTCGCTTTCATTATTAGAATTGTATTTTTTTTATCGGAATTTAATATTCTTGTTCAAAAAATGGTATTTTGTCAGTAAGACAAAAAGAAACGTGGCCCTAAAATGAGTAGAGCTTAAAAAACCTTGAGTGTTTCTCAAAAACGAAAAATTAGAAAGGAAAAGGAGTATAATATTAATAGCAAATGTGCAAAATTGGATAACTTTTTAATAGCTGCAAGTACATAACCTTGTGCAAGTGCTACTAATAGTAATGTTAGGGAACCTGATGAACAAATCATGGAAGAGAAAATTAATTCACAAGAAAAAGAAACACAGTTTCGGACACTTCAGCTAATAAGGATATTCTACCTAAAGAAAAGGAATCATAAAATGAAAACGAAGAAACAGACTCGAATAGAAGTGCTTTTGCTCGTTAAGTAGGTGCTCCCATAGATACAGATTTAAGGAAACAAGTTTTCTTTTAGTCTGTGTATTAGTAATAGTATGTGTCTTCATCTTAGCACGCGGAATGTATCGGTTTTTTTATTTCTTTTTTTCATTAAATCATTTTTGCATCATACAAAGAACTCTCCTTTTTAAGAGTGGCAGTATTTATTCTAGAATATAATCGAACTTTTTAAATCAAGTTAATCCCCCGGGATTCAGAAACAAAGAATAAGGTAAGCGATATCTTTTTTCTTTCGTAAGAATTTGAAATCGAAAATTATTTAACAGTTTTCGTGTCTTTCTTAATGAATTGTTTTTATTTAAATTACCAGCTTATCTTTTGACCATTCTTAGAGAGATTTTCCATTTTAATAAATACCATAAATACCCTCTATGTTAAAGGTTATTTACTTCGTTTACTTGCTCAGGTTGATTTTGTATTCAGTTATATGTTTAAATATTTTTACGTGATGTGTTTTGGTACATTATGTTTGGTTTTGTAATCCTTTGTAAGATCTGGATCGGGGCCCGAAACCCCACCTTGCGGGGGGGAGGGGGGGGGCAGTTATTTTCCGTTACTCTACTGGAGATCTTTAAGCACTCTGATGAGAAGTCTGATAGATAAAAGGAACAAACAAGGCCGGACGTGTAATGCGCAATTTCGTTGGCAGCACCTATTCTTACTTTTTACAGCCTTGGAATTCAAATTCCTCTGTTTTGGGGTTGCTATATTTGGCTCGTTATGAATTATTGGCTACTTTCAAAATAATTACAATAAAAAAGTGCAATGTATTGTATTTTTAAATATGCTGTGTTGAGTGTGTGTTTCAGTATGTGTGCATCTAATAACCTGTTATTAAATATTGTGCGTTTATTGTTTATAACTTTACTACTGAACAATTTCAATGTTTTTTCAATTTTTGTTTGAATTTTAAGATATTAATATGTTTTCATTGTTTATTTGTTGTATACAAGTTCACACACATTAGAAATATGGTATGTTTATAAAATAAGAATCAGGGCCGATCCTAGGGTATCGGCCGCCCTCGTGCAAACACCTAATGTGCCGCCCCCCTAGAGAAATTTTCATATATTTTGACTAATACTTAATGTTGACGTTAAAAACTCATCTACTTATATAAGAATAAAAAATTAATAATAACTCAAATAAAGAAGTGCAAAACTTTATTTTTTGGCCAGGTAATGAGTTATAATAGCGACAATATACTTTATCAAAATAATAAACTAACAAAAATATTACCTTTAAAATAAAAACATATATTTTATAATTATAATTGCAAAACAACAGAATTTACTCAGAAAATACGATCTAATAAAAATAAATGTTAAGGCATAAATCTCGTGTGTCAGTCCTTCTACAAAGACTAAGTAATAAATTATACTGTAAAATCCAGTGTATAACGCACACTTTTTTAACACAAAAAATAAGATGGAAATGTACGGGTGCGCGTTATACGCTGGGTATAAAAATGAGAGCTTTAAAAATACAAAAAGATGAGCATAGAAAAAATCAGACTTTTACATCTATCGAAATACTGTTTCTGTGAAAGAAATAACATTCCTTATGAACTTAAAGGGTTGTAATTCTAAAAGTACACCATTTTTTACTAAAGCTTGGAATAATACCTTGAATAAAGGACTTTAAAACATATAAGAGAATTGCGCACGTGCGGTTCAGGTTTCTTCGCAAAAAAGGTGTGCGTGTTATACGCGGTGAATATACCTAAAAACTAACAATTGCAGCTAGAAAGTATATGGGCGCATTATACGTCGGATTTTACTGTAACTATAAAATAACTTTTCTGGCTTTCTGAGAAGCAAATTTGTTAATAGTTTCGGTTAAATAAATTTTTGCAGAGATTTCTGATTCAATTGAGATTATGGCCAAATCTGAAAGCCTTTTTCGTGTCATACTATTTCTCAAGTAATTTTTAATGATTTTAATTTACTTAAACTTCTTTCACCTGAAGCTACAGAAACAGGTAAGGTTAAAAAAAATTCTTATTGCTTGAACAAAATTTGGAAAACAAAGATAATTTTTCACTATAATTTCTAATATCTCAGTTGGCTGTTTTTTACCAGGAAAATATCTTTGAATGAAGTTATTTCATGATAGAGCTGTATGCCATCTATATATCTTTCACAATACTTTCTTCTTCCTGTACTTGTAACTTAATATCTAAATCCATACAGGCTTTCATGAGATCATCATTAGAAATGTTGTGAAACTCATACAGGAAGCAAAATATTGAATTACACTCAGATAAAAAGGTAATCTTTCATTTACTGAAGAGATCGTGTGATCAAGAACTGCAAAATAGAAATTAGTCTTGAATTGCTGAAAGGGATTTAAAACTGGCTCATTACAGGCCTCGTAATCAAATAAACGCACCTTTACTTTAGCTTTGAGATGGGAAATTTGGGGTAAATACCTAAATGCAAGTGTTGCTGCTGAATCAACAAATATTTTTAATTATCGTCAGATCTTTGCAAAATTAAATATTTTTTAAGATTATCTGAGCCTTGTATGCATTCCGCGATGTTTAATTTAGGATTTTGAGGCATTTTACTCAATACATCATTCTTGATAATAAATCATGCCAAATTAAAGTTGAACATAAAAATTTAAATGTTTCAAGACTTTTAATTATTGAGTGTAAGAATATGGATTATTCATTAAAAAATACCCATTCCTGTTAACAAATTACATAAAATAAATTATTTGTAGCACTCTTCAAGGTCTTCGTAAAAATAAAAATCAAAAAAAAAAAAAAAACCTGTTTAGTTACCTAATTTTGTAGAAAATCCTATTTTAAAAAATTTAATTTAAAGTTTCAATTTTTAAACATTTCGTACTTATTTCCGAAACAAATCATCAGGACATATGCTTATATGTGAGTTTTCTTTTTTAAATTAGCTTGACAATATGCCCAAATTTTTTCTACTCTTTTAGGAAACACCCTGTGAAACATTTCATTCATTCATAAAATTTAATAAAGAGCTTTTATAGAAGGCATTATCCTCTAAAATGTGAAACAGAAACCGGGACAGGAGTTAGTGAACATTATATCAAAGGATCAAAAGAATAAAATAACAGTTTTGTACTTATCACAGAATACACTACAGTTCTGATTTAAACAAAAATCAACGGCAGCACCTTTTACTAAAACTTAATAACTACTTACACTTATCTTGATCGTGTTACCACCAATATTAGTGTATGTTAAATCAAAATTGAATGAACATATTGAAATAAGAATGGTTTTTTGTTTTTCCTTATATATATACTGGTCAAGTTGCAGAAAAAAAGCCGATGCCGCATACCTTTAACTTTGTCGAGATAGTGCAGGCTTCTAAGGATGCTTTTGCCATGTCATTAACGATCAAATTTAAAGAGTGGCTACTACATGACAAGAAGATTGTGGATTGAACCCCTGATTTATATTGGCTCCGTTATCCTAGGCCTGCCCTCCGCATATCTAGCAAATTTAGCCCTAATTTTTGAAGTTCTCAGCTGTTAAATCTGAAAGTTCTTTTCCAATCAATCTTTTAACTGGAAGAAACCTAAAAAATTCTTTTATTTTAACGGTAACTTCATTAAGATAAGATTTCTCACTACATACATATCTTACAGAAATGTCATTTGTTCGATCTTACTAAAACCAGAGCGCAATATAAAATTATCTAATAACATTTGGCTTGTTCATTTTTATGAACAATATGTAGTTTAAAATTCTCATGTAGAAGAGAAATTATTTCGTTCTGATATTTTCCCTAGATAGTGTATTTAGCTTCTTCCCTTTTTAGCACTCTTCGAGGATGCTCCTCTATTACTGGATCAAATTTAGCAAGTAATTGAATTATTTGTAAAGCATTACCATTATATATTGGAATTAAATTTGTTCAAATTTGCAATATGTAAGTGTGACAAATTAATTTGTCACACTTACCCGAAGGCTAAACAATTTTGAGCCAGTACCTTTAACGTTGCTACAATACGTAGATGCAAATCACACCAATAATCGCAATAGTAAGTCTTTTCGAGTCACTGTCAATTGTTTAGAGCATTGTAATCGCTGACTGAATTCAATCTAAGACTTCTGGTTTTGATTATAGTTTTTTGATGTTTCGTGTTCTTTTAAAATATCTACGTGATGTTTCCAACTTTTAAAATATTCCATGGAAAGAGAACTAATGACACGGACAAAAAGTTTGCTGCAAAAACAATATGCACAGTTTTTTTGTAATGGATTAACGATTTAAGCATAACCTTTTCACCGTTTTGGAAAATTTTAGTATAACAATATGAGCTAAATGTTCGACCGGCGTCGTCATAAGAAAAAATTATACTTTGTCAATGGTTATAGAGGTCCTTCTTTTACTAAAAAAACATCTATCGGCGTCTGATTGAATAGCTGGCCAGGTTCCTAGATCTGAACTAAATTCATTGTTAGAGTATTGTGATTTTAGGATTTTTTTTGGAGGAGTTCCTACAACAGTGTGTAACCGCGGTAGCCTAGTGGTCAAGTATCGGATCGTGCTGGCATGTCACGAGTTCGAGCCCAGTATCACTAAAAACTCCTGTGTAGAGGAGCGATGCAAGTTAAATCTGTCGAGAACTCAAAGGTCCTCCCTTTGGTGTGTGATAGTTAGGAGAGGAGGTGCCACCTCAGGTGTCGTCCTCGTCACTTAACCATGTTTCAAAATGACGAGGTCCAACG